>JAUPFP010000002.1:13164791-13510785 GCA_036925085.1 Brachycybe producta | reverse complement strand
AGAGAGAGGGGGAGAGAGGAAGCGGAGAGAGAGAGAGGAGAGAGGAGAGAGAGAGAGAGAGAGAGAGAGAGAGGAGAGAGAGAGAGGAGAGAGAGAGAGAGAGAGAAAGAGAGAGAGAGAGAGAAAGAGAAAAAAAGAGAGAAAGATAGAGAGAGAGAGAGAGAGAGGGGAGAGAGAGAAAGAGAGGAGAGAGAGGAGAGAGAGAGAGGAGAGAGAGAGAGAGAGGAGAGAGAGAGGGGAGAGAGAGGAGAGAGAGAGAGGAGAGAGAGAGGAGAGAGAGAGAGAGGAGAGAGAGAGAGAGGAGAGAGAGAGAGAGGAGAGAGAGAGGGGAGAGAGAGGAGAGAGAGAGGGGAGAGAGAGGAGAGAGAGAGAGAGAGGAGAGAGGAGAGAGAGAGGGGAGAGAGAGGAGAGAGAGAGAAAATAAAACAAAGTTTTCAACTAAAGTTTTGACAAAAAAATTCCGAAGAAGACGACGAAATGATAAAAAATGAAACGTCAATTTTATAGAAGATAAATATATAATGTTGTTTATGCAAAATTGTTCGTTACATATTTACATATTTTGGGGCACTGAATTCAATTGCCCAGCCCCGCCCCCCCCGCTCCTACACATCATTCTCCAATCCATATTTATATATATATATTTGGGAATTTCTTAAAGATTTCTTTTCTTCTCTTAATATTTTGTTGTTGCCTCTTGTTGCCATGACAACGTCAACAACCATTTCAAACTGTATTATAAAAATTTGCATAAAAACCAATCTACACTTGACATTCGACTTTTTAAAAGCTCTAAGGCGCTCTCTCTCTCTCTTTACATAAATATACAAGAAATAAAATGTTCTTTAAAAATGAAAACATATTTTACATATAAATCACGATTATCCGGACAAAATCGGATCAGATCTAGTCCGGATAATCCGGAAAATTTCCGGGTTTTTAATACTTTAATTCTCACCCTGACTTACTATCCGGAAGTTAAAAGTAAATACACTAATATACTAAAAATTATATTATTATAAAAAAACCGGTACGGATCAATCTGAAGTCCGGATTATCGAGATCCGGATAAGACGAGATTCGATCCGTTTGATTTTCGTTTTTGTGACTTGTATTGAATTTCATATCATCAATCTCTTTGATTTGATTGATCATTTCACAAAATAGAGAAACTTATTTCAAAGCACGTCTTTTCTTTAGCAAAGTTAAACAAATAATAAAGTAAAAACTTTCAAAATAAAAGAAAATTTCCGCCCATTTTTTGGTATAAAAAATGTAGGCTTAATATAATTTATCAAAATAACATTTTTTTTGTCTTATTTACTCGTATATTATTGCGCTCTTAAGATGGTTTACGAACAACTGATTTTTCTAACTCTAGATAAGTGTTTTAGAAACTAGAAGGGTAACAGCTCTCAATCACTAAAAAGTATTTTCTTGTTGAAATCTTACAAAATAATAGACAAAAATAAAAAAATTCGTCATTTTCAAACTCACATTTAAAGTTTATTTTGAAAAATATCAACATGAAATTACGTTCTCAAGTGATTGAGCTACCCTTCTAGTTTCTAAAACGCCTTCAAGTTTCTCTTCATTTAGCAACTGTAATCCGAGTTCGAGTTTACACTTTCAAACGACCTTAAAATAATCGCATGGTTTTTTTCTCTCTCTTTAAGTCTCTTCCTTAATTTTATTATTAATGAAATTAGCTTCCTTAATAATTAATTAGACTAACTACCTGTCATTCAAATGTCGACTTAAAAGTTGAATATATAATGAATTACCTTTTTTTTTTTGAGAAAAAATCTGGAGAAAATCTTATGAAGAAGGAAAAAATATGACATATATTAAGAATAAAAGGGTGTGTTTCATATCAAACGATGACGAGGGTTGGAAGTGGAGGCTAGCACCGGATAATGGGATTGGAATAGAAAATGTAATCTCTAGGGTTCGGATTTTTATGCTAATATCAAACACAAATGTTTCTCAATCTGTGACTTAACAACGGTCAATTGTGAAGTGTATTCCATTATTCATTTACTCTTCCAGTTTTTAAAATTATTGCTGCAAAAAAACACACAAAATAACCATGGGCTGTTCAAATGTTACAGAAAAAAATCATAAAATTATGACAACCATATCTTATGATGACGTCTGCTATTATTATGACTGTCATTAATTTTGTCCACCATTCAATGGCTATCATAAAGATACACGCATGACAGTATTTGTCATAATAATAATCTGTAGTAATTTCATTTTGTGACTGTTATAAAATGTTATGAGCTAGATATGACAATTTTCTGTCATATGCTAGTTTTATTAGATATTTATTGAGCTCCCCCCACAGACTTCTAGAAACATTTTCACTTAAGAACTTCAAACGTTTTTTTCGTTCCTTTCTTTCCTTGCTTGGTTTTTACTCTTCTACATTTCAAAATAAATCTTGAAATTCTTTTAAAAAGTTTTTGCTTCAAAAAAAGTGTTCCCATGTCTTTTTTTATATATATAAAAAGCATAGAAGTTAGACAGAACGTAGGAAGAGAGATGATGGAGGTCTTGAAACCTCATTAATCACTCGACAATATCGAACTCTTATCAATGAATTCTCAGTTTCACTAACAAAACCACTAAAACAACCGAGAAATCAATTACGAATTTCGGGGGTTGATAGACGACGACGACAACAATTTTTTCACATGATTGAATTTAAGTGTGTCATTCTATCCTTTTGAATAACACCACAAATTAATTAAACATTTCGTGTCTACAAGACTAGAATCCGTCAGACACCAGAGACCTCATTCCCACTCATTTATTTGGTTAAAGGGGTCCAAACCAGACAATTGAAGTAAAAGACCTTAGGGCCTTTACATATACAAACCACTTTTGGTGGTCGATTTCGACTGCAAAGTGAAGTTGAAGGTGGTTCGGCCGTAGTAGCAATAGGGTTGCAATGTGTCTTCAACTTGTCTTTATATAAAAAAAAGCCATGGGAACACTTTTTTTGAAGCAAAAACTTTTTAAAAGACTTTATTTTGCAGTCGAATTTCACCACAAAAAGTCGTCTGTGTGTTCCAACCCTAAGACCCTTGGGCACACAAACCGCTTTTGGTGGTCAGTTTCGAAGCAAAACGAAGTTACAACTTGGTTTTAATGAAGTTGCAATATATATTTTTTATGGAACGATGGATTTCATTTTGCAGCTTAAATCGACCCACCAAAAAGTGTGTTTCAACCCTAACTGTGTAACATGTAACTCATAGTGACATCGTAGCCATTTTCAATTTTGTTTGTATGTGTGTTTTTTTTTGTTTTTTTGTCATTCTAGTCTACAAACATTTGTCTGGTTTTCAAAATAAATTGGAAACAGAAAAATAAAACTAAAAGTTAATCTAAGGGGGCCAATTATTATTGTTTATTTGTTGTATGTGTTTCTACCTTAATAAAAAATAATGGAATCATTTGTAAAATTGATGTGTTTTGTCGTTTTCTCTTTTCAAATAGATTGTTTGTTTGTTTGTTCAATTTCTGATCACGTCCATTTTTTATGTGCTGTTGTTGTTCTTACACAATCAGTCAATTAAGTTAAAACCATCATCATCATCATCATCATCATCATCATTATTATTATGGAAAATATATACATACGTCCAGAAAAAGTGGCGCCACTAAAACGTCACCCATTTAAAGATGAATTATCTATTTTAAAACTTTGAAATTGTTGATTTTAAAACATTAAATGAGTCTCCATGGCAGTGCCCTAGGTTTCTAAGGGGAGCAATTAATGGAGTCCCTTTGTTTCTGGTGCCAGTCTCCAAAAGGGAGATTTCGATTTGATTTTAATTTTTAAAACTTTCAAGACAAATTTTCAGTAAAATAAAAACGAACTTCGTTTGAGTCTTGATTAAGTCTATAGGTAGATGCTAGCTTCAACTCTGAATTCTAGCCTCTAACCAGACACACCCAAGATAAGCAACATTAATAAGAAATTGAAAATGTTTTTAGAAACTAGAAGAGTAAATGTTATCTTTTAAAATAGGCTTTTTAAACCTCATAATTAAATAATTATATTGCGTATTGTTTTTCCGTACAAATTAACTTTGAAAAGTTGTTACAAAACTTACGGCGGCCATATTCGAAAACGTTACTTAAGATAAAGTGAACTTTAAAGAAAGCTAAACTTAAAAAAAAACTCTCTATGAACTTCTGTATAGAAAGTTCTGTATTGCGTCATGATTTAAGCTTAACTTTATTTTAAGCAACGTTTTTTTTAATACATGAGTTTATAACAACTTATAGAGTTTTCCATTTGTAAAATCTTTAAAAGTTTGTGAAATATTCAGATTTTCAAACGCAAGACCCTTTTACTTGTGCCATTTGATACCATATTTATTCCTAGATTTGTTTTAAAATGGAAATGGCTAAAAGACTAGATTTGTTACAAATCATAAAAAGAAGAAGTTTCGCTTTTAGCTTTTTTGCGCAACTGGAGGGCAATAAACGATTTTACTTTGTAGTCAAGACAACCACAAAACTATTAGTTTATTACTAATAATACACATATTAATAATATATTGTATTTTTTAAAAAGGGACTCCACTTCCTTATATTTTTAATAATATCTTCGGTTTTTTGGGGGGTAAAACGATACAAGATTTTAGCTTTTTGAAAGTTTCTCATTACACATTCATGTGTATTTTCATGTAGAAAGACAATTCAAGGATAAAATTGTAGAGAGGGGATTTTTGAGAATGGGTCATCTAATAGGAAGGGGGAGATTTCGAGGGAGGGGGTTAGGGCCTATCCATCCTATTGTCTTCATACATGGAGATTTGTGTCCTTTTTTTGTCTCTCTCTCTCTCTCTCTCTATTGGCATGATGACCAAAAATCGATATTTTCCCCGTTGGATATCATTATTATCATTATTATTCTTATATGACATACTCTTAAACCACATGGCCACTCTCTTCAGATAGACACAATCATAAAAATTGTATTACAATAATAATCTTTTTTTTTTTTTACTACAATAGACTTGCAAAATACAGTATAATGTCAGTGATGGACACAATCATGTGACTGCAATTTGAAATACCATTAAATACATGTAAGGGTGTATTATAACAACCCACAAATATAGATATTTCAGAAAAGAGAAAGATAGAAAGAGAGAAATAAAAGATGAAACAAAAACCAATTTGGAAATAAAAGAAAAACACATTTTCTTCTATTTTTCACCAACAATAATATTAAATTTTGAATTGCTTTTTTTTATAAAAGAAAAACAGAGAGACAAAAAAAAAGTGACAAGTGTTTTTGTTCCACCCTGTAATAATCATGTTGAATGTCAAGGAATCAAAAACAGTCTTCATATTTTGGCAAAATTTGGACGCAAAAACGCGAACTAGAAAACTAGAACGGTAAAAGATTATGTTAAAAGTTTCTTAATGGGCAATATCAGAGTTGGAAAATGAACAATTTTTTAGGTTTTTTTTACATGAAAAAACTATTACCGGCCTTTTTCAATCTGTCATAAAAAGTTTATTTTGAAAGATACCATCAAATCATGAAAAAAACTTCTAACATAATCACCAACTATTCTAGTTTCTAAAACACTTTGAATATTTTCGTGATGTTTCTTCTGAAAAACGTTCACTTGAAAAATATAAATTTTCTCAAACCCTCAAATGGGGGAAGAGACCTCCCATGGACCATAAGAGCCACTATAGTGGCGCCATCTGGGAGGACAAAAACAAAATAAATCTCTATAAAGCCACACTAAGAGAAATTTGAAAGTGTTTTAGAAACTAGAAGGGTAGGATAGGTAAATTACTTGAGGATATTTTCATGTATTCAGTATCTTTTAAAATAAGCTTTTTGTGTCAATCTGTCACATCTTTTAACCTTTTTTTTGCTCAACGAATTTTCTTGTCTTAAGTCTTTCAGAAAGTCGAAATTGTTAAGAATAAATTGAAAGTAATTTAGAAACTAGAAGTCTCACGGAATGAGATAAAAGGTTTTTTTTTCTTCTTCAAGTTAATCTCTTTAAAAATAAACCTTTTATAGCTTTCTGATTTAAAAATAATCGTTTTCACGTCAATTTTCAAGAAAATCGCAAATAACTTCTTATTAAAACGCTATTAAAAGTTAACTTTTAAAGAAATCAACATGAAAACCCCATTAGAATGTTCTGTTGCTATTCTACTTTCTATTAAACTTTCAATCTGTGAATTTTAAGAAGTGCGAGCAAACACTTCCACTAAGGGCCGCCAATGGCCTTTCTTATGCCTTTTTTTATCCAAAATTATATATTCAAATGTTACATTGGTAAGAAACATTCTTTAGCACTTTTAGTTTAGCACTTTCGCAAATATAGCATTAAAAAAATTGAAAAAAAGGTTATCATTTTTTTGAATGTTATAAAATCAATAAAACCGTTCAATATTTTGAACTTAAAATTTCTTTTTATTCAGTTTGAATAAAAAAAAACTAAAATAGAAATGTTTTTTCACGGTTGGATTTCGTCTTAAAAGCTTCTTTTTTGGTCAATACTGACCTTAACTACAAGACCTCATTATAAAACTACAGAGGTGACCTTAAAAAACTAGAAAGAACATATTTCAAACTGAAATTTAGAAAGATTGGCTTTTCAAAGACAGAGAAAACTGTTCAAAACTAAATTCGGATAACACGAAATATATGTTTGGTTCGGTCTCTTAGAATAGCATAAATAGTTTCTTTTAACACGAAACCTCTCCAACTCTTTGATTATTCTTTCAGGGGTAAAATGAACTTGAATGTATTTTAGAAACTAGAAGGGTAGCAGCAGCTTGCAATAACTTAAAAGTATTTAATGTTGATATCTTTCAAAATAAACTTTTTTTATTTTAATTTTTAAGTAGACAATATTATTTTAAATTTTGTTAATAAAAAGTTTAAAAACACCTTTAAGTGAGTGAATTGCTCTTCTAGTTTCTAAAACTACTTTCTCTTATTTTTACTTCTGAGAGACAGACTAATCAAGAGTTTGGAAAAATCAGCTATTCATCTTTAAGACGAACAAAAAATATTTCGATCCTTCCCATTTCGTGTTAAACGGTCTCTCGACTTGTACACTTTTTAAAAGTCATTCTGTACAAAAATATGTAAGACCCAATATATATTCCATTTTCTCCATTGAATTTGAAAAGTATGAATTCCGCAAAAAAATATAACTAAATTTTTCAACAAAATGAAAGAAAAAAATCTTCCCCCTATGAACTTTGAAATTATTCTTTAAAAAAAAACCTCAGTAATATTTTAGTCGGTTCTACCAACAAAAAAAAAAGGTAATACTCATCATATTTTGAAAAGGAAAAAACCCGTAAAATGGGTTTTCTCTGCCAATGGATCCAAGAATGGGAGACAAAATATGAAGAAAAAAAAAACCCCCCTCCTCCGCCGCCACCAATAAGGTGTTGTTCGGATTCTCATAAATGTGTTTCTTCTTTAGGCGTAAAATGTTTTTATAGAAAAAATGTTGTTGCAATAAATTTCAAATTTTATGTACCACGGGGTAAAAAAAACATCCTCCAATATGTTTCATTTTTTTAAAAAAAATACGTCTCTCCCTTTCTCCCTCTAAATGTGGGCCGAATTTTTTCATTCAGTTCTGCTCGAATGACCACAGAATGTAATTTTCTTGTTACTCAAATAACATCATATTAAAGTTTTTTATATTTTTTTTGTGAGTGTAACAAAAAAATATTAAAAAAAAAATATGAATTTAAAAAAATATAACAGCCTTAGATTCCTCTCCACATGCGTGAAAAAAAGTTTCCGCTAGATTTCTGCTTTATTTCGCGTTTAAAGGTTCTTACACATTACATTACACACTGCAGAGTTGGTTTATTCTGTTGAAATGGTTCAATGTAGGATGATTGCTAGGTTTGTTTGTTGGGATCGTATGAGATTAATGAGAATGTGACACAAAAATGCTTTCTGAGTTTGGTTGGGACAGTTTACGCGCAACGCGAGCAGATCTAAGTGGACGATAGAAGAAGACTCTTGTCCGAAACCAAGTTCAAGTAAAACTGTGCAAGAGTATATTAGAATTTGGGTAGGGGTGGCTGACTACTCTAACAAAATTAAAGTGTTTTTCATTTGTTCCGATTGGCAAGTTGGCAAGAAGAAACAATTTCACCTTTTGCCAAATAAATAGAATGGAATTATTTTCAGTCGAAGATCTTTCTGCATTTGTTATAATTTTAGGCAAAGGTCTCACAAGCAAAAATAAAAAATGTTGACTGAAAATAGAATTTATCTAATTTGAAAAATGTCTGCCTACTTTCTGTCAAATATAATTGAATTATTTAAATAAGCTATATTTTATTTTCAGTCAGCATTTTCTACATGTGGGATCTTAACAATTCTCCTAATTCTGCTTTGCAGAATAGAAACTGTTGAAACGATATTAACAATTTTTTTGAAGACTTTCTGAAAATGAATATTTAAATTAGACAAATTTAATTTTCAGTTAGCATTTTTTTTTGCATGTGAGACCCTGGTTTTAGCATTAATTTTCTTCTTTCTAATTTAAAAAAAAATCTGTCAGACAAACACAAATTTAATAATTTCACTGCCAAAAGTATAAATTAATAGATATTATAGTCATAAATTTAAAAGTGAATATAATAATCCACTCCATTTTTAATCAATCCTATCCAAATTAAAATAGTTCTCTGATAATTCAGTTAAAAAAGATGATCTTAGTTTTATCAATTATGTCAACATTTGCATACACTTAAGATGAACCATATGGAAAGCTGATTTTCGAACTCTGATTATTCGGTCTTTCAGAAGACAAACTAGAAAGACTATTAGAAACTAGAAGGCCAGCTCAATCCTTTAACTTAAGGGGATTTTCATGTTGATATTTTTAGGTTTTCATTAATCGCTTTTCAAAATGATATAAATTTATCTTCTAAGAATATCATCATCATCACAAAAATCTTTCTAAAAACTTTCGTTTACTTTTCTACTTTCTAATTTTTTTCTTAAAGTTGTGTAATGCAAAACGTAGAAGAGTATCTGGAGTTTTTATTCGTTATCTCTGAACAAGATGGCATCGGAAAAATCCGGAAAACAGTTCTACTTTTTAAAGTGAAAAGTGAAAACGGATCCTTTGTTTGTATTCTGTCTTTCAGCAGGAATTTAAAGAGAAACTTGAAAGTGTTTTAGTTGAAAAACTAGAAGGGTAACTTGAGGGTATTTTCATGTTGATATCTTTCAAAATAAACTTTTTTATTGTTTATATAAAAAAAAGTTCATTTTAAATCTGATATAAAACTTTTATTTTGAAAGATATCAACATGAAATCACCATTAAAGTGATTCAGTTATCCGAGTTGGTAAACCAGCTATTCGTAAACAAATCTTAATTGAGCATTTTCGTTATGTTTATTTAAAAAAAATCCCTGACCAGAAATAATCCAGAAGAAGTCCGGATCTTTCAAGATCCGAATATACGGGTTTCTAATGTAATTTAGTTGTTGCTTTTAAAGTTCTTTTCAAAAACTAATTGTTTAGTGACGTTGTTCTTTGACATTTTGACTTAAAAAAAAGTCTCACACAAAAAAAAATCTTCTAGAAACTAGAAAAGAGAAAAAGTGATGGATGTGTATTCAATTTATGTTTGTATATGATTATGGCTGACATTTCAAGCTTAAACATAAACCAAATCCCACCAAAAAAAGCGAAAACATTTTATGTAAACTTTTGCTTTTATTTACACTGTGTATTATTTCAAATAAGACAAATCTGGAAACACCAAAAATGAAGCAAAAAAGTCAAAACTATTTCACTCTAATAATTGCATTCATTCATTCTATTGACATTACATTCTTACGAATAGGCTGCTGCTGCTGCTGTCATTTTATTATATTAATATACAATAGGGAATTTCTCTATAGAAAAACAAACATCAATATAACAACAATGTAAATATCAAATTAAGAGATTTCACAACCTGAAAACTACGAGAGAAAAAAAAAAATGTACAGAAAAATCCGAAAAAAACTCACAAGTCAACAAAAATTGGGATTAGAATGTCCAAATCCAATCTGGATTAGAAAGTGCGGTTGTATTTTCAAACGTTTATATACTTTAAGTGGCTCTGCTAGCATTGCATACGCGAGTACAGAGGGCGCTTCCATCACTAACGAGTATTCTCATCTTAAAAATATTTTTAATATCTAAAGACAATAAAAACATATTTCACTAAAAAAAAAAGAAAAAGTCCTCTTTGCAACCCCAACTAACTGGCAACTTGGTTTTTTTATGTTTCCGTTAATATTATTCATATTGTACAGTGATCCGGCCGGCCCCAATAACACGTCCGCAATACAGGCAGTCTCTCTTAAGAATCAACTCCGACTCCAACGAATTAATGAGTCTGTGAGATTGTGATAATACCTCGTTCATTTTTATTTCGTGCAAATTGCACGACGGGTTTACATAACTTTTCTATTGCGTTTTTTTATGTTTGTCTGTTTTATGTTAGGCGTAATTTGAAACATGATTATAGAGATAGAGAGAGAGAGAGAAAGAGAGAGAGGAAGAGAGAGAGAGAGATATACATCTAATTATATATAATATATAAATATGACTGTCTCCCGGACATGGGCAATCACTGCAGACACGGTCTAGTGGAGATCAGTGAAAATTATTTTTCAGGGTATTTTTTCATTTCTTCTGAATTCGGAATAATAACCCACACAATATTACGGTACAGTATGTTTCAGAACCAACGTCATAAGTTCTCATAACCATTGTTTAAAAAATAAATATTTCAAATTGCTAAAACTACTTTCACATTTGAAACAAAATTGGTGAGAATTTTAAATTATTGTTTAATTTTAATAAACAAGGTTTGGTAACCATGACTTCAAATTTATTACTTGAACCCTCTGAGCAAGGCTCCAAACATAAGACTATTGTTTAAAATTGAATATCTCATGTGGTTGTTACCAACATATTATCAAAATGTAGTTATACGAAAAATGAAGTAAAAACACCGAAAAAACACACCAAACCAAGGTTCGGAAAAATGAGCAAAATGCAATTTAAACTTCATAGTGACTATCAGAAGAAACATTACAAAAGAAATTCAAAGTGTTTTAGAAACTAGAATAACTGGTGATAATGTTAATAATGTTGATGGGATATCTTTCAAAATAAACTTTTTATGACAAGTTTGAAAAACCAAAACACGGATCAATTTCAAACTGAACTATAAAATATTTTTTTTAAGATATTACTATGAAAAAACTTTTAAAATAATCTTTTACCATTCTAGTTTTGAAACTATAATTTGAATTTTTTCGTATTGTTGTTTCTAAAAAAAAACGTTCGCTTGGCGTTTTTGCATCCAAATTTTACAATAAACAACGTCTATGAAGCATGTTGTTGTGGTGCCGTCCAGTGGGACAAATGCAAAATAAATATCTATAAAGCCACTTTAACAAGCCATAATGGACAAGCTAGAATTGATCGTGTATAAGCTACCTAAGTGCGACACAAGTGTAGTTATTGTTTTTTCTTCAATTTAGTTTTGTCGTCGGCTGTCAACCAAATCATCACAATTGAAAATGTTCGGTGAAAAAAAAAATAGAATTTATTGACAACAAACGTGTTATTTGCTTTTTCCATATTTTATTTCTCTTTCTTATTCGTTGATCTTTCAAATGAGGAAGAGAAAAAATTCAGACGTCAAGATGATGAAATTTTAAATTTTATATAAGCTTCCTTATTATTAATAGAATTTATAAAAAGGGTGTGAGAGAGACACACAAGGAGAAGCAATCATTCGAAAGAACAAGGGGCTGTTTTTTTTTTTGTTTCGTGTCTCTCTCTTCTTAATTTGACAGCTTTTTTAAAAATAAAAATCAATTTTCAAATGTCTAGAAAAAGTGACATTTATAAAATATCTTCAAAAATAATTCAAACAAAAAAAATCTATTTTATCCTCAAAGTTTTTTTTTTTGATGTTTTCAATTTAATGAAATAAAAAGATCAGAAATTGATGGGGCCCCTAAATGACTTTCCCTCAAAGCTCTTTTAAGAAGAAGTACAATTTCTGTTTTTTTAGATATATAATAATAATAATAATAATGTATAAAAATGTAAAAGGTGTCTTGTTCAATTTGCATATGTCGTATATTTACAGATTTCAATTTCATGAAGCGGAAGAGAAGACGAAGAAAAAAAGTAAAAAGGAAATTTACTGTTTTTCTAAATTAGAATTTGCGTCAAACTAAAAACTCCCGGGCACATTTTACGACTTCATTCAAAAAAAGGAAAGTGTCATTGGGCGCAATCGGAAACTAAACACAAACAATCTAGAACTGACTCATTTTGCTCCATCTTCTAGACATTTAAAAAAAAAAAATAAAAGTATTTCCGGATGTGCTTGATTTTCTGCCATTTTCTTCTCAAATAAGAGGCCACACCTATGAGAAAAAGGCCATTTTGGAAAAAAACATGTCGTCCATTTTAATCTTCAACACATGAAAGGTCGGCCATATTCAATTTAATCTTCTCGAGAAAGCAAGCATAGTGAAATAGACACATTCCCGAATACATTTTCTTTACAGTTTGGTTTTCCAAACACTATTTTTCCGTTTTTCTTTACAAATACAGTAGAATACATGTATTTATTATCCGGACCGAACAGAACCCGACTTAAGGTTAAGATTACCGAAAGTCTAGGTAATCTGGAAAATTGAAGTTTTTTTTTCTCCTGTAATTATCTCCTTCACTATCGGAAAGTTAAAACTCAAAAACATTAATAAACTTTAAAAAAACACATTTATATTAAGAAAAAAGCCAGTCCGAATTACCCGAAAGTTCGGATAATTCAGATTCTACAGTAATAGCTTTTGGGTTTAGTTTCCGAATGCGCCCATTGTAATGTTCAAGTCTTTTAGAAAAGGGCGTAAAGGAGATTAGACACAAATCCTGATTCTCCCAAACTTCCATCATTTAATATTAATTTCCTTAGTTCAAACAAATCGTTAGTAGCTCGTTAACAAACTTCGTTTTTCAAAGTTAAGATAGAAATTAACATATTAAACACATTTCAAGGACGCTTTTCTATTGGATGACGAAATGTAATTCCGTGTTGTCAGAAGCAACACTTATGACCATCCTCCCCCCCCCCCCCCTACATAATATATATTCAACCAGTTAAATACAGTAGAATCTCGATTATCCGGACTAAATCCATGGAACTAGACCGGATAATTCCCGTTTTTTAAAAAATTTAATTCTTTTTTTCACGATTGAGAAATTAAAAATCATTAACAATTCTAAAGAAAAAAACATTTACATTATGACAAAAGCCGGACCGGATTACCCGGAAGTCAAGATCACCCGAGATCCGGATAATTGATATTCTACTTGTACAATAGAATTATTCAAATTAGATAAATTCCTATTTCAGTGGAAATTTTGTTTTTCAGTATGTGTAATCTATTCCTTAAGTCTTCAAATTTCAAATAAACTTTGAAATTCTTCTAAAAAAAACACCTTTCTGAAAGGCTAAAGACCTGAATCTGAGCTGTTACGCTCCTTAATATGAATATCTGGTTACATGTTAAGGTCCTTTATTTTGTTGTAGGCCTACTTATCACATTTGTCAGGTTCTTTTCTAGTTTTCTTTGTAGAAACAGAAATCCTCATCAATTACTTTGTATTTGTTGACAGACTGTTTTTGTAGTCTAAAAAAATAACCATAGATGATAACACAAAGACAGGAATGATGACTGGTTCACCATCAAAAAACAGTTAATAAATGTATTTTACCAAAGATAAGAAAGAAAGAACCACCTACACAATGTGACAAATGTAATATTGTTTTTAAATGAATTGTCTCTTTCTCTCTTTTGTATACAGTAAGTAGTACAGTGTATATAAATAATAATATAAACCCACATGTTAATCCATCCATGATATAAAACAACACAGAAATAAATGACAAAAGATCAATAAAAAGATGAAGAGAACAAAACTAAAACCCGTAACAAAAGTACTCAATTAATGGAGGATAGAAGAATGTATTTCTAGTAAATATATATATAAAGATAAAGGATGAAATTGTCATCATGAATGTTTATCATCAAGTGGCAAACCATTCCTTCGAAGGCCAGCAGCTTCACACGGACCACTTTGTAGCCACACAAAGTAGTCGTCATACAATGGTTGACGAGACTACTTGCTTCACAACGGCCACTCGTATGAAAAAATTGATGTAAGTGTTGTTTCTTGTGTCGCCGCTTTGTGAGTTGGTGTCCCCACGACGCAGTGGTAGACTTGGTACATGCTTAATATGGCCCACCGTTGTAATAACCTTGATCACCATTGACAACCAGGTTGTAGTTGACACTCGTGGCTGAACGCGAACACTCATCGACATTCTGGAACAACCCCATAGGAATCAATGGGGAATTGTTATAGTGGGTGGTTTATTTTGGACTAATTAGTCTCTCTGTCACAGGCCCTGTGGGCTGCTTGCTTGGAGTACTTATTCAAATTCAAAATGATCTGGTAAAAATGAATATTTTTTGTGTGGACACAAAGTGTCTCATATGAAGCGGCCTTAAAAGTAAGGCCTGCCATTAAGTATGACCACAAACAGGTGGTGGTCACAACTTATGACAGAATTAAACGACTGATCGCCATTATAGATGTCTGTTAAAAAGCTACAATGATTTGTGGCGCCACAAAGTGGCCCGTGTGAAGCCGGCCTAAACAAGTATTATTCCAATCACGACATCTTGAATAGCATTTTTTCTTCTTCCTTCCCTTTCTTAATACAATGTTAATGTTTATTTCATAAGGTGACAACAAATATCATCATAAATAATTCTCATAAGTCCCTTTTTTTGTGCGTTTCTTGTAAAGAATCTTTTAAAAGAGAAATTTCTAAAAAGTTTCCTCTTCCATTGAACTTGGTGATATGTTCAAACAAAGAAACGAAAATTGTCCTTTTTTTATAAGACTAGAAACGGACTTTTTTTTTTTGAATCCCGAAGAAAAAAGATGGTTCAATTTGATGAAAAGAGAAAAATGTTTTAACGATCTATGAGAAAAATTTGAAACTACTTCAATTTTGAGAATCATCTTTTTAAAAATAATGAATAAGAGATTCAGAAGTGGTTTTCTTTTCTTCTTCTTCTTCTTACTTAATGCTTATTTCTATATATAGCAAAATTAGGCCTGGTTCACACATACTGTATATCAAGCATGTCAAACACAAAGGCTAACACACGGGCCAAATAAACAAGGTCTAAGTTTATGTGGGCCGCAAAAAAAGCTACGAAAAAAGGTAGTCAAATCTATAAAAGTAGTAGAATAGTAGTATATAATTAGAAATTTTAAAAATTAAGCAACAGAATTTTTATTAAAACATGCCGTTCCATGCCGTTATATTGGCTGGGCCGCAAAGATATTCGTTGTGGGCCGCGAGTTTGACAAGCTTGCTGTACATAATAATATTAAATAAGGTTTGGTTCTGTCGACTTATTTAAATTATTACATAAATTCCTTTTTCAGTCGATTTTTTTCTGCATGTGTGATTTTAGCCTTAGTTTCTAACAAGTTAGGCATTTTGATACATTCTGGGTAGACAAAATCTTCCATCTTTGGTTCTTATTTTGTTTGCAAATCATGTGATTACGTAATATAAAGCTAAGAATCCTTCCAGGTTCAGACATCCTTCTTATCAACCAAAATAAATACAAGTCAGAACATAAATGATTGATTCTGAAACCAGACACTCTTAAATCAATATTGTATTTGTAATCTAAGTGATTTTAGTCTCAAAGTTGAACAAATTAATCAGAAAATGCAATTAAAATTCATAAGACTTCCATTTTGTTTGTAACCTTAAAGAAAACACAGTGTATTAAAAAACTATTAGTAATTCTGAAACAAGAAGACACTTGAAATCTAGAAAATCCGGGCAAATTCCACATGTTTTCAAAATGGCAGACATAATACCCAAAATATAAACTATAAATTTATCTTGGTAAGAGAATCGTTGAATGCAAAAAAAAAACCCCTTAGAAATATTATTGTGATTGCTTCAATTTTTGTTATTATTTTTTCAGTATGTGTGAACCATCCCTTAGAGGCTAATCAATACATAAATAAAACTTGGCAATATTCTATAAGGAGTATAATAAGGAGCCCTAATGTGTTGAAATTTGAATAGGTCCATACCATATAATACTTATTATATTGAAAGCTTCTTTTCAGTTTTGCATAATAATTATTTCTTTAAAACATATTCTACTTTATAATAAGGATTTTCTTTCTTCTAAAAGAGTAGAAAGGATAAAACTCTTGAAACTTATGTAGACATGGATTATGGATAAGTGAAAAAGATGATGAAAATGAATGAGAAACTCATTTGAGCCAAACCCAATTTTCAAAGTTTTTACATTTCTCTCCAAAAAAATTAATCTCTCCACAGAGTAACTTAACTTAGGAGGTGAGGGTGGGTTACTTTTCCCCTTATTTATACAATAAGGAGGGGGGGGGGGTTACTTTGTATATTATTATTATTATATATGTATATATATTATATGATAAATGTAGAAGAAGAAGAAGTTCAAGTATGTAGAACACATTATACGTGATGTTGCATCCACTACCGGCATAAATCAATCTACATAAATCTTCTTTCTTCATTTGGAATGCAATTCAACGCTTCGAGAAAAAACCTTCGGAAACAAAAAGCGTGTTCGGAAGTTTTTCGTTGCTCGTTATCCCAATGTACAGTATAATAATAATAATAATAATATCATGTAAAATACACGATAATGATCTCAGACACACATCATAAAACAATATTTAAACTCGGGAGAGTCTTTAACAACTTCAGTCATTTTTCATTTATAAATTAATAATGTATAAACAACATAAACGCGGAATTTTTCTTTCCATTCTTTCCTCTTTTGTTCCGCTTTTTGGTTTTGATAAAAGCCCATTTTGCTTTCATTATATTGAAAAATCTTATTCAAAACGTTCAGGTGTTTTTTCAGGTATTTTTTTTTTTACTAAAAAGGCGGATTTATATGAAATAATCAAAGGTTACTCAACTTAAGGGCCAAGTGTCAGTACGCGAAATCCACTTAGTGATTTTTTTTTAAAAAAGCAAATTTTATAATCAAGGCTCAGATTTTTATGTGAAATATCAAAGTAAATGTTTCTCGATTTGTGGCCCGCCAAGTGCCAATTGTGAAGCAATCATCATCATCATTAGAGCAACTGCAATTATGTTTTTTTTTCTAATCAAAAAGGCTGGTTAGAGGTTAAATGTTTGGTTACTATCAGTTGTCAACTAGAAATTTCTAGCCTCTAACCAGTGTTTTTGATTATAAAAAACATTAATTATTGGTTGATCTAACCTGGGATTGTTACTTCACAATGGGCATTTTGGGCCACAGATTGAGAAAGATTTGCTTCCTATTGCATAAAAATCCGTGTCTTATTAATTAGTATATTAAGATGTTTTTATAAACAGCTAATTTTTAAGCGCTAATTATAATTATTGTGTGTTTCAAAAAAGCAACATTTAGAAGAAATTTGTTATAATTTATAAACGAAAAAATGTAACTGAAAAAACCCTGTTCTTTTTAATATGTGTATAAGCGCATATAAAATACCCTTCTAGTTTCTAAAACACTTTCAAGTTTCTCTTCATTTTACTCACTGAAAAACAGAATAACCAGGGTTTGAGGGGGCGTTTACAATTTAAAAAAAAACCCCACCTCCTTAAAAAGTTAATCAACTTTTTTCAAGGCGGCTTTGGCACTTGAGGCCTTATATATTGAGAAACAGTTACATTGGTATGTGCATATAAATCCGCCCTCTAGTCATTTCAATACATTGCAATTTCAAACATAATGCAAAATATACAAGTTATACACCTGTGTTATATTTTTCTATTGCATATTTCTGCTTCGTTTCACATTTTGTTTGCGCGTGTTTTTTCTGTCTCTCCCTCTCTCTTATTCATTCTCTCTCTCTCTCTCTTTCTATCTACCTTTACCTCACTCTTTCTATCATTCGATTGAATTTTTCAATAAAAATGTTAAGTAAATTCGATTGCAACGATGCGTTAATAAAAATGAAAATACACAAACACACAAGTAAATATTGAAAATATGTACGGGCGACCAACAAAAGCAAAAACAAATAACAAACACTTCATAAAAGTAAAATCACAGTCACTTAATTAGGAACAATATTCAAATATAATTAGAAAAGGGTCCAAATTCAAGAAAGAATTCTTAAACTAAAACTTGAACCTTCTGAGCCGGATGTTGCACTTAAAAACCCTTCTTCTCTTGTTTTATTCACCTTTTATGAGCGTCATCAATTTCTAATTGGTTTGTTATTTGGTATGATGTCACATGCCCCACCTTTATCAATTTCTAATTGGTTGATATTTGGTGTGACGCTCATAAAAGGGCGGAGAGCAAACAAAAAGCTAGCACTGGCTACACTTGCCTGTTTGCACCTCTGATGACAATTAAATTTGTTTGATGAGAAAAAAAAGACCAAATACGAGTCAAGTTTAGACTAATTTAATTAACCAAGAATTTGTTTTTTTGATTGGTTTTAATTTGTTTAAAGCGCCATCTAGTAGCAAGTTTTTAATTAACTGAAAACTTTAATGATGTTTCTTAAAACTTGATGGTGTTTATCCATCCGCCTTATGAGGGAAGTGTGTTCAATTTGTGTCAACAATCACAATTGAGACACAAAACCACTTTTAATGAAAGTAAAACAGTCTCGTCCATTAAAATGTATCAACTTTCCGTATTTAGATGGCAAAAAAAATATACTTTTATCTCTGAACAAACATGTATTTTATCAATACAATAGGTTTATATGTATATTTCATGAGATTCAATGGATTTTCTTTTTATGTGTGTTTTACCTTGGAAACCTTTGTTCACAGAAATGCACTATATATTGACCAGTGGTCAATTCTTTACATTTGGTCATCAATACAAGTTGTTACTTTTCTTGATAAAAACGAGAACATCTCTAATACAAATATATATATATATTATTATATAGGACCTATAATAGTAGTATATATCTGTATATCTGTATGGTCAGCCAATCGAAAAGAGAGAAAATCTTATCTCTTTTCGTTAAAGTTGTGCTTTGTTTGGTTTTCGTGTTGATGGTCAACAACAGAACGAGAAGATTTTCTCTTTCTTTCTTTCTTTCTTAGAAAAAAAAGGGTTTCTAGTTTTTTATATATCTTAAAAAAGCCATGTGAAGAAATTCTATAATAAGAGTTTTGAGCTCAACAATCAATTGGTAATAAGTTTAAAAATGGACGCATTCGAGAAACTGAAGAGAAGAAAAAACCTATAATCTGTAAAGAAAACAGAAAAAAAAGTAGGTTCTGAAAACAACATGTAGACAGAAACATGTGTAAAGAAACCATGTCTGGAAACTATGCTAGCTCCGCCTATCCTTCTCAAGAAAGCTAGCATCTACTTGCTTTCTTGAGATCTAGACAACATTGAATATAGTCACTTTCAGTGTGAAGGTCAGTATTGTTTTAAAAAATGTGTTTAAATAGATAAGCATGTTTTCAAAATGGCCTCCTTGTATAGGAAGCTTTCTACGGCCTCATATTTAAGAAGATAATGGCAGTAAATCAAGACTATCAGGAAATTGTTTTCTTCTAAAAAAAATCTTAAGTTGGAGCAAAACCACACCTAATACCTCGTTTCTACTAAAAATGTTTAACTGCCATTAAATAACCATGTTTAAAGTTAACTGCAGACAAGCTTAAAGTGGTACTTTTGTGCGTTTCTATAGTTAAGACACTTTTACCTGCAGATAAATGATTTGGTGTCACTTCCTGTTTAACAGTTGTGCATTTTGTAAGATTTTTACTCCTCATTCAGTCAAAAATGAAGTGCTCACACTACACACCATGTTGTTTGTAGTCGAAAAAAAACCACACTGTGTCAATACAGTTAGCTTCGTTATTCAGAAATTTAACCATGGTTCATTTTTGTAGTGGTAACGATTCCTTACAGTACAAAGACACCGTGTTTAGTTTCCAAATGCACCCCCCTTCACCTTGTAAACTTGTATAAACATTCCAAGAAAGGGAAGACCAAAGATTGAGGGTGGAGGTGTTAATTTAGAAAAATAAAAGATTCTAGTCTTGTTAGAAAGTGCATCAAATGAGATTATCAACGAGATAATCCGATTAAATTATCACCTATTTTTTTAAAACCATGTAACATGTTGACGTCTCTTAATTGCTTAGTGTCAAGTGTGAGTGTCTATTGAGCCACAGTCACACGCACACACACACATAGAAATCAAAAGTGTTTTTCTTTCCTCTTAATAAAAGAGGCAATTACACTTTTCAAACAGGTGAAATGTCCCTAGAGGTGGGCAATCCATCAAGTAAAAACCCTATTCGTGCCCAACCCCCCCCCCCCCCCCCCCTTTATCAACAACCCCCATCCAGTCTAATTCAATATATGCCAAACCAGAAAGTGCCAAGAGCCCTTCAGGGTCGTTTTCTTAAGTAACTGCTAAGTCAACGGTAGTGCTAAACTCACCAAACTTTTGATAGAGATAATTTGATGAGTTTAGCTATGACTTAAAAAATAAAGATTACAACCCTTAACACGTTTACTCAAACAGGTAAAAAATATGCGAATCCCTGGAGGTAGGCAATCCATCAAGTAAAAGCCGTGCCCTTATCAACTCCATCAATTTCAATATATGTTGAATATATGCCAACTAGAAAGTGTGCAAAAATGCTTTAGCCATTAGGGTCGTAGTCTTAAATGATAGCTGTGAGATAGTTTAAACTAGAGCTAAACCAATCAACTTTAAGTTTAGCACTAGCTTTGTCTTAGACTAATTAGGAGACGACCCTGAGGATCGTATTCTTAATGATTTCAAATTCAAAGCAAGTTCTAAACTCATAAACTTTTAATAAGTTTTAAAAATTAACGAGTTTAGCACTTGCTTTGACTTTGCAATCATTAAGAATACGACCCTTACTGTACTTACTACATAAACATTTGCTAAAAGCAAACTAATTGTGTTTAGTATTGTTAAAAAAATTGAATTCATAAAAGTATTTTCAAAGTGACCATAATTTTCAAATCAATTGATTTTCTTAAATGATTGATCCTTCTAGTTTCTAAAACAAATTTCAAGTTTTTCTTCATTTTTTCAACCTGAGAGAATAATCAGAATTTGAGATGCCGCGTTTACAGCTTTCAAACCACCTTAAAATACCCCGGGATATGGTAGTACTCTTCCACTGTCTTTCAATTCTTTTCTGAAAATTATCTTGGAATTCCAAAATAATTCTCCAAAGTTGTTGCCTAGTAAATAATGAAAGATAATTTTGAAACCTATTTTTTCAACAAAAACGTTGTTTATGAAATTGTGATCCATAAAGAAAATCATTTTCTTCACTAAAATCCCAAATGCTTTTTTGTCTTCTGAGATTTTTTTTTTAGTTTTCTATTCATTTTTCTACCTTTATTTTTAAAAACCTTAAAAACTTAATTTAATCCGACAATTTTCAAAAGTTTCATCCTCTTATTTTTTTTTAGAAAAATAATAAGTGTTTTGTTTATTCTTCTAGAAATAATTGCTCGGTAATATTTTAAGTGCAATGTTTTAAGTTCATTTTATAAAAGATGTCACTTTGTTGAATTGAATTTTTTAAAGGTGGTTTTGGTTATGAAGTGGAAACGGTCCCTTTTCAACTATTGATTCTTTTATCTTTCAGATTCAAAATAAAGAGAAAATTCAATGTGTTTTAGAAACTAGAAGGGTAACCCCCAATCACTTAACCATATTTCCATGTTTAAATATCTTTCAAAATAAATATTTTATTTAAGTTTGAAATTGACCGGGATTTTAAGCGGATGAATTTTTGTCTGTAAAAATTTATTTTAAAAGATATAAAGATGAAAATTACCCTTTTATAAGTGACAGAGCTACCCTTCTAGTTTCTAAAACACTTTCTAGTTTCTTTTCATTTTGCTCTTCTGAAAGACAGGGATAATCAAGCATTCGAGGGAAGAGGGGGGGGCCAAAAATTTGAGTAAATTTAATGTTAGTTTAGAGATTTTAGAAGAAAATGTTCCAAGAAACCCAAAAGATGACGGAAATGAGTGAATTTGGAGGGAGTTCATTTAATGTGTATTAAATCAATGAGAAGATGATGCGTTTACGGTCTAACTGAGAAAAAAAAGGACTTGGATGGCGAAAAAGAAGCCCAAATGTGAAATGAAGCAGATCAAAACTAATTAGGCCCTACATAGTATAAGGCAATCCAAAAATGAAACACCACGTCAAAAAAAAAAAAACGGACGTTTTTCGTTAATTTCGATTGTTCTTGGTGTGACACACACATATACAGAAGTCACCACCACCAAAATAACCACAAATCGGGTCGTAAAACCGAATTGGGGTTTTGTTTCTCCATGAATTTCCAGCGAAGAAGAATTAACACAAAACAGTTCTTCTTGCCAACAACCTATAGGAAGGGAGGGACATTCCACAATTCCACTAAGTTGATATATAGATAATAAAAAACAAATTGGTTTCAGTGTCGACCATTTGTATCTTCTGCCCCACCCACCTCTTAGTAACAAGTGTTCCATTATTTTCTATATGTGTATCTATTGGGAGCCCCCTAATTGCGAACCTCTGGCCTTGATTTTTTAAATTCATTTTTAAAAGTTATTGAATATTTGCACTTTTGGGAGCATCCTAGGGCCAATTGAGCAATTCTGAGGCATTTTAAGGTTTTTTTTAACAGCTTTTAAAATTACCGTTCGATTTTTGGCCGTTTTTTGAAGAAAAAAAGCAAGTCACTTCATTTTTCAAATTTTTTTCTTCTGAATTTTAAAAATTCTTGAATCTTGTGCTTTTTGAAGTATTTTTGGGTCTTCTACGGTCAACTGACCAGGGTTTCCTGAGGCCTTTTCAGAACCTTTTTTAATAGAACATTTTTCGATTTTTGGCCAATTTCACTTGATTTTTATCTCATTTTTTCAAATTTCTTGAATCCTTGCAGTATTCGACGTTATTTCGATCTCGTTTCCCTCTGCCATAGTCAATATCAGTAATAATTTTCCCTTATTGTTGTCCAATGTAAAAAAAAACATTTCAATGTTAGTATTTTTTATGTTTCTGGGGCCAATTGAGCCTTCTTGAGGCTTTTTTCATATAATTTAGAAAAAATGTTTGGATTTAGCCAAATTAATGAATTTTTGAATCGTTTTCGTAACTTTATTTAAGTTGCGTTGAGCACATTTACTTGAAAACTACGTTAAGTTGATTATATAATATTATTATTGTATGTTACACGATTTAGAATTTGAAAGATAACAAAAAACAATTCCAGGATATTTGTTGAAAGTAATGCTCAAAGCTAACAATGACACACGAACAATCAATTTGATGACCATTAAAAACACCACCACCACCACCACAAGGGACACACACAATGTAGACAGAAGAAAAAATACATTAACACACTTTGAAAACGACAACTTCTAGTTTTTAATGAAAAAAAGTGTTTGTTACACACACACCCCAATCAAGAACGTGTCATTTTGTATAAAATGTTTACTTTGACACAAGTTATTTATTTCTCCATTTTCCCCCCTGAGTTTCTATCTATGTTCTTATTAATAGACAGAATAGACAGAATAAAACGGCCAAAAGCCTCTCTTTTCAATGTCTTCAATTAATATTATCACGAATTCCTTTCAGTTTTCATTAGAAAAACAAACTTTAAGACGGGTTTAAAGTGTAAACGACAATTTAACTCTAGATATTCTGTCGTTCAGAAGCAAAATTAAGTGAAACTTCACTGTGTTTTAGAAACTAGAAGGGTTTCTCAATCCCTTTGAGGGTATTTTCATATTTAATATCTTTTCAAAGTAAAGCTCTTTATGTCAAGTTTGAAAATGATCCAAATTAAAGCAGACGATATTGTTTAAATGTCTGTCTTATTAAAAAGTTTATTTTGAAACCTATCAACATGAAAATAGTATTAAGTGATTAATCTACCATTCTAGTTTCTAAAACACTTTCAATTTCTCCTTCGTGTTGCTCTTCTGAAACTGCAAAATAACACAAGAGTTCTTTTAATGTTGTTATCATTGTATCACTTAATTAGATTACATAACAGTTAAAAAGTTTGACATCCTATAAAGTCAACGTAGGCCATAAAATACAATCTAAATATTGGTTGTTTTAGAATAATTAATTAATATTAATATTACACAAAACAAGCCATGCATTTCATATTAAAATGATGGCTTTACAGCCATTCATTAAAGGTGTTTGCATTAAAATTGTTCTGATACTTTTTTTTATGTATTTGTTGTGTCATCTTAATAGACATTAAGATTAATGTACATTAACCACATTACTGTCACTGGTTATCGTCACCACAATAACATTCATTTCGTGTCGAACTAAATCGTTTAAAATAAAATATCTCCGAAATTATAATTTTGATGGGTAATTTTCTAGTTTTTAAAACGCGTTTATTTTCATTTGATTTACGGCTATCTACTAAGGGCTTTGACAAACAGACCACTTTTCGAGGTCGGCTTCGATTGCAAAATGAAGTTGCAGGTGGCTGGGCTGTGGATGCAAAGTGGCTGAAATGTGGTTGTAATGTATTTTTTATAGAAAGACTCGAAGTGGTCCAAAAGTGGTCTGGTGTGTTCCAACCCGTAAGATCACATCTGTTTTGAGTTTGAAAATTGAGTAAAACAGAAGAAAAAAACCGTTAAAATTATCTTTCTTGCCACAGTTTCCCTATAAAATTCATTTCGATTGTTAAGATAATTTTAATTAAAACCATCTTCCATCTCAATTTGTGCTTTTTCTCTTTTTGTTTTTCTAGATCATTGGTGGATTCCGAAATGGAACACCTTTCGAGCTCATCTTTCCAACCCTACAAAATGACCCTTCAAGATTTGTAAGTTGACAAAACTTTAATTGAAAAAAAAAACATATTAAAAGAACAAAAGAAGAAGAAGAAAATAATTAAATCTAATCAAGACCACAAATAAATGGCACCGCGTATACTTATTAAATGGAGCCAAAAAAAAAAAACAACCACCCTTAATATCTTCATTCGTCTCTCACCTGAAATCTCCAATCTTTGATGTTCCTTCATTAGTAAACATAATAAGACAAGAAGAGTCTCAGTGAATTAATTAAAATTAACACAAAACAAAAGGTTGTATATATATCTATAGATATATACTGTAGTATAACAGTTATTACTAAAATATAACAGTTACTTTCAATTTGTGTTTTCTCTTCTTCACTTTAAGCTGGATACAGACGGTCAATTCTGGCTTGACAATTCTAACTGTGAGAAAATAAACTCTTACCAATTTACGAACAATATTTTATGAAAATCTTTATTAAAATAAAAAAACGAACATATAATTTAGAATAACTTTATCTAAAAAAAAATTTGTCAATTTTGTTTTAAGGTTAAGGAGACTGCAATGGCTAATGCGATGTTTCGTAGATGTTCTTATAAAATTTGGACGCAAAAACGTCGAGTGAACGTTTTTCAGAAAAAAAGTAATTCAAATTGTTTTCAAAACTATAAATGTTAAAAGAGTATGTTACAAGTTTTTTCCTGGCAATATATTGATAAATACACATTTTACAGCAGTTTGAAATGAGCTGTTTTGAGAGTTTTTTCCATTCACATTTCATGAAAAATTATTTTCGTCTATAAAAAGTTTATTTTGAAAGATATCCCCATCGTGAAAAAACATTTAGCATTATCACCAACTATTCTAGTTTATAAAATACTTTGAATTTTTTCGTAATGTTTCTATTGAAAAAAGTTTACATAAAAACATGATTTCTAAACAAAAAAAAGTGGGGTAGAAGGGGGTGACATCTATTGAACTTATGCATTTGTTGGACTTAAACCATCACAAAAAAATTAAATAACTATTCAGCCACTTTTTTTTAAAAAAAAAAAATAAAAATTAGGCGTTACCCACCCACATACATAATTTTCGAAGAAAACCCCCAAATATGAACAAGTCGGAATTGACCGTCTGCATCCAGCTTATAGATTGTGTTGGAAGATTTTGATTCTATTTTTGTTTCTAATTTTACTTCTTTTTACCTATTTGTTGTGAAAGGAAACAACAAATGTACAAAAATCACACAAACATTTCAAGAATTAGGCCAAACCACCCCCCGAAATTTCTCTTTTTACAACACCTCATCAAACACACACCCTTAACTGTTTGAGGGGAAAAAAGGGACCTAAAAATTACAAATCTTCTTATGAAAATGATTTATGTATAGAGAGCCCTATAAGAGGCGTGGGTGTGATTTACCTTTCTTTTTCTGATGCCTCCGAATAGGATAACAACTGAAACGCAATGAAAACATTATGCGTTTACTCTGGAAACTGTAGCCAACCGTGAATCAATTAACTTAATCATCATTATGTTTGCGGTTAAAAATGCATTTCTCCACAATGCCAATTAAAAGCCACCAAGAAAAAAACAAACAGGAGGAGCTCCTCCTTTCTATGTGTTTATATTCTCACTTTTGGATGGATCAGGATTATTATTAAAATATGTTATGAATTAATTATTGTGAACATTAGTGAAAAATTAAACGCCTTCATCTTTAAAAAAAAAATAAATGTAATCCAACAGAATTGACCTTCTTTTTCCTCGAAGGGGGTCCGGGGGTGAATTTTCATGGACAAAAGAAAAACGTCAAGTTTCACCTTCGTTCTTGATTTATTAAACCCAAAAGGAGTTTAAATTAATTGAGATAATTTATTACAGACAACTTAAGATTAAAGAAAAAGATGTTCAAGAAAAGTATTTCCAAACTGTCATGTCTCAATTTATTACAAAAAATATATATATTAACTAAATATTAAGATAGTTTTAAAGTATAAACAGCCTTTTTTCAGGCGCAGAATTAACAGATACTTCAATGTGTTTTAGAAACTAGAATTATTTCATTTTTATATCTTTTAAAATAAACTTTTTATGTCAGATTTAAAATGATCCAACTTTAAGCAGACGATATTTTTTTTGCCTAGAAAAATGCTTATTTTGAAAATATCCTCTTAAGCAATTAAGCTGGCCCTTTCTAGTTTCTAAAACACTTTCTAATTTATCTTAATTTTGTTCTTCCGAACAAGAATAATCAGAGTTCGAAAATCAGCTGTTCATAAATCATTTGAAACAAATTTCTTGTTAATAAAATAATTTTCATTCTATTCGAAAGGACCAGTTATTCATTTTCGTGTTAAACGGTTTTCACTTTATTCATTTACTATATTATTTTTAAATTATTGAATATGTGAATAGTGAATAAAATAACTTAATAAGCGAATCTGATGAATATAATGCAGTGAAAAACGATTAACACACACAAAAAAAGTACATTTTAAAATCTCAAAATATAATAGTAAAGATTTTAAAATTTTATAATATACTTTTATTGCAACAAAAGGAAATAAAATTGTCCCATTTCTACTTTCTGACGTTGTGATAAAATGCACCCTAACTTCCTGTTTACATGTAGTGCTTTTTGAAAACTTTAGACAACTTACACTGAAAAATCCCTTTAGAAAATAGTCAAAAATAAACTCTATTTCCTAGTCTCTGTCTCTCTCTCTCTCTCTCTCTCTCTCTCTCTCTCTCTCTCTCTCTCTAGAGTTACTACTGATTGTCCCAAGTGACTACTGTTTCTATAAGATTTTGGTAAACAGTAAATACAAGAAAGAGTTTCGGTTCTCAAATAAGTGTTTTGCTCCCTACAAAGAGGCAATCACTGCATACACTCATAGGGGCCTATATTATACTGAATATGTCGAATCCATTTGGTGTAATTGTCCATTACACGAAATGCACACAGATGCAAAACGTGAAACGGACATACATTTTCGTGTAATAGACAATTACACCAAATGGATGCAACATATATAATACGAAATCCTTCAACAACAACAACAACAAAAAAGCAGCAGCAAAACGTGCTTTTCTTCTCTTTATTTGAGAAAATAGATTTTTCTTCTTTTTCTCACTTCAATGGATCAAAATATTTTTCGTTTTAACATATATGGAATGGAATGGTGTTATTTTTTGTTCACATTTAATGTGATAGTTTTGCCAGTGGCGTCAAACATTTGTCAACAATTGCACCTGGTACTTTCGGTAACATGGACAATCTAAGGACCATGTAAGTTTTCTTGTTTCATTTTTAAACCATTTTATGTTTTACATAGAAGGAGAATAGTTTATTTTGCATATACATGTGTTGCATATAACTTGTAGTATTGATTTCTGTGTTTGTATATCTCAGTAACATAAGGCAAGCGCCGCAACTGAAAATCATTCCTCCGGACCTGTTGCAAACCAAAAGGAACACACTTCGTATTCTGTGAGTCTTCATTTTTAACATTCAATTATTGAAAATTAGAAACAACTATCTTTTTTTAAAAGAAATATTCAAACTAAAACATATTTTAAGATTTAAGTCAGTTATTTATTTAAAATTACCTTAATGTAAAAAAGAATATCGTTAACGAGACTTTAGATTAATTTTTAAAACTTACTTCAATAAATCTTATTTACAAATCTCATTCAAATTAGATTTTTAAATAAAGAATTGACTGAAAGATTAATTTTAAAATGATTGCTATAAACTTATATTTTGTATATTTATAAAACGTTTCATTGTGTTTTGTTCTAATTTCTCAGTCGTATTGTCAATTCTGGACTGGAAGAAATTCACCTAAATCACCTACAGACAACAGAAATCATGCAAATGATGTGAGTTTCTTTTAAATATGTGTAACTGAAACCCACCATTCAATATTTTCCCACCTTTTATAATCTCTAGGGCTCGAATTATTATGCAAATATCAAAACAAATGTTTCTCAATCTATGGATAGCTCAAGAGCCAATTGTGAAGTAACAATATTTCCCATTTATGGGGTTTTCAATTAAAAACACTCGTCAGAGGCTAGAATTCTAGTTAACAATTGATAGTAACCAAACATCTAGCCTCCAACCAATCTTTTTTATTAGAAAAAGGCGTAACTGCAGTTACTCTAATGGGGCACATGGGGCCACAGATTGAGAAACATTTCCTTAATATTGCATAAAAATCCGAGCCCTAATAATCTCCCATTTCTTTCTTAAAAAAGACCAAAATATAATTAATTAATTATTTCAATACATTTCGTTTCGGTTTCATTTTATATTTTTTTTTAGAGATTATTGAAATCTCTTTTTTTTTCTTCTACTGGTGTCAGGTTGGATTTAGAAATATTCTTATTAGGATTTGACGGTAACTTAATTTGGTTTCTGTAAAAACTTTCTAAAATATTCAATTCAGTGCTTTTGTTAACAAAAGAGAAGATCTTTTCTACTTTTTTGTGACAACGAGATAAAGGGGGGGGGGGGGGGAAAGGAGCAAATCCTGAATAGAAAAGATGTTTTCATTACAAAAGAGAACAACCGACACAATGAAAATCGGTGCTCAATGTGGGTGAGTGGGTTGGGGCCAATATGGTATTTCAGCTCTGAAAATTATCTTTTCAGGCACTTTTTTTAGCCTGCTATTAAAGAGCTAAATTTCCAATGAAATGCATCGAAATATACATTATACGCCATCACCATGAAAAAGATATAGAATAACTATGAATCCTCTTACGCTCCATACTTAAAGGTGGCAACTAAATAAGAATAAAATTCAATTTTTGTTAGAAACTAGAATAGTAAATGATTATTATATCTTTTTTTTTAAAAAAATATACTTAATTTTATAAAATTAATAGTTTTTCTTTTCTGGGCAAAACTGAAAATTAATTTTTTTTTAAAAAAATTGGCAATAAAAGTTTACCACAAATTCAAAAATAAAAAAATATTGTCACTTGACTTTCAACTTGAAGCCTCAGCGCAGTGTTCTAACATGGAAACACCCTGTTTAATTGAATACTCTCGAAGAAGCTGTTTTCCAATGTTTAAATCCTGTTCAGAATGTTCACGTTGAAGCGCAAGTTTTAACTATTCTAGTTTCTTTGAACTGATTATTCTTTTCTAAAAACAAACAAACAAATTCCCGTCACTTTATAAATCCACTTTTGTATTCGTGAGTTGAAGTTCCAGTTTGAAGGTGAAAATAAAAAAAAACCCACTGAAAGAAGATGAGTTTTTCGTTTCCGCATCGAAAAAGCCAACGCCACTACCCACATTCTCAAATAACTTCAATAAGCCTTCAAAATCGCAGCTAACGGACTTTTAAGTGGTTCCCAATTTCTAAGGATTTCACAGCAAAGAAACTCCAGATTCCTAATCAACTGTCTCATGTTTTTTGCTTTTCTGCAGTGACCTCGACTCGAATAAGATCAAAAGACTCGGCTCAGCTCTAATCCGAGTGAAAACAGAGCAACTGTAAGCCCTTATTCGTTCTCTCTCTCTCTCTCTCTTGCAAAACCGTTTCATTTTACATTGCACAATATAAGTAAAAAAAAGACGTGAGAAAAATACCTTAAATTGTTACCTCTTTCCTTTAGCACTTTGCAGTACAATTGGATCGAAGAAGTGGACGCGAGAGCTTTCGATGGCTCCAAGATCGGAAAGTTGTAAGTTCGTCTCTCATTATATTGAGAATTCTTTTTTTTTATCCGTTTAACATCCCTTCTTCACAATTGTCATTTTCTTCACTCTTATCGTACGGCAAACCAGGATTCTTAAACATAATCCCAGATTAGTTCATCTTCACGATGATTCTTTCGCTGGTCTTCAAGAACTACGCGAACTGTAAGTCTTTCCTTAATAACAATTAAGATGTTTACTTAAATGTCATTTGCACCAAGTGAATGTCGTTCGAACTTTGTGTGAAGCAACTTTTAAACAAAAACATTCAAAGGTTATTTTTTTTAGAAAATCTAAGCCGGTTTTGAAGTGTAAATTTCTTTTTTTTTTTACCTAACTCTTAATTATTTTGTCTTTTTTGAAGAGAAACTATTCAATGTGTTTTAGAAACTAGAAGAGTAGCTCAATCTTTTAAGGTTTTTTTCTCATGCTAATTATTTTTTTTTAAATATGCTTTTTTTGTGTCAGTTTGAAAACGAGCGAACTTAAAACTACGTGATATTTTTTTAAATTTTTACATATAAAAAGTTTATTTTAAAAGTTATTAACATGAAATACTCTGAAGTGACTGAGCTACACTTCTAGTTTTTAAAAAACTTTCAAGTTTCTCTTTGGTTTGCTCTTCTGATAGAAAAAATAATCAAAGTTCGAGAAACCCCGTTTACACTTGAAAACAATCTTAGCAGAGGTAGTTTCAATAGATATTTTAATTTGTTTCATTGAATTTCTTTTTAAAATATGCTTCTAAAAAGTTCTAAGAACTAATTTGCCTGATCAAAACACCAAGAAAAAATTATTGTCACTTAAAATTTGTTCACTTTTTAAAGAGATCTTTCGGAAACAAAGATCATCCGACTTCCGACTGCCGGACTTCAACGTCTGCACCTTAAAACATTACGACTTCAAAACGTTCAAACCCTCAAAGTGTTCCCATCAGTCTACAATTTCCATCACATCGAAGAAGCGTTCCTAACTTATTCTTATCACTGTTGCGCGTTCCGATTTCCCGAAACACACAACCGAGGAGCTCACGAGAACTATAACAAATATGTTCTAGACCGACGTCTCAATTGTGCTTCTGTCGGTTCGTCCGCAATCGCTAAAAAGGGTCACATCCGACAAAAACGCCAAATGTTCGGAGGTTTCGGTACTTTTCACAGTGTCGTAGACGATAACGTGTCCGTCACTACTATGGGTGATGTCGGTTTCGGTCGGTTCGATCTCTCAAACGCTTCCGTGTCACAACGTGGTTTCGGAATCGACCGCGGTAAATTCCACGTTGCCGTAGATGTAGACGAAGATTCGTCGTTGTTCGCAATGTGCGGCAACTGGTCTAAAAACTACTACGAGGTGCGTTGCGACCCCGCACCCGATCCTTTTAATCCATGCGAAGACATCATGGGAAACGTCGGACTACGTGTCGCCGTCTGGTTCGTCGTCGTCGCTGCGGTTCTCGGAAACCTCGCCGTAATGGTCGTACTCATGAGTAGCCGCTTCAAGATGACCGTATCCAAGTTCTTAATGTGTAATCTTGCTTTTGCCGATTTCTGTATGGGACTTTACCTGTTTGTCGTTGCTGCGATGGATCTTCATACGATCGGAAAGTATTTTAATTACGCTATCGACTGGCAAGAAGGTCCCGGATGTAAAATCGCAGGTTTCTTGACAGTTTTCGGAAGCGAATTATCGATATTTACTCTCACCGTCATCACTCTCGAGAGATGGTACGCGATAACTTACGCAATTCATCTGAACAAGAGATTACGGCTCGGAGCTGCAGCTCGTATTATGGTTTTCGGATGGACTTACGCGATCGCACTCGCCGTTCTTCCTCTCGTCGGAATCAGCGGTTATCAGAAGACGAGTATCTGTCTTCCTTTCGAGAACTCCGATTCTGCCGACATCGCTTATCTCATCGTACTTCTAACCGTCAACGGACTCGCTTTCGTTCTAATCTGCGCCTGTTATGGAAAAATGTATTGGTCAATCAGTGGACACAACTCGACTGTAACTCAGAATGATAAAACGGTTGCGAAACGAATGGCCCTTCTAGTCTTCACCGATTTCGCTTGTTGGGCCCCGATTGCTTTCTTTGGACTTACGGCCGTCGCCGGATATCCTCTAATCGACGTCACCAACTCCAAGATCCTTCTAGTTTTCTTCTATCCTCTCAACTCTTGTGCAAATCCGTTTCTGTACGCTATCTTTACGAAACAATATCGAAGAGATCTGTTCATAATGATGAATCGTTACGGTTTATTCGCTTCGAAAGCAAATAAATACAAACCTACTTATAGTTCGAACTTGACGAACGTCGGTGGTCGTCCTCCTGTAGGAGGAGGCGTCAACCATAGCGGATCTGGTGGTGGTGTCGGACGTGGTTATAACCATCGTCGTGGATCAACTCTTCTCACTCAGATCTCTCTGATGGATCCTGCGAGTAAGAAGAATCACAACAGCGCTTCTTGTCCATCTCCTTTTGCAACTTCGTCTCTGATCGAAACTCCATCGCCGGAACGACGAAGAGACAGTTCGGAAGGAAACAACAACGGTTGTTGCTGTACAGGAGGAGGAGGAGGAGGAGGAGGAAAGGAAAAGAAGACAATGGTCAATAATAAGGTAGAAATTCACATTTATTTATTGATTATTGTGTGTTTATGATCTGTTTCAAAGAGTGGTTACTCTGGTTATTCTTGGTTTCAGAAGACTTAAGGTTTATTATCTTTCAAAATGAACTTTTAAAAATATAATATGATTAAAAACTCTTATTTTGAAAGATAGCAACATGAAAGAAAAAAAAAGACAGAATAATCGAAGTACGAGAGGCCCCGTTTTCACGTTTTAATAAACATGAATTATTCGCTGTTCTAGTTTCTAAAACACTTTTTGATGTAATGCTACGTTTATAGTCGCCATTTCACGATCACGTTCTCTCGTAGTCTTTCTTGAAGAACGTTATTGTTAAATGACCGACTATAAACGAAGCATAAATATATGTTTCATGTGTTTTCAACCTTTTGTTTGTTATTTCGTAGATGGAAGGAGATCGTCGTTCTTCGGACAGTACGTCACGAAGGCTGAGCATCGTGAAAGAGACCTGTAGCCACACTTCCGAAGAGGAGATGATCGATCCACCTCCACCTCTTCCTCCTCCGCCGCCTCTCGTGGAAACCAGCGGCGAAGTGAAACCAAACACCAAGGTGACCTGGTCCGGTACACAACCGACTCCAGTCCATCGAGGTTCGCCTCATCCTATAAAGAACAGTTACACAAAGATGAGTTCTAGTTCAGAACACGAACTGATCCTTCAACAGATCTCCTCCAGGTGTCCTTATCCGAAGCGTAGTGCGTCTCTCGGTGGAAACGTAGAAGTGATTCCGATGAGAACGACGACGCAAAACGACAACAGCGATAACGACAGATCGTTCATCTGAAGAAACAAACCTGACATTTGTTGGAAGAAGTGAAAATCGTGTGTGTTTCTCCATCTCTTATTTGAAAAAGAACCTTTTTCTCCCTTCGTTCATTCTGTTCATTTTTCGTTTAAATGTCCTTTTTTTCATACACCTGTAATAATTAAAAGTTATTTAAAAAAACGGCGTTTTATCAACACTTGGTTTTAAGAACAGCTGATTAAAATTTAGAACTCTTGATTATTTCTACGTTTTAGAAAAGCGACATGGAATATTCGCGAAAATGGAATATTCATTTAAATCTAATAGTATTTAGATGTTGACTTATTAATTATAGACTAAAATGTCAACTGATTAAAAGATATCAACATGAAAATACCCAAAAGTCATTGAGTTGCCCTTCTAGTTTCTAAAACACTTTCAAGTTTTTCTTCATTTCGCACCTGAAAGACACAATACGAAAGAATTAAACACTTTTAAAACCAGTTTAAGATCGAAGTAGTTTATGAACAAGTTGTTCATTTTCGAACTTTTGATTAGGAAAGGAAAATAGAAAGTGTTTTAGAAACTAGGAGGGTAACGCAATCACTTGATGGCATTTTGTTCCTCTGCAATTAGTCCAATCTGCAACTTATGTCAACATAAATGAATGACATAAAAACTCAACTGAATTTATAAATAAAAATTAAAAAAATATTAATTTAAAATTATTTTCAAAAGGCAACAACAGTCGATCTGCTAAGGACTAGATATTACAACCCACCTTTTCAATGCAATCATATTATGTACTTGGGAGATTATTTTAGGGAGACATTGCAACAGTATGGTAGCCTCTGACCGAGGGTTCGAAACCCACTGAACTCCCTTGTCATATCTTCTCCCGCCGTATCTTTCCCGACATTTTCAACCAACTCTGGTGGGCAGCACAGCCTCTTAAGGCCTCTTACAGAGAGGTTGGGAACGACCAACCTACACCGGACCATGTACCGCGGCACATCCCCACAGAGAAGAATTGAATATGACGACTTCTTCATTAAAATCGAAATCCCGCTATAACAGGTCAACTTTGGCAGATATGACATGAAACAGAAACGACCGGGATTCGAACACGCGACCTCGGAAGTCCATAGTCGGGTGCTCTTACCAATTGCGCTATTCAGCCTTCTACATTGTATGGAAGCCCGTTTGGGACATTTCGCACAATAATTTACGTTCAATAATATTGCGTGCGCGCTCAATAATACTGTGCACACGCACAATAATATTGTGCACACACACACAATAATATTGCTCGCACGTTCAATATTATTGTGCACCCACACTCAATAATATTGTGCACACACACGCAATAATATTGCGCGCGCACACACAATAAAATGTCCCATTTGGAGCACCAGTGAGAAAGAAGTAATCGTGCACAATACCTTATTGGTCGAGAGAAATGGGGTGGGGTTTTCGTACTTGAAAGACGCTGCCCAGAATGACGACACAAGATGTCCGCCTAGTTTGACTGCTTTTCATAAAAGAGGGCGCGCCTATATATAAAAACAATATTTAAATGAATTTTAGGTTACAACGCTCTTTATAATGTCGTTTATGCAAGGATACTACATAATAGCTTAGACTATCACCTTAGAAGAAGAATAGCATTTATTGCTCACTTCTCTTTGGTTGTTGAAAGTAATTGTAACTCATATTACTTGAGTTACTTTTTTTTTCACAAAAATAGGAGCAGAAATTATAAAATCGAAAAGGAGCGAAAGTTATTTTTATGAGTTTCGACATTCCAATCACTTTCATATCAAACTCAGTAAAAGCAAAGATCACAATAGTTAATTACAGCTGCAATTTATTTTTCAAAATGCAAAATTTAATTGCTTTGTATAACGATGAAAACAATTTTTTTTTCTGAAAATATATTCGTAATTATATATTAATTAATTATGCTTATAATTTAGGCAGAATTAAGAAGAAGAAAATAAGTAATAATTAGGATGTGTAGCTGCATATCTTTAAAACAAAGTCTCGTTTAAATTTGCTTTTGTTGTCTCTCTCGTAGTTTATAAATATTAGTTTAAAAAAAGAAATCCCTGTTAATTACCCTGTGATATATTTATTCTGCTAATTAGATTTGTGTTTAACAAAGACAAAAAAAAAATGCAAATTTGAAATATTTTTCAAGTAGGATTTTAAAATTGAAAAACGGTTTTTTAACGTTTTTTCTCCCGGTTTGAAGTCACATAATAATTAATTGAAAAATAATTTCGCGAGCTAATCTTCTAAAAAAAAACATTGTGAAGCCAGTAGATTAATGCATGTGCTAATTTTTGTGTGATTGTTCTAAGTCGTTTTTAATGGGAGTTCTTCAAATGTTTGGGTGACGGTTTTTTGGTCCTATGGGAATTAACATGGAGTTAAAAAAACGTAAGATTTTAAATGTTATTTAAAAATAGAAAGACCTTTTAAAATTTAGAAAAAGGAATAAACCTGAAGGCAATAAACACGTGTAAGTACGTGCTAATTTTTCTGATTGCTCTAAATCATTTTTAATGAGAGTTCTCTTAACTTTTGTTGGACGGTGTTTTAGTCCTATGGGACTTAACATGGAGTTTAAAAACGTACGATTTTAAACGTTATTAAAAAATAGAAGGACCTTTTCAAAATTAATAAAAAGGAAACATCGTGAAGCCAATACATGAATGTATGTGCTAATTATTTTGTTATTGTTCTAAATCAGTTTTAACGAGAGTTTTTCAAATGTTTGTGGGACGGTTTTTGATCCTATGGGATTTAACATGGGGTTGAAAAAACGAACGACTTTGAACCTTGTTTAAAAATAGAAGGACCTTTTCAAAAATTATATAAATCGAGCACGTGAAGAACAATACTTTTTATTGCATTTTGCGCTTTACTGTATTTGAATTGAGCGATTGTGAGGTGATTTCTTGCAGTTTTAGTAACACCATATAAGAACACTCATTTGCCTCGTTGTCGTCTGCTCAAAACAACAAGATGGACGTGGATCTAGGCTCTTATGGGTGAGCACAGAGGGGGAAAAAGCGGGAATAAACGGCCGTGTTTGCAAGGCCGTCTTTAGAATTATAAATTAACGACCCTATTTGCAACAACCATAAGTTTTAAAATTGTAGGCTGTGAATTGGCTGAGTGGCGTAATGGTAAAATCTCGGCCTTCAGAACCTGTGGTCCGTGGTTCGATTCTCTGTTGGGACTGTTAATTTTTAATTATTTAATTTAAATTGTTAATAACCATTATATCGATTTAAAAATAATATCGAAAAAATATCGATTTAAAATCGATTTAAAAAATAAATTTCATCATAGTATAAATATAAATATAAGTTTTAAACATGTGGTATATGTAGATGCCTGAATAGTGCAATTGGTTAGAGCACCTGACTATGAACCTTGGGGTAACTTAAGGTCATGTGTTCGAATCCAGGACGTGTCTTTTTCATGCATATGTCTACCAGAGTTGATCTGCTCTGCTGCAATGTTTCGATTGAATGAATATGTCGTCATATTCAATCCTTCTCTGTGGGGATGTGCTGCGGTACATGGTCCGGTGTAGGTTGGTGGTTCCCAACCTCTCGGTAAGAGGCCTTAAGAGGCTGCGCTGCCCACCAGAGTTGTTTGAGTTGGTTGAAAGTGTCGGAACGATACGACGGGAGAAGATGTGACAGGGAGTCCAGTGGGTTTCGAGCCCTCGGTCAGAGGCTACCATACTGTTGCAATATCTCCCTGATATCTCCCAAGTACACATGAAAACTATATGATTGCATTGAAATTCGGGTTGGAGCTGGGTCCTTAGTAGATCGACTGTTGGCTTTTGAAAATAATTTTAAATTAATAATTTTTTAATTATTTTTTAATTTTATTTTGAGCTTGGCTTTTGAAAATAATTTTAAATTAATAATTTTTTAATTATTTTTTAATTTTATTTTGAGTGGCGACGGAATCCTTCTTTAAAGGCGCCAAATTTGACGATTGCCTTTCGACGCTGGAAGTAGTTCACCGAACTTGCCACTAGGGTCGCTATTCGGCTATGATTTATCAAGCGATAGGAATTCCCAACTCAATTATCCTAAAGAAGGAGTCCGTCGACAGCTGCAATTTCCCCTTTGCTCAAAATAAAATTAAAAAATAATTAAAAAATCATTAATTTAAAATTATTTTCAAAAGCCAACAGTCGATCTACTAAGGACCCAGCTCCAACCCGAATTTCAATGCAATCATATAGTTTTCATGTGTACTTGGGAGATATCAGGGAGATATTGCAACAGTATGGTAGCCTCTGACCGAGGGCTCGAAACCCACTGGACTCCCTGTCACATCTTCTCCCGTCGTATCTTTCCGACACTTTCAACCAACTCAACCAACTCTGGTGGGCAGCGCAGCCTCTTAAGGCCTCTTACCGAGAGGTTGGGAACCACCAACCTACACCGGACCATGTACCGCAGCACATCCCCACAGAGAAGGATTGAATATGACGACATATTCATTCAATCGAAACATTGCAGCAGAGCAGATCAACTCTGGTAGACATATGCATGAAAAAGACACGTCCTGGATTCGAACACATGACCTTAAGTTACCCCAAGGTTCATAGTCAGGTGCTCTAACCAATTGCACTATTCAGGCATCTACATATACCACATGTTTAAAACTTATATTTATATTTATACTATGATGAAATTTATTTTTTAAATCGATTTTAAATCGATATTTTTTCGATATTATTTTTAAATCGATATAATGGTTATTAACAATTTAAATTAAATAATTAAAAATTAACAGTCCCAACAGAGAATCGAACCACGGACCACAGGTTCTGAAGGCCGAGATTTTACCATTACGCCACTCAGCCAATTCATAGCCTACAATTTTAAAACTTATGGTTGTTGCAAATAGGGTCGTTAATTTATAATTCTAAAGACGGCCTTGCAAACACGGCCGTTTATTCCCGCTTTTTCCCCCTCTGTGCTCACCCATAAGAGCCTAGATCCACGTCCATCTTGTTGTTTTGAGCAGATGACAACGAGGCAAATGAGTGTTCTTATATGGTGTTACTAAAACTGCAAGAAATCACCTCACAATCGCTCAATTCAAATACAGTAAAGCGCAAAATGCAATAAAAAGTATTGTTCTTCATGTGCTCGATTTATATAATTTTTGAAAAGGTCCTTCTATTTTTAAACAAGGTTCAAAGTCGTTCGTTTTTTCAACCCCATGTTAAATCCCATAGGATCAAAAACCGTCCCACAAACATTTGAAAAACTCTCGTTAAAACTGATTTAGAACAATAACAAAATAATTAGCACATACATTCATGTATTGGCTTCACGATGTTTCCTTTTTATTAATTTTGAAAAGGTCCTTCTATTTTTTAATAACGTTTAAAATCGTACGTTTTTAAACTCCATGTTAAGTCCCATAGGACTAAAACACCGTCCAACAAAAGTTAAGAGAACTCTCATTAAAAATGATTTAGAGCAATCAGAAAAATTAGCACGTACTTACACGTGTTTATTGCCTTCAGGTTTATTCCTTTTTCTAAATTTTAAAAGGTCTTTCTATTTTTAAATAACATTTAAAATCTTACGTTTTTTTAACTCCATGTTAATTCCCATAGGACCAAAAAACCGTCACCCAAACATTTGAAGAACTCCCATTAAAAACGACTTAGAACAATCACACAAAAATTAGCACATGCATTAATCTACTGGCTTCACAATGTTTTTTTTTAGAAGATTAGCTCGCGAAATTATTTTTCAATTAATTATTATGTGACTTCAAACCGGGAGAAAAAACGTTAAAAAACCGTTTTTCAATTTTAAAATCCTACTTGAAAAATATTTCAAATTTGCATTTTTTTTTTGTCTTTGTTAAACACAAATCTAATTAGCAGAATAAATATATCACAGGGTAATTAACAGGGATTTCTTTTTTTAAACTAATATTTATAAACTACGAGAGAGACAACAAAAGCAAATTTAAACGAGACTTTGTTTTAAAGATATGCAGCTACACATCCTAATTATTACTTATTTTCTTCTTCTTAATTCTGCCTAAATTATAAGCATAATTAATTAATATATAATTACGAATACATTTTCAGAAAAAAAAATTGTTTTCATCGTTATACAAAGCAATTAAATTTTGCATTTTGAAAAATAAATTGCAGCTGTAATTAACTATTGTGATCTTTGCTTTTACTGAGTTTGATATGAAAGTGATTGGAATGTCGAAACTCATAAAAATAACTTTCGCTCCTTTTCGATTTTATAATTTCTGCTCATTTTTTGTGAAAAAAAAAGTAACTCAAGTAATATGAGTTACAATTACTTTCAACAACCAAAGAGAAGTGAGCAATAAATGCTATTCTTCTTCTAAGGTGATAGTCTAAGCTATTATGTAGTATCCTTGCATAAACGACATTATAAAGAGCGTTGTAACCTAAAATTCATTTAAATATTGTTTTTATATATAGGCGCGCCCTCTTTTATGAAAAGCAGTCAAACTAGGCGGACATCTTGTGTCGTCATTCTGGGCAGCGTCTTTCAAGTACGAAAACCCCACCCCATTTCTCTCGACCAATAAGGTATTGTGCACGATTACTTCTTTCTCACTGGTGCTCCAAATGGGACATTTTATTGTGTGTGTGTGTGCACAATAATATTGAACGTGCGCGCAATATTATTGCGTGTGTGTGCACAATATTATTGAGTGTGGGTGCACAATAATATTGAACGTGCGCGCAATATTATTGCGTGTGTGTGCACAATATTATTGAGCGTGTGCGCACAATATTTGTGTGTGTGCGCAATATTATTGTGCGTGTGCGCAATATTATTGTGCGTGTGCACAATATTATTGAGCGCGCACGCAATATAATTGAACGTAAATTATTGTGCAAAATGTCCCAAACGGGCTTCCATAACATTGCGCTATATGTTTAAAACTTTATGTTCAAACTATGATGAAATTTATTTTAAAATCGATTTTCTACACGATTATACGATTAAATCGATACAAATTATATACAATTAAATCGATACAAATTATATACAATTAAATCGATACAAATTATATACGATTAAATCGATATAAATATTAACAATTTAACTTAAGCAAAAACTTTCAAGACAGTAAATAAATACATACATCCTCTCAATCCTTGTATTCAAAAACGTTGCTTAAAATAAAGCCAGAACGCGACACAAAAGTTGACAAAACTCACCCTCTTTCCCTTTCTCTATAGTAAGTATATGGGGACTTGGGGAGTTTTTACGTTAGGTTAAAAAGGAGATATTTTCCTGAACGTGTATCTGGCAACACTGTCGCGTAAAACCGCCAGATTACCCTTCCATTGGCTATGAGCCTATGACCCTTCAGAACATTCCGTTACTCATCGGATTATTTAGCAGTGTGACAGAACTTCATTATATTTTAAAATAAGTGACGTCATAATGGTGAATAAGTCGCTCAGTATCGCTGAGTAACGGAAAAATGGAGGTTTTTTAAATGAATTTCACGCATATACCAAAGAAGAATTTGACGAAATTTAGTTGATTTTATCAATTTTTCTTGTTGTTATTTTGAATATTTTGATAGATTAAGATGGATTCAAGGTTAGTCTTCGATGTGGCGAACAAAAGTGGCTCGTTTTTAATGTATTTCGTATTGTTTTGTTTGTCAATGTAGACGTCACTCTATGGAGATCACATCGTCAAAGATGATAAAAACAAAACGAAGATCTTCCGTAAGTTGTTTAGGTTTACTGTAAAAGCATTTCTACGTCACATAGGAACAAACGGGGGGGGACCGGACACCACACATAAGGAGCTCGGAAGGGAGAACCTGAGCTACACTTTTTGAGAATTCCAACCTCTTCATTATTATTTTCGTCTCTCCGTTTGATAATTAGATACTGAAGCAAACGAAGATCGATGGATTAGGATCTTCACCGACAACAACAACAACAACGAGAAGACTTTCACTTCAGGAAGTGGATTTCAACGTCGCGATTGATGATTTTACGCAGGTTTTGACTTCAAGAAATAGAAAATTGGCACTTGAACCCTCAAAACAGGAGTTTTAAAGAGTACTCTTCGTACAGTTTTTTTTACATATATAATTTTGGAACAACTTTGAGAAGGTTCAATTGCTAAGTTTCCGTCTTTAAAACTTTGGGTTTCGGTATGGCAAGCCGTTTTATTTTTAAATCACTTTTTTTCTCAATGCCATGCATATCCACAATTTTAGAGAATTACACATATCTCTAATTGAATTACAGATATCTACAATTCATTCAATTACAGATATCTCTAATTCAAATACAGATATCAGTATGTGGCGAAATATAGTAATGTATGTTAGCAGCTACATACTCGATTTCATTGCCACCTGCCGGTGAATGGCAATTTACAGCAGGATTTTGTATCTTTGAAAATATAACAACGTTATGTCAATTGTATTAGAGATATCTTTAATTGAATTAGAGATATCTGTAATTCAATTTGAGATATCCAAAATTGAATTAGAGATATCAAAAACTCTGGTTAAATTTTTGATATCTCGAATGCAATTACAGATATCACAAATTAAACTAATTATTGATATCTCAAATTCAGTTAGAGATATCAAAAATAGAACTGAGCTTGTTGATATCTCTAATTCAATTTTGGATATCTCAAATTGAATTACAGATATCTCTAATTCAATTAAAGATATCTCTAATACAATTGGAGATATTTCTAATACAATTGACATAACGTTGTTATATTATCAAAGATACAAAATCCTGCTGTAAATTGCCATTCACCGGCAGGTGGCAATGAAATCAAGTATGTAGCTGCTAACATACATTACTATATTTCGCCACATACTGATATCTTTAATTGAATTAGAGATATCTGCAATTCAATTAGAGATATGTGTAATTCTCTAAAATTGTGGATATGCGTGGCATTGAGAAAAAAAGTGATTTAAAAATAAAACGGCTTGCCATATTTCGGTCAATTGTGACGTTCGATTTGTGTTTGCTTTCAACGTTTTTAAGATTATAATGGACACGGAACAACAAGTGGAAGAAAAACGTATTTCGAAAAGAGTCAGCTTTGCAAACACGTGTCAAGTACAGTTGAGTGAAAGATGAATATATACGAAGATCCCGATTCGGATCGTCCCAAGTTTCTTCTCTCTATGATAAATTAATATCTCTGTATTACTGTTGTTTTTATCAGAGAATTCTGTCTCGATCCTCGTATCGGCATCGACAAAGAGAACAACAAAGATGTTCCGATTGTCATCGGTTAGTAAAACATTTTTTTTATGAAGTGTTGGTTTGTGAAGAGTTTGGTTTTCGAACTCATTTGAATTGAAATTTCTCTTTTGCTTAGATAAGAAAAACAAAGAGCCGAACGACAAACAAAGCAAAGATGCGACTTCTGCAATGGAAAAGTAAATTATTAAAGCCTTTTTTCACATCTTTCAAACGCTTTATTAGTTAATATCGTTCCGATTTCCATTGAAAACCACAGATCTTGCGAAGTACGGAAAGACCAAGAATCGGAATCTTCGGCTAGATCTCGGCCCGATCTTGGTTTGCTTCTAACGGGACCCATTCAGTATCTCCCTCTTTCGATAGATACCAGTAAAGATTCTAGCTATAACGACAATGTCGGCAGCTCGAAGACAAAACCTGTTGAATCATTTAAAAAACACGGTCGCCGTCGTAGCGGAGGAGGATGTAAGCGTAAGGCACTCGAGACACTCAGTGATCATTCGATCGTCGGAGAACGAACTTGCTACGATTTCGAGATGAGCATCGACCAGACTAATCGTAGCTTCTATGTCGAACCTTCTCCTTCTGAAGACGAATGCAGCGACATGCAGATGGACATCACTGAACAACCACAGGAGCATTCCTGGTTGCAGAAGGGAAATAAGACGATTTACTTTGATGGCTTTGGCGAAACTATGAATCTGACGGAAACCGTGATGAATCAGTCCGGAATGGGAAAGGTCACGTCTCCTCTTACTCCACCTCCTACAAATCGTACTCTTAAGGATGTCCTTAAGACGATATTCTCGAAGAAAGAAAACATTCTGATGTCAACTAAAGATGAGGAAAAGATGGAGGACGAAGATCCGGTTGGACAGTGTTCGAACAAAGAGGGAAAAAAGGAGGAATCCATCTCAAACGATCCACAAAAACCGGAAGAGGAAGAAACGATCGAAGGACATGATGAAGAGAACTTGGTGTTAAACGATGAAACGATCGATATCACGAATTTGACTCACAATTTCAGCCCAAGGATTTTAACGGTTTGTTCCACGTCAAAGCCAAAAGAACAGTCTTTTAATGCTCAATGTGAGCCGCAACTGAATGCATCCCATATAAAATCCTACAGTAAAATTGATAACGAACTGAAAATAGTCGAAATGGAAAACAAAATCGAGACCGAAAAAGACATTATAGACACAGAGAAGTCTTCGATCGTCGGCAAAGTTGAAGAAGTTAACATCGATGAAATTGTTCTTGTTGAAGGAGATAATCTGGCGAAACGACACGAAGAAGCCGAGAATCGATCGATGGTGAAATCGACGGAACCACAAACGGAAGAAGCGACTATCGTTACTTCGAACCGATCGTCAATTTCAAAAAAGGGATCACTGCATAACACAATTCAGACACACGACGAAAAGAATCGATCGTCCGATGCATCGCATAGAGAAATACAAAAGGAACCGATAGCTGAAGTTTGTATAAAGGATCGACAAGCAGAAGAAGAAATAATCAGAAAAGGGAACGAAGCCTCATCTTCAAAAAAGCGATCACTACATGTAACGAGCGAGGGACGTTTCGAAAAGAAGAATTCACCCGCTGTATCTAACAAAGAAGATCAACAAAGGAAACCGATCACTACTGAATATGAAATTGATACGAAGGAGCCACAAATTGAAGAAGCAATAATCGCTACTTCTAAACAACTGATTCCAAAAAAGCAATCAACGTACGATGTGATCGATGAACACGTCCAAAAGATGCGATCGCCCGATGTACCGTACAAAGAAGAACAAATGAAACCGATGGCTGAAGATGTAATTCGTAAGAAGGAGCGACAAAGTGAAAGAGCGATAATCGGTACTTCTAACCAATCGATTCAGAAAAAGCGACCCCTCTGCAACACAATTGAGGAACGCTTTCAAAAGAAGCGAGCATCAGATGCATCGTTCAAAGAACAACAACAACGGAAACCGATAACTGAAGATGAAGTTCGTACAAAGGAGCGACCAGCAGAAAGACCGACTCTGCATCCATCTTCGTCTCGTAGCCACTTTCTGTCGTTTCGCTTACTCAGTTCCACGAGTCACTTGGAAAAGATGACACCGTCAAAGAGCACCAACATCACGGATGTCGCGAGTATGATGAAGACTTTGGGCTCTGAGTTGCCAGAACTTAATGACGACAGCGTCTTTGAGGACGAAATGGTTGTTACAGTGGACGACGTACGAGACAATCTTACGATCGCTAACCCGAGTGACGAGATTGTTCGAGACGATTTGATCTTATCGTCATTGAAACAACAAGTACATGTAACTGACCTAAAACACGAATCTCTGTCACGATCTCGTGTAAAAGTACCGCAAATTACAACTGCAGCGGAGTCTCACATCAGTGCACTTTCGGTGGATGACAATATTAGTAAGAATTACGAGAATATCGACGACGTGGAATTTCCGAACGCGACAATGGAGACGATTAGGAGTTCAATGATCACAACGTTTGCCTCTTGCGATCATTCCATCGCTGAAGAAATACTGAAACAGACAGAGATCGAAAGAGATCAAGAGATCTCAGTTAAGAAACGAAGTTCGGAGGTGCAAGATGAGATCAAGGAATCCATCGATCTCGAGCTGATCGTCGATACAAATAATGTCGTTACGAATCAGATCATCAACGTAAAAACGAAGGACACGACTGAAACGACAACGATCACAGCGGTTCTCTCTTGCGATCGTCCGACAACTGAAAAAGTTTCTAAGCAGAGTGAGACTGAAAAAGACGAGATCTTGGCTTCGGAGTTGAAAGATACAATCAAGGAATCCATCGATCTCGTGCCGATTCTCGATACAAATATTATGGTAACGTCGCCGATCACCAACCGGAAAACAGAAACGAGGATCAGTTTTAAACCACTCGTTCAGAAGAAGGTCGAAGTCGTTTCAGAAGTGGATGACGATGAAATTGTTTCTCAAGAAATGCCTCAATTGCTGGAAATGGCCGAAGATCTCGTTTATGATTTTGAGTCAGGTGAAATTTCAGTGGAACGTCTTGAGAAATGTGTCAAATTTTAAAATTTAAAATACCAGTAAAAATTTTAACCATACAATAAATAGTCCGTAAGTATTTAGAAGCATATTTTTAAAAAAGTTCAAAATTTAATTACAAAGTAGAAAAGTAAAAAAAAAAATGGAATAAAGCTATTTTTCCATGACTAATCTTTAAAAATAAACGTTTTTTTTTTTAAACAGTTGATTTTTCTAAAACACTTTCAAGTTTGTCTTAATTTTTCTGCTTAAAAGATAGAATATAACCCTGCATTTGAGGAAAAATATCTTTATTCCATTTCTTTACTCTTCTAGTTTGAAATAAAATTTGTTTTAAAAATTGCTTTTAAAAAGCTAAGGACCTTTCTTCGATTTTGATGTGTGCCAAAAAAATATCCCTCTGATGACAAAGTCATTTTTTTTTCTCATTGTTTTTTGTAGCTTGTTGTTGTCTTAATCGTCTTGTCGGAGACCTTCCCACGGAGGAGGAGTGTTTGGAGCTAGAAAGACTAAACGCTGAGATTGAACAGAAGCAACAGACGCTGAATAAACTGGACGATGTCCTTCGTGCAGAAAAAAAGGAGCGTCGAGAGATGCAGGAAAAGGAGGAAACTTTAAAAACCGAAGTGGAAAAAGCCACAAAAGCAAAAGAAGCAGAGGAGAAACAATGGACGTCACTGATGTGGCTCACACGATGCTGCGAGTTCTTCATTTCCGAATGGTCGGACACAACTCTGCACCTCTCCTTCTTGAACGACACATTACATCTAAGTTTCTCCTTGGCGCCGCCACTCGTGTCTGGAGGAAAAGTTCAGACCATCGTTGGAGTTTCCAAATGGTCCGAACTCAAAGGTTACACACTATTTGTGTTTTTCTATGCTTTTAAGAGGGACTGGTTGTTCCTGACGACAAGTGGCACTGTGAATTCGGAATCATTTTGACACATTTTTTTTATCGTAGATGGTTCCGATCCACTTAAACGTTACTGTTACGACTCCCTGTGGAGGAGCATCGATCGAGAGGATCTTTTGCGTCGTTGTAGAACCACAGACGATCTCAAATATGTATATTAAATCATCGAATCGAGACAGCCACTTTCTAAATCCCCGTTCTTCTTTTTATTATATCTCTTTTTAAGGTCTTTCACGAGATCTCCGTAACCTCGACAAACGTTCGAATGTTGTATTCCAATCTGCAATCGATAACCGTATCGCACAATGTCTTCGTCAAAGACGAAAAGTAAAAGTTCATGTAGAAGTTATCGTAGCCAACGTTTAAACGACTCAATTCGTTTCCGATCTATTTTTTTTCCCCCCCAGCATTTCGATCGAATTTATCGATCTGAACTTAATGATCGACTTTGTGCTGAAGTTCGCGATCATTCCCGGAACGTATCCAGATGAACCCATTTCGTTTTCTATCGCGTCTTTGTATGGAAAACCACCGTTAGTATTCAAAAACCTTTACTAGTTTTGTTTTCAGTCTTAATATATCCAAATTGTGTTTTTATTCTGATCTTAACAGTGAGGACACCCTGATAGAGGCTACAAAAGTCAACACTGGCCCTTGTTATTTGACTCGAGTCGTAAATAACTTGGAAGAGACGTTAAAGAAGTTGCCAAATGAAAATTCTTAAGTTTCATATTAAGTTTCTTATAGTTTCATATCTTTGAATATTTTTCAACCATTTCAGAATAATAAAAAGAAAATATAATTTAATCAATAAAAAATACCTTATGACGTCATTTTTGCTTTAATAATTAGTTCTGAGCATTTCAGGATTTATCGTTTTCCGTGTCCTCGGTTTCCATCTGTTCGATGAGCCTCTTCCTTTCCTGAGCTTGACGCATCCTCATCAGAACGAGACTTTCGTAATCGGTGTTATCACGACTTTTACTGCCGGAAAAGGATTCGAACGGCGGATTCGAAGAAGGACGAGGATTAGGAGGAGGAATTGGTGGTGACGTTTTTGTAACGGGTTGTTGAATCCACGATACTCGAAAAGGAGATTCTGAAAGTCCCGTCTCTTTTATAACTGAATCGTCCTATAAAAATAGAAAAAGCATCCATTGCAAAAATATACACAAATAGGAACAGAAGTCTGGGATACGACACGTATTAGAAAAAGAAAATTGAAAGTGTTTTAAAAAACTAGAATTATTCTGGTCAGTCTTGTCTTTCGGGTGATTAAGAGTAATTTAAATGTGTTTTAGAAACTGGAAGGGTCGCTCAATCACTTAAAGGTAATTTCATGTTAATATCTTTTAAAATAAGCTTTTTATGCAATTTTGAAATTAAGCAAACATTATCTTTTAAGTGATTCAAGCTACCATTCTAGTTTCTAAGAAACATTTAATTTTCTAATTAAATTAAATTAATTTTCTAATTTTTTTAAAAATAAAATAAAATAAATGCTCTCAAAACGCAGATAAATCAGAATTCAAAAATAATGTCCTTAAATGATTCAATTACTTTTCTAGTTTCATGAAATCTTTAAAATTAAACTTTTTATGACATTTTTAAATTATCACTTCTTCAGCCACAGAATTTCGAAATTCGTTACAAAAATTTACTTAAAAAGTTTATTTTTAAAAAATATCAACATTTAAATACTTTCTCGTGATTCATTTACTCTTCTAGTTTCTAAAACACGTTCATTTTTTTCTTAATGTTGCTTCTAAAACCCCGTTTAACTTAAAGACTTACCTCAGAAGACAACGTCTTGAATTCAATGAGAGCTCTTCGCTTGTTTGATAACACGAGACAAGAAATCTCTCCATACTATTAATTCGTTAAAAAAAAAACCAAAACACGATTATTACTTTTATCGTTCATCAAGGGCGACATCTGACAAGATAGCGAACTCACTTTACTGAATATGGACGAAAGCGTTTCGTCGTTGTAAGTCTGAGTTTGTCCTTTTGCTTGCTTCCATTGAACTTTAATGCGTGCAAAATTGACTTGATCATTTTCTAAAACGGATCCATTCAATCTCTCCTTCTCCTCTTTAATTTGCTGTCTGATTGATTCGTTCTCCTCTTCGACTTGTCTCGATCCTTCCTTTCTAAGACGCTCGATTTCTGCATTCAGTTTCTTGATGGCATCGACCGTTTCGCTCTGTTTAACCTCTGCGTCTTTTTCACGACTTTCAAGATCTATTTTGTATAATTACAAGATGTTCGTGAAGAAACCGAAACACTTTCTAGGCAAAACTGATTTTATACCTTCTTTGAGTTTCTTCCTTTTACTGTCTAATTGTCTGTTACGTATAGCCGCAGCCTTTCGAGCTTTCAGTATTTTGTCGTAAGCATCTTTCGCTTTGCCATCGGTTAATATCTCAAGAGCTTTCGATAGTTGATGAAACAGCAAAACTAAAACGAGCAACAGACTAAGCGTTAACGTCACATTCAAGACGGTTTTAAAATTGTAAACACCACTTGAACTCTTAATTATTTCTGTCTTTCAGGTGCAAAACAAATTAAAACTTGAAAGTATTTTAGAAATTTCTAAAACACTTTCAAGTTTGTCTTAATTTTGCTCCTGAAAGACAATAATCAAGAGTTTAAAAATCAGCTGGTCAACAACGCTATTGCAGCGCTCCAAACGGAATATTAAGGCAAAAACTTCGACTTTAAAGGTTTCAGATCAATTAAAAACACTTACTAGCAGTTGGATTGTCCGGATTCTTATCTGGATGACATTTCAACGCCTTTTTCCTGTACGCAGTTTTAATCTGTAAGTAAATTAGCAAAATAAACGCGCGTTAATTCGCTTGCAAAACACGTCTTTTTTTGGTCGATAGGTGGCGCTTAACTAATGACACAATTTTTGTTACACGAATAAACCGACTTAACAATAAACTGCAGGCAAAAAAGCTTTTAAATTAATAATATCATTAATAAACTACACAATACTTAATTAATATACAAGATAATCACCTCTTTTTGACCGGCATCGTCAGGAATTGCAAGAAGTTCGTACAAATCCATACTCGTAACGTCTTCCATTTTGGATTTTTTTAATAAATCAGCCGGCGGCGATCCGCCGCTAACAAATTAAAAAATAGTCGCTACAATGACAATCACGTGACCGAGTGGATGACGTCACCGCAATGGCGGTTTTTGGCGGGTTATTGTGTCAACTATACTTTTAAAAATCATCGAAAAATTACATAATGGCTACGAATTATGAAGTCGCGCGCGTCGAATACGGAAATTCACGACTACTGGAAGACGTCTACGTAACAATTAAGCAAACGGCTAGTGAGGTTTTTAAAGAAACGGCGTCGGCGAGCCAACAAGACGAAAGGTGCAAACTCGCAATCGCAAATTTCGAACAGGTAAACGATCGATCACGCACGACGCAAAAACCGCGCGTCGCACGTGCGTTCTTCAGCAATGCTCTCCCCTCCTATACTTCCAACGCGCGTTACGCTCTTTATAGATGCGAAATTTGAGGTAAGTCTCGATATATGGGACAACTCTTTCTAACGGTTTACTAAGTGTCCCTTATACCGAGACTACTCGTCCTAGCCTACGTTGTCAATTCAAGAGTAAAAATGTTTGTAGGTTTTTAATGAATTTATATTATATGTATGTTTTTCAACTTACAAAAATATAAAGAGTTTCCGTGAGACGATGAGCGAAAACCTTCGATTCGTAAAAGACGAGGAAAAAAACGAAGAGGCGAACGGATCGAACTCGAGGCTTCATTACTATTGTACGGAAGTCCTTCCGAAGGTCGATACAATCCTCGTCGACGTCGCGAGAAAGCGGAAGACTTATCCAGCAAAGTGTAGACAACGTCTCCAAACGAAGCTCGTTTCGGTAGTTTAGTTCCGTAAATGCATAACCGTGTAACAAATTCGTTCTGAAATGTTTCTCGTATCTTCCTATCTCTGTGCGTGTGTGTTTTTAGGAGGCAGCTCAGTACGAAACGAACTTATCCGGTGAACTGAACGTATCGAAACGACTCAAAGAAGAAGAAAAAGGCAACGAATCAGTCGATCTAATGGACGAAGAGCTGATCGGATTAGCAAAGTCCGTTGCAACTAATTTAACCACAATCAAACAGGTTATTAAAATACGTAAACTGAGGAGATTTTATTTGAACATTGGGACACGGAATGAGATGTGGGGACGGGACACCAATAGAAGAGTAAATCAATGCAATAAAGACAGATTCATGATTAATATTATTCAGAAGAAAACTTATGAAACAAGAATTGTCTTTATTAAACTTACGAGAGAAAGTTTATTTTGAAAGATATCGTCATGAAAATATTTTTTATTTCATTTCTAGTTTCTAAAAGACTTTTTTTAATAAAAAGGCTGACAGAAACTTAACATTTGAAAAAGGAATCCTGGCACTTGAACCTCTAAAGGGTTGAAGTTCAAGTGCTAAGACCTAATTTAAAAGAAGGAAACTTTTCACTTGAACTCTCTAAACAGGGTTCCAAAATTATAGTACTTCAATAGAGAAAAACTTGGTGTTTTATATTTTAATACTTTTGAACAGTTTTTTTCTATTTTTGGACTTTGTTCGCGGGGAGTACAAGTGGCAAGATTTCTAAATTGTTTACAAATAAAATTCCTCTAGTTACATTTTAAGTAAAAGTTTCTGTATTTTGTGACGCAGATAAGCCACCGAGTGACGTCGAAGGCGAATTCGTTAAGGATCGCACAGACACAGTTCGGCCAGAACGGAGATCTCGAAAGGAAGTTGGACATCAGTGATTTTGCCATCAGTTTGAAAACGACGAACGACGTCAACCACTAATAAACGAGATGATTCGACAGAGAGAGAGAACCGAGTGATGGAGGTTTCTCGGTTTGGATTTCTTTCTTTACGGAACGAGATGAATCCACTTTTATGGTTCAGACGACTCCAAAGTGGACGACGTGAACAGTTCCGTGACCTTCTTCGTCATCCTCTTCGAACGTTTCTTAAAACGTAAAAAGGGTGTTTTTAACAAAATGAAACGATTTCTTTTTTTTTAAATTTACATGTCATATTTTTTTTTTACCATCGGCACTTGGTTCCGATTGCGACATTCTAAATTGAAAAAATAACAATGAAATTTGTATTCAGTTTTTATCTTAAATAAATAAACGCAGTTCAAATAATCAGAAAAATATCTTTCTGTCAAAGAACCCGGTTAGAGGCTAGAGTTCAGGGGCTCCACGTAACAGTACTTTATAAAACTAGTCTCATTCACACAAGAACTCTAATCTCTAACCAGGTTCGCCGGCACAAAGTAAAGTGAATTTTTCAGAAGAAACATTAGGAACATTTTCAAACTTTGTTATAAACTAGAATACTAGGACAAAGTTTATAAAAAAAAATCTTTGAAAAAGTTTCCTCTTAAATAACTTGATAAAAAAAAGTGAAATTTAAGTTTGCTTTAATGTGTTTCTGATGATCACCTTTGAGTGCTTCCCGTTTGATGTTGCGCCATTTTTGTTGCACTCGGCCACTTGTAAGATGGCTGATTACTGGACGTCGATACGTGATTATGATGACCATGACTGACTTTCAAGGCACTTGTGCTCGGCTGAAAACATTTACAATCTGTATATGTGTACTGTTTTATTCGATATTAATAAATAAAACGAGTTTTATATACTCTGATCGTTGGTTCTTTTGATCTTATGAGGTCTTTCGATTCGTCGTAACTTAGATCGCTATCTTCGTCGCTGTAACTACTGCAGGACGAACCACTCGGACCATCGAGCCTAGAATCTTGTTTTTTTTTTAGAGAAGAAATGAGAAATATATTACGATGCTACAAGTCGAATACGAATTTTCGATTTTTACCGACTGACGACAGGTCGGAACCCTGTTCCAACTGACGAGCTCTGTCGATTGCAACTTGAGCCAAAATCCTCTCTCCCTTATCAATTGCAACATAATGAATGTCCTTCCGAAGATGGGATAAAAAATAACTTATTTAAACACATTTTTTTGAAAATCGAGCGGATTTTTTTTACCATAAACAAGTCTCGTGATCCGATATCGGCAGCTAATAAAAATGCCTTCTCAAACTTTTCAAACCTAAGTACGACAACGTAAAGAGTTTTTTATTTATGCGTGAAACTTGAAGAATAAAAATAATGACATTTTTTAAAGTCCGACTTAAATGAAAAATCAAAAGAATCCTTTTAAAACTGCCATAAAAAGTTAATTTGTCAAAGGTATCATCATTAAAACTATTCTTGATTTATTTATTATAAAATTTTCGAATAGATTTTACTTATTTTTAAAAGTAACTTTTTAAAAAGCTAAGAACTTCAATCTAGAATCTAGATTTGGGATTATAGAGGTTTTAAAAAAATTATTTAAAAGAGATTTATTTTAGATGATCACCTCAGTAGGTGATGAAAAAACCGGCGCGCCAAATGACGCATTTTCGTTCCATATTCCAGTAAAACAACATCCGAAAGCGGATACAACGGCGAATAAAAACTTCCCAAAGCTTTTTCTAGTTGAACTGAAACGAATGGAATAATGTTACCAAATTGAGAACGTGTAATAATGTATATATTCAAAAATAACGATCGACCGTGAAACCTTCGCTCTCGTCCGTCAGGTTCGTTCTAAGCAAATTGTTGACAATCATGGATAAACAACGACAACACGTGTCGCTGTTGATGTTCCAATTCATATTTAACAACAAATTCACAGCCTGTCAGCAAAAAAAATCCACATTTTGTTGAATATATATGAGACGGACTCCCTTAATTTTTAATAATAAAAAACCTCGTCAAACTGTTTATAAGTTATGTACTGAGCAACGAGATCGATGGGAGAAAGGGAACCTTTGCTGTGAACTCCAACTTTGAGCACGAAAAGAACGAGTGGCCCTCTTTCGATAAAGAAGAGAAGAGAATGCGTATTGTCGAGATATCCGTTAGCATCTTTCGACAAATATTCGTAAGGATTCCACAAAAGTTTCTGTATATTCGGCTGTAATCTTTAAAAACCACAGATACGATTAAATCCCGATCGAGTGTCGTAAAACGTAAAAATGAATCAACAAAATCACTTGAAATATGTTGAAAGGTCCATCACTTTTACTGGATCCGTTCTTTCGCTCAGCAGTTGAAGATGAATACAACAAAGTGCCATATCGTAACACTGGAACTGCCCTTTATCGTCACTGACCATTACGATCGTGCCGCTTGGATGCCAACTTATCGTCGTTGGCACCTGAAATTAAATTAAACGGTTTTAAAGCAGAAATATCCATCAAACTCTTGATTATTGTTTTTCAAGCGCAAAATAAAGAAAACCATGAAAGTGTTTTAAAAACTAGAAGAGTAAAAGGGTTATTTTCATGTTTTAAAAGATATCAACATAAAAATAACCATACGTGATTGTGTTACCCTTCTAGTTTTTAAAACACTTTCAAGTTCTTATTCATAATTTTTGTCAAACTCTCTAAAAAAAAAACGATTCATTCAACGTTTTGAAAGCATAAAAATAAGCCAATCGCCTCTCCTTACGAAAGAAGCTTTGACGATCCACGTCGTCTTGCAGTGAGCATCATACATGACGAGAGAACCATCTTTGCATCCGAGAAGAAATCGATCTTCCATTTCATTCATACCGTGACAAACTGCCAAACTTTCTAACGGAATTGTCGTCACCGAAATCTGTTGGATCTAAGTTACGAGAAATAAAAAAGAAAACCATAAAAAATGAAGAGATCAAAGAACGAAAATGAATTTAAATTACTTTGTTCATTATCACTTCGTAGACACACATATCCACCAGAATCTCTCCTCTTCTCGACACTTTCTGTTCTATTGTATGGAACTGATAACTGTGGAGACGACTGAACAAAAAAACCTTCAGATGAGCAACTTATGACTTGCAAACGAAAGCAAAAAACAAACCTGAACGAAACCCAGAGAGGATCCGATTTCGTTCTCGTATAACATGAAATTTTAATTTCTCCACTGAAATCAAAGTAAATTTTGTTATACTAAACGATGTCCAAAGAGTTCTTGAAAATTCTTCCAATTACGAGTGTATGCGCTGTTTAGCCTCTAAGTAGGAAGTTGTATAACTCTCACCTTATCGCAACCTATATAACAACTTCGAACCCTTAGCTTTGAAGTTACCAGCTTCTAATCGAAAGAATACCCAAGATCTTTATCGATTAAGATTGTTTAACACCTGTTCATGGAGTAGACGTGAATGTTCGCCCTTTCACGGTCCGACGCGATTGGAGTCCAAGGCCAAACCTCGTCCGATCCACTTTTCCACCAGATCACAATCTATTTAAAGACATAAACATACACAGTTGATTTATAAAACGCTTAAACGTTTACATTCTGTGACTATACTTGATCTTTCTGTACGTTGCAACTGAGTTTCCGTTCCAAACGGCGTCCCATCGGGCCCATGAGATCAATATTCGATATCTAAATACAAAAGTTGCAGTTACGAGATACAAAAAAACAACCATAAGTTGAGTTCTACTAAATTGATTAAAACCTTCGCGTCGACCGAAGACAATTTCTCCCACTTTTTCGATGACCTCTCGTCCGAAGATACTTTCTTGGAAAATTGGACGTGAGTAAGTTTCGGATCGACGTACGAGATGAGAATAGACGAATCGTTAAAGACAACTACGAGAAAATTAAAAAAACTATTCATATCGTGAGAAAATATTTCAAACAAAAACTTTCAAAACCATCGACAACGTGATCCGAATGTAGTTTCCCTACAAGAAACCTATCCAGCTGTATCTTTTCGATATCTCCTATGCCAGCTTTAACTCTGATGACGACAATCATTCCATTGTTGAACATCATCTTTATAACAAGAAAAATAAACGAAAGTTACGAGAGAGTAAGTAAACACAAAAAGAGTGTCGTACTTGAAGACGATTACGCTCACACCAAGCGCAGTAAACGCAACGAAACGTTGAGAGAAGCTCCTGAAAATAAAAAAACCCTTTAATGCACCAATTCAAGATGAAAACTTAAAACGTGATCTTCAACTCGAATGCTCTGAGTGGAGTTTTAAAAAAAAATCCCATTATGAAAAGCAAGATGAATAACTCAAGAGAAGAAGAAGAGGTTTGAAGTGAAAAAATGAAACCTCGACTTCTTTCAATTCGTCTCTGATCTTCTCCGGCCTCTTCTTTCCCGGACTCCAAACTAATCCTCGATCTAAATAAGAAAAACAGGGCCATGAATATACAAAACATAACACGGGGCAAGAAACACGTATTTGACTTTTGTTAAATCATTGTAACTTTTCTGCATAACAAATGTGTAACAACAATTTCCACTTTCAGGGGGCAAATATTGACCAAAGTTAACTTTCGGATGTTTTTCTGCCTAACAAGCATGTATTGCAGTAACAAAAATAACCACTTTTAGGGGCGGTGGGGGGCCAAATTGACTAAAGTTAACTTTTGGATGTTTATCTGGGAGGTTTATTTGTATTATATGTTTCAGTAAACCTTCAGTAAACGTTTTCATTTGTTCGTAGTAAGTTTGATTTCCTTTGGATCCTTTTCCATGGTAGCTGTGGCAACCGATGTCAGAATCTAAAAAAATATCAACAAAAATGACAACATCCTTGCATATATTAAAACAAGCCTTTGAAAATATGTTACCAAATATTACAGCGTCGTCGTTTAGTGTCCAAAAATGCAACTGGCCCAGTAAATACGCCATTGGAATTTCACAAAAATAAATACAAAATAAAAACTTCGAAAGTTCAAACCAAGAAATACATTGAAATAATATTATTATACATAGAGGTAGATCAACATTCAACAGGTATCAATATAGCATACTCTGTGTGATTGCACTGCGCTATCAATAGATGACGCAAGCTCTAATTAAGAGCTAAATTCGTTCACATTTCAAAGATAAATATAGAGGAAGCTCAACTCCGTTTTAAAGAAATACGCCATAAGTGAGTGAGCATTACTTATCAAATCGCTCGTCAAGGTTCTCTTTATACCTATGACTTCGCCTAATTTTGCTATTTCTATTTATTATACATGTAAAAAAATAAACTTGAACCTCTTTTTCAAACCCATCTACTATTTTTGTATAGTTAACACGTTAAGAAGAAACTTGTGACGTCAAATGGGTTGACAAAATATTTCCGCTTGTGTCATTTAGATTGATGAACAATGGGTAATAACACAAGAATTGAAGAACATTTTTGTTTAAAATGTTAAGAACCTTTGCAATTATCTAATTTATATCAGACTAAATGACAATCTTAAATTTCTTCTCAACCCTTCTGACGGCATGAAGCTTCCTCATACAATGTTCATTTAATTGAGGTGGCGCCATCTATTGGCCACACTCAGCCCTGGCACGAAATCCTTCTTAACGCAAAGCTCACAGTTGAGCTACCTCTATACATTTATCTTGCTCATGAGTCATTAGAATACAAGTTCCTTCCAATAATTACATAAACAGCGTAAAGGTCAAGGTTCTCTTTATTAGAATAAATATAGTTGAGTGAACTATACCACGACGTTTTCTGAAGTTTTCTTTTATTAATGTAACACTTTATAAATTTCATTTTTACCAATTTCATATAATACTTTAGAAAAAAAAACTTTCATTTAACAAATCCGATTTGAAATATTTTTGCATTTTTTTTTTGGTATTTTTACAGAAAATTCTGTGCAATAAATCTTGACTTAAACCAATTCCACATGTTTTTAAATATCAAGGCACATAAAATTCGCTTTTTCACTCAAACTCACATGACAATGTTTATTTTTAAAGTTACCTTAAAACAAAAAAAACTTTTCGAATAACCAAATATTCTTATAGTTTTCGTGTTTCTTCTGAAATAACGTTTTCGTTCAATTCATACAACTAAAAAATGACCATTCGAGTAACTAGATAACTGTTTTCCTTTTCTAATTTCTCTTCTAATCTCTGTAGAGTGTCCAGGTGCACGTTTGACCAATTCCGGTCGAAGCAACGACCCTATAACCCTTTGTGGCCAACCTATTGAGGACCAGTCTAGGACCCAATTCTGTCTCATACCAGCTACTGAAAAAATATAGACGAAAATGAAAAGGGACTCGTAAGATTTATTAAAGAAAGCTTGGTCTTCTTTCTATATACTAATTGTATCCCAATTCCTTTTTTAGTGTCGCCTCCAAAAATGTCGCCAGTTCCGGATCGAAATCTTGGTCACCGACACGTGTCGGTCCACATTCCTATGCAAATTAATTAAAATACAAAACGTTATTAATTACACTTACTGAAATTCCTTTATTACTTACTAATTGGAGCTGTGTGCTTATTAATATGTACGTCATTCTAAATTATGACAGAATACTAAAAATATACCAAGTTCGAGAACAAACTTCACCAAAAATCAGAGAAAATTAATACAACCACGTGGACAAAAGGTCATGACCCCGATTCACACTCTCACTTCGAATTGAATCTATTACAATCTCAACGCTACAAGTAAACATGAAATCTCAGACCACATGCATGAAATCAATCGGATGGTGACGACATAAAAGAAAATCATAGACGAGATTCACTAAGATTCACAGCAGTGCGTATGTACGGAAACCCGTTTTACATTTTATTCCAATTTTACTAGAAACCCAGAAAATAATTTAATTCTGGATATCCAGTAAAACGCAGATAAAAAGTAAAACGGCTTGCATACCGTACGAGATTTACTCCTTATGTCGTCCCTTTTGAATCATTTTAAGAAAGAAAAAAAAATAAGCTATGGCATGACACCACAATTATGAAGCCTAATATGACAGGCAAGAAAGAGTACGAAAATGGCGCGCTCGTAACGTACAATTAAGCTGACATATCAGGTAACCCCTTATATAGTCTACATTCACTGTGTACTAAGTCACGTCTTGAGCATCAATGATACATGACAGAATGCAAGCCAACACCCGATCTCCGTATTCAAATTCTAGCAGACTACGCCATAAATTTAAAAACAACGACGCTTCGGCTAAACGATAAAATCTCAAAAGCGCCATCACACGACACAAACACAATCAGCCTTAATCAAGATGGCGGCGCCCTGGCATGATGTGTTCGTAGGTTCGGAAACGGGGTTTTTAAAAGGTTTGTAGCGTATCTTTTTTAATTTAAACCACAGAAACGGTTAATTGACAATGTATATTGTTATTTAGGTGTGAATATAGATAAGAAATACTTTGAAAATGTGAATAAACTTGGTGATCGGTTGGACAAAGAGCAAGAGATTCAAACAATGTGTTGGGATCGCAACTCGGATCAGACTCGCGTAACGACAAATGGATGGTTTTGAGGCGTATAATGACGCGTTTATAGTCGGGCATTTAATGATGCCGGCTTTACAGATTCTGTATTTAAGTCTTACACAGAAAGGATGAGAACGCAAAGTGCCAGACTATAAACGCGGTAATAAACACGTTATTTATGAATATTTGTTTCTTTTTAGATATATTGCGGTTTGAGAAACCGAAAAGTGAAATTATACGACACTCGTAACTACACATACGAAGACACGGATTTGATTGTTGATGGAGGAGAAGGGCCACTTAGAGGATTCGCTCAGCATGATGGGTTAGATGTCGCATGAGACAATTAATCTGCGTCTAATACGCATACAAATTTAGTAATGTGTTTGAAAAACTAAGAAAGTTGCACATAAATTTACACAGACTCTTTTAAATCAAGAGATTGAAGGAATCTGTGAGAAAACTCAAAAACAGTTTAAGGGAAACAGAAAAAAAAATACAAGAAATTGCTAAAATATACAACAAAAAAAAAACCATTACAGATTTTGTAGCACAAAAATGCACCATTTTTAAAAATAATTTTTGCTTTTTATGTAAACGGTTTTTTTAAAGGGGGTTCATAACGTGCGTTGATTCGGGACTGGTCAAGGTCTGGAATGAAAAGGGGGAAGAAAAGACAAAACTGGACTTGAAACGAAACGTCCATCGAATGAGACAGAATGGACTAAAGCCGTGGATGATAGCAACTGGAGGAAAAAAGAACGATCTTCAACTATGGGATCTAAACAACCTCCAGGCTCCTATCTTCAAAGCTAAAAACGTGAAATAATATTTTACTTATCAAAAAATTGTTATTTCTCTAGCAAGCGTGTTCGATTTTAATATATTTTGGCATTTGATAAAGACAATTGAAATTTTTTTATGAACATGTGAACTAGAAATCTGCTTACCAAACGAACAATACACTAGCTCAATCACATAGGAAGTATTTTCATGTTGATATCTTTCAAAATAAACTTTTTATAGAACAAAAATTAAAAAATATTGTCTGCTTAAAGTTCGCTCATTTTTAAATTCACATAAAAAGCTTATTTAGGAAGATATCAACATGAAAATACCCTTAAAGTGATTGAGCTACCCTTTTAAATTTAAAACTCATTTCAAGTTTATCTTAATTTTTGCCCTGAAAGACAGTCACAAACTCAATTTGTTTCAAACACTTAAGGTTCCACATGATTTCCTGCAATTAGAAGTTCCGATCTGGGTGACAGACATGCAATTTTTTCCGCAAAACGACAAAGTGGCCGTTTGTACCGGACACTCGCACGTACATTTATTAATTTCGATTCCTTTTCTTATTATTTCGAAAGTGCCTTTAAAAAAATCCGTTTCTACAGGTTCGTGTTTACGATCCGAGCACATCACAAAAACGTCCCGTGATTGAAATCGTGTTTGACGAGTATCCGATAACGGCAATGTCGCTCGGAGATCGAGAAAAGTAAAACCGTTCTTATTATCGCAAGTTTCACAATCACAAGTTATCACAAGTTTGGTTTTTCTTTTTCTAGTTACGTTATCGCCGGAAATAGTCGTGGTAAAATGGGACTGTTCGATATGAGGAAACCTGTACTGATGCGCTGTTACAGAGGTTTTGCCGGTAGCATACGTAGCATTCAGATGCATCCGACACAACCGTTAGTCGCGAGTTGCGGACTCGATAGATTTTTAAGGATTCATAATATTAACTCTATGACGCTGCTTCATAAAGTGAGCCCGATAATAAGAAGTCGAAAAACGAATCTAAATTCTAAAACAATCGCTTTTTCTATTCCGATCGGAAGGTTTATTTGAAATCGCGGCTAAATTGTTTGTTATATCGCGGTGGAGAACCTCCCGCAGATGTCGAATTGAAAGATAAAGTTACCTCGTCGTCGGACGGCGTTTCTGAAAAAGACGAACCATTGGTCAAAGATCCTTTTTGGGATGAATTCGAAACCGTTGGTGATAACGACGAAGAAGAACAAATTAATCCATCTCCTCAGAAGAAGAAGCGAACGGTTATTGATGGAAGGCTCAAGAAATCACTGAAAAAGAAAAGAAAAGGTAATTTTTAATTAAAAATCGTGAGATATTTTAATTGTTTTTCTCTTTTTCTGTTTCTTTTTTTTTCAGCGATGAAGAGATTCCAAAAAAAGACGGAAAAATCTACAAACCAACAATTATAATAAAACAATAAAATGATGTTCTACCATAAATTTTCGTCTCGTTGTCAAATTCTTTTCACATTTGATGAAAAATATTTTACATCCAAATGAAAAGTTTTTTTCTCGTCTAATGACGGTGCAATTTTGTCTTTTATAAAAGTCGTCAAACTTCACAAACGATAAAAGCTGAATGAAATGATTCAGCTGGTTATAAAATTATAAACGTCATTCGGACTCTTGAATACTCGATCTTTCAGAAAAGCAAAATTAAGATAAATTTGAAAGTGGCAACTTTTTAAGCAGATGATATTAAGGGATAAAGCTGCCGTTCTAGTTTCTAACAAATTTTCAATTTCTCTTTAGTGTGCTCTTCAGAAACGTAGAATAATCAAAAATTTGAAAATTATCTCTATATATAAAACATTTTAACCTAGAATCTCTAATATTTGATTTTATACGCTTAATTGGAGGCCAGGAGTTACGAAATTGATCTGATTTTCGAAAAATAAGGAATTTTCTTTTCCGCTTTTTTATTAAAATAAAATCAGGTCTTGAAATTGGTGAAAGACTTTTAAAAAAAAATGGGGTCATCGACTATCTTCTTAAATAAAACTGGTCTTAACCGTGTGGTCTTAACCAGGAAACCCAGATAGAAAGAATAAATTTATTTTCTTATTTAAAAACCCCATTTTGGGCTCATAAATTTCACATTATGACAGATTTTAATGGAAAATCACAATGTATTGGAAAGTAACTTGTCAAAAGTAACTGAAATACTGTAATTAGTAACTCAGTACATTACTTTTGAAATTTTGTAAATGTAATCAATTGCGCCTTTTCTAATGAAAAAAATACAATTAATTTTTGCTTTTGTCTTTTGGCTTTCAAATTACTTTTAACTTGAGTTAACTATTATTGGCTATTTTTATCAGACAGACTGATAATGAATTGGTAATTGTTGTTTTTTAGAATCTGTTACTTAATTTGCAATTCAAAAATAATTGAAATGTTTTTTTGAGGAAAGCAGTAATCGCAATTCATTTCTTTTTTAAAATTTAATCATAATTATTTATTTTTCACTGGTGTAATTAGTAATTGTAATTAATTACTTTTAGAAAATAATTTGTCCAAACACTGCAGTTAATATTTATTTAATTATCAACAGAAGATAATTAATGAAAGATCAGGTGTATCACATGTTTGTAAAAAGTTTAAAATCTAAAGTGGCCTAAATTTGTAGTGGAGTGTGGTCAATTGTGTCTCCAAATACAAACATAAATGTCTGTCTACCTGGTGGCCATTCATTCATGTCATTCATGTTTGCAACGGTAACGTTGCAAACATGAAATGATTCAATTCATTCAGATGAAACCACAAAATTGTGAAGTGCAAGCCTACATAATGGATTTATTTATTTACCATAAGGCGAACGAAAATCTGATTTTTTTTTCAATGGTTTAGAGGCTAAAATCTAAGAAAACTTGGTTTAAGTAGCGATTGTATCTGGGAGAACACTAGCCTCAAAAACAAGTCTTTTTGTTTAAAACAAGCATAATTTGTTTGCCTTAATTATAAATGTTAAATATGTAAAAACAACTGATAAAATAATAATTGTTTATATAGAATAAATATATTTCTTTATGAAATATTACTAAAAAAAAATAAGTAAAGTATATCTGACACTAGAATAGTAAATGTAGTTAATGTGGTTTTAAAATGTATTTAACGGGGCCTCTCTTTACTCTTAATCTGATTATTCTGTTTTTCAGGTGCAAAAATGAGGAGAAAATAGAAAGTGTTTTATAAACTAGAATTGTAACACAAATCACTTAACAGTAATTTTCATATTGATATCTTTCAAACTAAGCTTTTTATGCGAGTTTGAAAATGACCATATTTTAAGCAGACGATATTTTTTTTAAATTTTTGCCAATAAAATTTTTTATTTTGAAACATCCTCTTACCCTTCTACTTTATAAACCACATTCAAGTTTCTTATCATTTTGCACATGAAAGTCTGATGTTCATAAACCATCTTAATAATTATTAAGAATATTTCCATAATATGTTTAAAAATGTTGTGGGATTTGGGTCAAAAAGTAAATTTCTAACTAACTTTATAATGTAAATTGAAAAATATTAATCATACAGGTACTTTTTAGGCACATTCATGTTACTCTTCTAGTTTGTAATTTCCTTTCAAGAAGTCAATAGTCGTCATGACACAGAAATTGATTTAATGGTTTCTTGGAAATTCTCCTTTACACTCTGTAATAGTTTAATTTAAGTCAGCATGTGAGAGTTAAAAATTTGATAATAATAAATATACTCTTCCGGGTATTTTTTTTGTCTTAAAAATAAACGTCATCTTAATTTTAGACCAATCATAACAAAGCTAACATCTTTTGTAAGGCAGAAACCAAAAATTTAAACCCAAAAAACAAAAATCAGAACAATGGATAAATTTTTACTTTTTATAAAAAGAAACCAACAACATTTGAGAACATCCACATCTCATTCATTGTTGGTGATCAGCAAACACACTTCTGCTTAAAACTTCATCAGTAATTCTCATTTTAATTGATATCAAGTAGAAGACGAACGGCGGCCATCTTGCTTTTACTTCAAACGCCATTTTGTTTTTAATTTAATCACGAATTCTTTTGGTAAGAATAATATTAATTATTAATTTTTTTTAGTTGTGTATTTTTTCTTTCTTATGTACTTGAAAATCCGAGCAAATGAAAGTGAGTTTAGGGTGGAGGGAGGTTTTTTTTGTTGCTTATTCTCATTTATTTTCAATTTCAAGAAACAAGTTAAGCATCATAATAAATCTTGTAAAATATTAAAAAAAACAGTTGATTTCATTTGCTCTAGATCTTGCATCAAGCATCAAAAACAACTTTTGTTTTCAAGAAAAGAAAATATTATAATTATTATTACTAGTTGTTCAACCAAGATAGTAATTTTATGCCAAAAGGGTATTATTATTCTTTATTACTTTAATTGTGGCCGTTGACCACAAATAGCACAAAAAAAAACTTTCTAGTTTAAATTTAGACCATTTTTTGTTTATGTTCATCGAAACATGACATTAAGACTTTTGTTTTAAATGTTTATAAAGTTCTGAGTCAATGGAATAATTAAATCAGTAAAACCAAAAAAGTTTGCAATAAATTTGCATAAAGAACAGGTTAAACCCAATTATTGCTGTTGTACCATAGAAGTGCCATATGGCCAATAATTAATTATTAGTTTAAGCTGTTTTATGAGCAGCTGATTTAGGGAACTCAGGTTATTGTGCATTTCAAAAGAAGAACTCAAAAGCGAAATTGAAAGTGTTTTAGAAACTAGAACGGGTAGCAGAATTACTTAATAGATTCACATGTTGAAAATCTTTCAAAATAACAAAAATTTAAAAAAATATCGTCATCTTGGAATTGGGTCATTTTCAAACTCACGTCAAAAAATTCAATTTTGAAAGATATCAACGTGAAAATACCCTTAAGTGACTGAACTACTCTTCTAGTTTTTAAAATACTTTCTAGGTTATCTTTATTTTGCTCTTGAGAGCGAAAAAATAAGAGTTCGCGGTGCATTTACATTTTGAAACCAATTTAATAAAAAAAATGCAAATATTGAATAATTCCAGAACGTCACTTATTTCTTTAATTTATTAGAAAATAAACTTTAGAAAGTTTTTTAAAAACCAATTTATTTTTGAACGTCCCTTTTGTTATTAAATATACAATTATATACAAAAATATACAATATTCAATAATCATTTTATTAGATATTTGCATTTTTTTTTGTGATTTATTTTCTATTTGCATGAATCGCCTAATTTCTGAAAAGCAATTTTGCATATTTTTGAATTTTTATTTTAATAAAAAATATTTACCTTACGAGCAATCAATTAACAGAGTGACACTGACCAGTAATAATTAACTAATAAAATGACTAAGAAATTACATTTTTAAGTTCCCTCTCCATACTTGTTCGTTTGATTATAATTTAAAATGAGGTCAGAATTTAAAAGTTGAAACATGAAATCTTAAAATTATTTTAATTACAAAGCTGTTTTAGTAATTATCCAAAATAATTTAAATAAACAATACCGAAATTTTGTTAATTTATAAATTTATAAAAAAAATAATATATTTTGACAAAACAAAACAAGGAAATGAAAGTTAAATGGGTTTTTCTCCAACCCACTCACTCCCCATATTCTGATGTCCGAATTCCGCCTCCTTTTCCATCCAAATTCACCTGTGTGTCTCTCTAATTTTTTATTAGGACTCACATTATTTGACCTACTAACACCGTAACACAACAAGAAAAAAAAATTTCAAAGTTTCCAGAAAGAAAAAAAGGAGACAAAAGAAATGTATCCGGTTCAATGCTATTTTACTCAAAAAAAAAAAACGTTAAACCTGTTACCTGAAAAATAGGTCCAGTTCTCCTCCTCTTACTTGTAAAAACCACTTTCATTATTTTACCTGAAGAAGAAGACAAAAAGGCTTTAAACCCTCCTGAATCCTGATAATGTGTGGAAGGATAGGAGATCATAGGACACAAATATGACAAAATAAAAATCTCAGGTCAAATCAGGGTCATTGACCGTGTTGTCTCCCGCGTCATTAGGAACTACTTTTTTATATTAAAACTTTTATTGTATATTAATATAGTATAATATACAATACTGTCAAAATAATAAACCTATTTTCTATGACAATATTTATGTGATTAGAAATATTACATTTTTCTATTATCTAATATTCATTCAATTTCAACCCGTTTCATTCTCTCACTTCATAATTTAATTATACATATTTCGGATCAGTTACAATTAATTAAGAAGCATTTTGCTTTTTTTTTAAAGCAATTTTTTGAAAAATAATTTAAGTTTTTCTTTTAAAATTAAAAAAAAAATAAAATGGAATGCAATAAATTAACACTTTTACGCGAAAGGAGATTTTTAAGGTGAAAATCCGTATTTTTTTATGAAATTGTCATAAAAAGATTTATTTTGAAAAATACCATCATGAAAATGCAATTATTGCACAACTCAATTATTGTCGTTTTAAATATTTTCTAAAAACTTTTAAAAGTTGCTTTAAAAAAAAACGAAATACCTTATTTCCACCCCCACCTTCAATTTCCAAGTAAAGTTTATTATTTACTATTATAATAATAATAATGATTATTATTATTAATTAATGATAAGGGTCTAAAAGGTCCATAAACAAAGAATGTGACCCATTGTTTGTTTTTTTCTTTGTCGTTTGTATTTAGATCAAAATTTGGAGGTTGATTTTTTTTGAGGATGTTGTTGGTCAGACAAAGTGCGAGAATGACGTTGGTTTTGGCCCTTTTGATGTTGGTTTGGCTGACGACGGCTGAGGCCTCCATAGCCATCGATATGTTCGAAGGGCTCGCTTGTAGTCTTTGCGGCATTAACATGTTCGGTCTTTTGTGTTGCATTCGAAGGAGTAAATGTTGCCACCATTCGGGAAGGGCTTTCGGAGAAATTGAAGATACCGTCGATAACGTCGGAACCAATTTGGGAATTCTACCTTTACCATTCTGAACTAATTTTATTTTTAGAAAATAAAACATCAATAATATAATTATTGCACCATGCAATAGTTATTCTGCGTTTTATAAATAACATTAAAAAATAAATTGAAAGTGTGTTAGAAACTAGAAACGGTAGCTAAATTGCTTATTATTATTTATTACTAGTTATTAGTATTTAAATGTTGATACTTTTCAAAATAAACTTTGTATAAAAAAAAATATCGTCTGCTCAAAGTTGGATCATTTTCAAAACTGCCATAAAAATTATTTTAAAAATATATCAACATAAAATAACCCTAAAAATGATTGAACTACCATTCTAGTTTCTAAAAGACATTCTAGTTTCTTTTCATTTTGCTCTTGAAAGACAGGAGAATAACCAAAACTTCTAGGAGTAATTGAATTACCCTTCTAGTTTCTAATATACTTTAAATTTCTTCTTAAAAGTTGATTTGAAAACGAAAAAATGTCTATAAATTCGTTCAAGTGTCATTTTCTGAAAAATTAGAAAATATAAAAATATTTTCAAAAATAATTTAAAATATGTATAGTATTTGTGTGTCAGTGATTTAATCTTATGACTGTCCTATGTTAGGATATTTATAATTAAAAATATATAAATGTATCTGATTATAAATGGATTTTTTTATTATAAATATATCGACTGTGTCGGCTATAAAATCACCGATAAAATATGTGGTAGCGTGGCCGAGTGGTCTAAGGCGCTGGTTTTAGGCACCAGTCTCCTCGGAGGCGTGGGTTCGAATCCCACCGCTGCCAAACACTTTATTTTTACAACCTTTTTTTACGTTTTAATCTTTAATATTTTCATAATAAACTATTGGTTTTTTTTTTAAAAGTAACTTATTAAAATAAAACATATTTATTTAAAATAAAAAACGTAAATGAAGCTGCAAAAATGATTTTCGTTAAAAGAGTTTATTTTTAACGATATCATCATTCATCAATTTATCCTGAAATTTTCAAGAAAACTTGAAATTCTTTCATTCTACTTGGGCATTTGTTCAATTTGGCGCTGTTTTCAAATGTCGGTTGTCCAGTTTGAACCTTGTTCAATTAGCCACCATCTTTTATGTCGTTTCTAAATAATTAATTAACTAGATAATTAATTTATTAATGTGCAATAAAACTGAATCAATTGGTTACTATTAATTATTTAAAGGTTTTCTTCTTGTTGTCATCAAAAAAAGGATCATCATGTGGACGACTAATTGTAGGATGTTGGTTGTGGCAGCGACACTACTAGTGGCCATCGTTTCGACATTGTTGCCGACAGCCGAAGCCGATTTACTTTGTGCCGAATGCACCGACTTTCTCACCAGTCGTGTCTGTTGTTCGTTATTTCAACAATGTTGTCGGTTTGTTTATAACTGAAACAAACACCCTCATAAATAAATGCCTGTTTTTTTTTTTACAAAGTTAACGACAACCAACCCCCCCCCCTGTTTTTATACATCTGTGATGCAAACATTGGATATTAAATATTGGATATTATGAAATAAAATGTTTCACAATTCACTCTTGATATATGAAGTGTATTTTTGTTGTGTTCCATCTGAAACAAATCCATCTCAAACGACAATGAGGGCTGGAGGAGGAGGCTAGCAACATCCTAGTTTATGTGTTCTCAGACACACGAGGTACTTTAATGCAATCCTCTTATTTGCTAGCCTCCATCAGTACAAAATGGCTGTACACCAGAAAGGACCCGAAATCCTGAATGTGGTCCTAACTAAAAAGCAAGAATCTGTTTTTCTTTTTCTAAACAGTACTTGTTCTTCATCTGAGCAATAATTACTTCAAATAAAACACAAGTTTCAGTTGCTCGAAATACCAGTGAACGTTGGTAGAAACAAGAAATATGAAAATGTCTCGAAAGCAGAAACTCATTTCTTTGAACATTTCTAGTTTTATTTTTTAAATTCCCTTAAAATGGCTAAAAAAAAAACAACTATGTGGTAGAGTGAGTTATCTAATCGTTAACCAGTTAACTGAATTTCCAACTTCAGAGTGTATTTATGCACAAATACATTAATGAAACAATGAAATGTTGCCTTTCGAACCAAATTACTCTAATTCACTAACGTTCAAAAAATAAATTATAAATAATTATTGAATGATTTATTGGAAAATTGCGTAGTACTCAGATATACAATGCCTAAATTCCACCTTTCGTACTCCCAATAGTCAGCCGTGTAACATTAACAGTAGGCTAGACAGGTATATAAAAATTAAATGATAATATTTATTCAGTTAGAAATAAAATACCAAGCAAATGTGAGCCAAATATTACATTACAGGACCCTCTGTCATCAAGAAATACCATTTGTTGGTAGTTAAAATTGTCTACATTTTGTTACTCATTTTTGGGACATCCAACATTTTTTGGAACTTCCAATATTTTTTGGGACATCCAACACTTTTTAAGGTATTCTGCTGTTCATTGTTCATCAAGAGAAACAGAAAACTACTGTTCTATTTAGCTGACTACTCGAATTGACAAGTCAGCCATTCCATAATTTAATTACTGATTGGAATTAACTCAAAATAATTTCATTTTATTGCATATTTAAGACTATATTCGAAATTATTGTAATATCTATTCTTACTCATTACTCATATCATACATTTTACACGATTTTTATCCAAAATAACTGATTTGCAACCAGTCACATCGCATGTATGTTAGATTTTTTTATTTAAATACTAGAAGGGTACAGAATTCAGTGATTATGTTAAAAAACTACTAGACGAATTGTTGAATTTTTACATATAATAAATATTATAAATAGGATCCATGGGGTATTGTACAATATGGAGCCTTATAATTACAGCCTATATTTGCTCACATGTCTAACTTGTGACAGCGGCACACCCAACCTGCCTAGGCCTATACAAAAATAAACAACATACAGTATGTAATTTCACTTTGACAATCAAACAATATATAGCAAAATATTTATACATAGTCCTAATAAATGTACAACTGATGTTATTTTATGAGTTAGAACGTTCATCAGAAAATGTTGTGTGTCTTGTCTCTATCCCATCATTTGCATTAATATACGGTATGTCTGAAATGCTGAAATTTACATCATACATGTATTTCCAATTTTTGCAAATATGACTCATTTTTAGGGCTCAGATTTGTCTGCAATATCAAGCAAATGTTTCTCAATTTGTGCCCCAATTGTGAAATAATCATCATCATTAGAGCAACTGCAATTATACTTTTTCTAATAAAAAAAGGATAGTTAGAGGCTAAATGGCTAGTTACTAACAGTCGTCAACTAGAGAGTTTTAGCCTCTAACCAGTGTTTTTGATTGAAAAAAACAAACAAACAAACAATTGCTGGTTGATCTCAACGCGGGATTGTTAGTTCACAATTGGCACTTGGGCCACACATTGAGAAACATTTGCTTTTGATATTGCATAAAAATCCGAGCCTGCTAAAACGGTGTAGCTAATGCTAAAAAAACTGATGAGTTTTTTAAATACTTGACTTAGCGTTATTTTTTAACAGGATAGTATTAACACGCTACATAACAAAAAACAAACACATGATGATGTTATGTTTACATTGCAATCGATGTAAAAGTATGGAAACACAGTTGTTATAACTTGTTACCTTGGAGAACATTGTTATTATGTACATTCGATCAAACAATTGAAAGGAATTAAACAACTTGTTTCATTATTTTATTCATAACTTTGTATAATAAATTGAAGATCACGGATTGATTTGTAACGTTTTATTGAAAAAAAAAAAAAACACATGGAAAACTTCCAAAGTTAATAGAGTGAGTGAAGGTGAGCTCATAACTAAGGAAGGGGTTTACCATCCACTCTAGCAATTGGGCCGTACTATGACGTAGACAATAGGGCGAGTGATGGTGCGAGATATACGTGCCTACGTCAAAGTACATCCTTATTTCCATGGTCCTAAAATTCCTTGAATCCCTTATGTTACCAGCAAATCTTCTCACTCTACTACCCTTGGGGAAAAAACTTCCTCCAATTGTTTTAACTTTGTGGAATTTTGTGGTCAGTTGAGCCGGTGGCGCTGATCAAGCGCCAAATTGAACAAGCGCCAAATTGAACTAACGCCAAACTGAATAAACGCCAAATGGAACAAACGCCAAACTGAATAAAAGCCAAATGGAACAAACGCCAAACTGAATAAGCGCCAAATGGAACAAACGCCAAACTGAACAAGCGCCAAACTGAATAACCGCCCAAATGTGATAAACACATTGTTAGGTTAGGTTAGATTTGGTTAGGTTAGCATGTTCTGTTTGTAAATCTGCACAGTCTGACGTCTATAAAAGCTCACAATATTTGGACCATCAGAATTAACAAAAAACCTGAATAACCGCCAAACTGAATAAAAGCCAAATGCAACAAACGCCAAACTGAATAAGCGCCAAATGGAACAAACGCCAAACTGAATAAGCGCCAAATGGAAGAAACGCCAAACTGAATAAAAGCCAAAAATTTGGCGGTTATTCAGTTTGGCGTTTGTTCAATTTGGCGCTTATTCAGTCGCCCCGTTGAGCCCTCCTGATACATTTTAACTTTTTGAAGCACCTTTTGGAACTTCATGGATCAGTTGACGAAATTTCAGGACATACTTTTTGAATTTCGGCCATTTTTTTCTTCAAATTTAATAAATTCTTGAATGTTTATATTTCTTCAAGCCTTTTCTTCGGACAAAAGAGGACGATTGAGGCATTTTTAGAGTATTTATTATACACCCTATCAATTTTGAATATTTTTTTCCAAGTTTTCAAAATTCTTGAATTAGTGTGCTTTTCAAAACGTTTTTGGACTTCTTGAGGACAGTTTACCCCTCATCTAAAGCATTATTTTCAAGAAATTTAGACTCAATTTGAATTTTGGTCATTTGGTTACTTTTGGGGCCAAATGAATCTCCCCCTGAGGCACACTTTTTTTTTAGACTTTTGCACAATTTTAGTAAGAATTTTATTTTAAACTAAAAAAAAATATGATTTATTTATTTACTCTTCTATTTTGAAAACATTTTCCATTTGTTTTCCTCTCTTAAAAAATTGTGAAAACATATGATTACTAAAAGACATGTCAACTTTCAGAAACAAATGTAAATATTGGATAGTGACGACACGCACCATCCTTAAAGAAAATATCGTTTAAAAAAATAAGACCAAAGAAGAAAAAAACCTCCCTTAAAATAACATCATTGAAGACAATGGAATCACGTAATCGAAATGCAAAAATACAATAGAATAGCTGTTTGCGATGCATTTCAAACGTTGCCAGTTGGTTGTACAAAAGGAGTCTAACAGAACCTGTTCAAATAACTCATTATATAGTTTTCAGATCACATAAAAAGAAGAGGAGCCAAAAGTGAAATAATCATTCGACGACGACGACATTTCATTGGTTGATTCCGTTCCAATCAACCCAGTAATTAACACAGATGCAATGAAATACATCATTATAAGAATATTACAGTGATTAAAACACAAGTTACAAAAGAAAGTTAAAAGTGACAACAAAATCAGCTACAAAATAAGAAAGAATTTTTAGTCCAAAACTTTAGTGAAAACTCCAGAAATGGACCTGATGGAACGAATCCTTGTCTTAATCGCGCTGATATTTATAACTGGAACTGGTGTAATATTGCAGGGATCGTGTCATCAATCGCGAGGTTTTCCTTCATCTAATGATGATAATAATGAAGAGCCCCTTATTTTAACTCCATTCATTCAGAAAGGACAAATTAAACAAGCGCGGACTCAAAGTAGAGTTCCATCCGTAATGGGAATGAACCTCGAAAGTTATTCCGGATTTTTCACCGTCAGACCGGATGCTGATGCCAATTTGTTTTTTTGGTTCTTTCCAGCACTCGTAAGATCCATTCATTTTTACCAAAAATAATCTACTTAAAGAGCTTTTTTTAAGAATAACATTTGAAACTAGAAATGTAACCAAAGTTACATAAATAATTTTCATGAAAATATAGTTGAAAATAAACTTTTTACTTCTAATGACATTTTTTTTTAAAAAAAAAGCCGAAATATTAAGCGTTTTTATCTTACATTTGATCTGATTGTCTAAAAGAAATAAATGATGACAACCTTTTTTAAAATAGCAATAAAAAGTCCATTTTGAAAAATATAACGAAAATTATCACCGTACCTTCGGTCTAGTTTCCTATAAAACTTGAAAGTTGTTTCTTTAAGCTGATTTTTGAACTCTTCAGCTTCCAGGAGCAAAATTATAATAAACTAGAAGAGTAGCTCTATAATTTAAGGGTATTTTAATGTTGATTATCTTTTAAAATAAACTTTTTTATAATAGACAAAACATTAAAACCTATCGAATTAGTTGGTTCATTTTCAAACTGACATAAACAAAGATATCAACATGAAAAATACTCTTAGGTGATTGAGCGACCTTTCTAGTATCCTAAATTTTTCCACACCCAAATAAATAATTAAATAATATTCCAGAATGACTCAGCACATAAACCGATCGTACTTTGGATGAACGGAGGACCCGGTCTAACGTCGTTATCGGGCAATTTTGCGGAAATCGGTCCGTATTATATCACGACTGACGGTCAAGTGAATCGTCGTAACGTCACTTGGGTGTCCCAGTTTAACGTTTTGTTTATTGACACTCCAGTTGGAACAGGTGAGGAGAAAAAAAAAGTGGGGTCGGGGTTGGGTGGAAAACCAATAAATGATTTAAACCTGATTAAAACACCTGTGGTATTAATTGTGAATATTTAAGGATTCAGTTATGCAAAGTCAGTTGAATTTTACACAAACACAACTTCACTGATTGCTCAGGATTTGGTCGTCGCATTGAAGCAATTCTTCCAAGTTTTCTCGGAGTTTTCAAACAATGATTTCTACGTCACCGGAGAGTCTTACGCATGTAATTACAACAACAAAAATGTTTATTGTTTTTGGCAACAACAAACCATTTCTTGTTTTTTAATTATGATTAACATCTCATAATTAGTAATTAAATGGGTCATTTAATTTCTTAAATACTTTTGATAATCATTTTTAAAACATAAATTAAGCCCCCCAAATTCTGATTTTGTAGTTCAGAGAGAAAAACATGAAAGTGCTTTAGAAACTAGAAGGGTAGCTAAATCACTTGAAGATATTTTCACGTTGATGATATCTTTCAAAATAAGCTTTTTATGTTATTTTGAAAATGACTCAACTTTTATTTAAAAATATCAACTTAAAAATACCATTAAGTAATTCAGCTACCGTTCTAGTTTCTAACACACTTTCAATTTCTCTCTTGTCCCAAATTAATTTAAATTTGTTTATCTTTCTTCCATAGCCAAATATGCCATCGTCGTTGCCGACATAATAACAACAAACAAAGTCATTGGTGCCAACTTCAAAGGTATCATTCTAGTTTCAGGAATGTTTAGCCCGGGACAGATGGTGAAACCGGCAGAATATCTCTATCAAGACGGCATGATCGACAAGAAATTAATGTCCACGATTTCCACCTTCGAAGGTGTGTTTTCAATGCTCGTAAAAGTGAGATTTTATACGCTGGCCTCGAAAATGATGGCCCTTCTGATAGGCGGAGGTGGCACATCTGCCGGTGGTAATGCTTACCACCCGAGCTTCTTCACGGCCGATTCGGGAATCGTATCGAGCGATAACATCCTTTACGACAACGAGCCAACTACGTTCATAACATACACTCCGTTCGTGAATTCCACACCGGTGAGACAGGCACTTCACGTAGGAAGCCTACAGTTCAATGATTTCCCTCCGATCATCCTGGAAGGAATCACTGAAACCGGAGATCTCGCTACACCTTTCACCGACCAACTACAGAACGTCCTCAACAGAGGTTACAAGACGATCTTGATTTCAGGAAACATGGACTATTTGGTGCCGACTGCCGGCATGACGGACACGATAAACTCACTCGAGTGGAACTACGCTAATCAGTACGCACAGACCACCAGAACCGTATGGAAGGTCAACACGAACGATCTGAACACGGCCGGTTATGTCACGTGCGCCGTTAATTTTTGCTTTGCAATAGTGCGGAATGCCGGCCATCGTCTTCCGGGAGACGAACCGCTTCGAGCTCTGACCGTAGTAGAACGGTTCATTAACAATAAACCTTTTAATGTATCAAACGGTGTTTAAACGAAGAACCAATTTAACTCGTTTTATTAATAACTCAGTTAATTATTTCTATGAAATTCAATGGAATCCTATGCCAGTAATTTATGACAGGGTTATTACTAAAATCCCACAGTAAACTATTAGTCCCTTAGCACACGAACCACTTTTTTGTAGTCGAGTCCGACTGCAAAATGAAGTCGGCATGTGGCTCGTGTGCATAGGTCCGCCGGCATCTTTCCATAACAATACATTGCAACCACAGACCCACCACCGGTGGCCGTTTCCGACTTCAGAAACCGTTCGTCTTCGAAGGTCAGCATCTTTCCATAGCAATACAATGTCAACCACTGTCCAGCCACCCCAGCGACAACACTTTGCAGTCGAACTCATCACTCAAAAGTGGTCCATGTGCCAAGGCACTTAACCTCTCCATTACTCAATTGAGGGCAACTCAACTTCACTTAAAACACATTCAAGATGAAACTTTGATAATAATAATATTTGAAGAATTATCTTATAAAAAATAAAATATGATGCAATTTGAAATGCCCTTCATATATATTACATGCTGTGTTGTTGTTGTTGTATTTTAAACTTTATTTTCTCTCTCTCTCTCTCTCTATTATGATGCATTACCACAAACGTAATACGCTACGTTTACACTGCATGTGTGTAGACACAAGTGTTGTTTCATTTGTTATATATTTTATATATTGCACAATTTCTTATAGTGATCGTGTGCATCACAATAAATATTTGACGTTTCAATTTATATGGTAGGATCAAAAATATAATCCTCCATTATTCATTCCCCATAAGTGTTGAAAAACAGGATTCCGTGGAAATTACGAAATAAGCGAGGCAAATGCAAATATAGTTAATAAATTAATAATAACTACATGGTGAAGAATTAGGCTTCTTATTGCAACCATCTTTCTAGAAGAACCATAAATTATCAAATTCAAGATGGAAACTAAGCACTTTGAAGTTAAACTTCAACCCTCAGAACAGCGTTCCAACATTTAAAAAAACAATGACGTATCGTTGAATTGTATAGTTAGTACTAGTTACTTTGAATTACTTTATTTGATGATTGGATTCAGGTATGGAAATTGACAAATTGGAAACTTTGGCACAAATTTAAGATGTGAACTTAGCACTTGAATCCCCTATAGTCAGTCAGGGGTCGAACATATATATACCCTGTTCAAACAGTAGACTTGAACAGGGTTTTTCAATGTTGGACTCTTAACTCCGAGAACTGAGTACACACGTTGAAGTTCAAATGCCAAATGTCCTTTTCGAATTTGAACCCACAGTATATATATGTTCATTGAAAATACATAATAACTAAGCCTTTAAACAGTCCCTTCAGTTGAAAAAAATGCATCATTTTTCACGTTAGTATTAATAGGTAGGTTTACATTCGACATTTCTTGTCTTTATTATTTGACACGCAATTGCCATACAGTAAGTTCGAAGTAATGACGTCAGCGATAGCAAAAGTTTAGAACAAATGGTTTCTTGAATCCTTTTGTAATTATCCTCTTCGCCTAGGAGACAAAATGACGTCACAAGCTACTTTTAATGCAATAAAATGTGCAATGTGACATGCAACCTCCTTGTTTATAGTGTTAAAGTTGCTAGTGATTAATAATAGCGGCTTTAAGTTGAATTATTGAATTGAATTGAATTATTTAGGCCTACTGATCGCGTTTGCTTATTCCATTTGCCATGTTAGTCTTCAATTTTATTACGCCATTACAGGTGTTGTAAATAAAAGTTATTTATACTTGGAGGAGCAAGTTGTCCAAACGCCAATATGTGAATCTGTTTTGTCACAACTTATGATACCAATTATAAGCCAATAATAACCAAATAAACTATGTACATTGTACACAGTCGTCCAAAAAAGATGTTCTCAATTTCTAACTCAAATATCTTTCGACATAAAGGTCATATATGTATTTTTCTCTTCACATTAATTCTGTTGTGTCCACACCACACCATTACAAAGGTAGTAATTATTTGGGTTGGATTAATATTCATAAAAAGCAAGTGTTTCCAGCCATCAGATTCAATGCCAATCAAAAGTCAATATCTAATTACTGTGTTCAGAAATAGTGCTTTGATTGACGTTACTGACACTCACATCATCAGTACCGATGAAGACCGACACTTAAAATTTGTGTTTCTTAGAAATGGGTTTTATTTGCTTTGTTTTCCACTCTATAATAGATGGTGCTCAAATTGTTGGACAAAAGTTATTAAAAATGAACGGTAAGTCCTCGAGTTAACGCAGATTTCCAGTCCGTCACCTTACAACCAGCAACGCCGTCTATCAAACACCGTAATAAAAATAACAAATAAGTAGCACGGAAACCTTTCGAACGAATTAAATTAACCTCATCAGTCGAGGCCGTACTGTAAACATTTTTAATCTACTTCATCGTTTGTTGGGTGATTATTATTTTATCCGGGGTATTCGTGTTTGGTGAGTCACCCGGCTTCAATCTCCTCACTACAAAGTAAGTGCTCTGTGGGGAACCAGGTGTGCAACATTTGCTTTTAGAAGTGTGGTTCTAAGTCCTGGTAAATGTTTGCCGGGTCCAAGAACGCCCTCTCAGCTGTGAAGCTGCTGAGATGCAAAAGATGGCTGCCACCACTGCAGCTGTCATCAAGCAGAACATGTGATCCAGCCTATAAGGGTGTGAAATGCTAATGCTGGAGCTACAAATGGTGCTCAAAGTAAGACATGCAATTTGTTGTTAGTAAAATCTGGTAATTTTCGGCACAATTTACAAACAAAATCACTGAGGTACTTTTTTTCGAAAGGTATCACAGCAATGGTTCCCAAACTTTTTTTTCCACATGGCTCAGTATTTCTTTGCCTGGAGAAATTGTGGCACACCTAACGAAACTCATGGCACACTAGTGAGTCTCATCACACCCTTTGGCTGTAGAAACCACTTGTTTAGTACCTACGTGCAATACAGTTAGTTAAATTTTGTTTATTATTTTATTTCGATAAAAATATTAAATTATATTAAAATATTCACTGTCACGTATCCACACACCTAGAAAAACTCATGGCACATCCTTTGGGAATCACTGTATTAGAATATAAATTCCGGGCCATCTTTTTTTTTTGATAATCCTGAATAGATTATGGTATAATCTTTTAACTAAAACCCATTGTTCTAGGGCCAGGAACCAGCCATGCGAATCGCACCAAAGTACAGAAGTGGGTTGCGACCAACTGGCCATGCACATTCTAAGTTCAAACTAATTTATTTTGCCAAAAAGGCAAAAGAAACACCAAAACAGGAGGAGCCAATACTAAACGTCAATGACATGACAAATTGTACTTTTGCAGGCAAATATGCCAATTGTACAGTAAAAACCTGTTCAAATAGTTGTGCATCTGTCATTGACGTAATGAACGTCTTTTTTAAATAACTTTGACTGAGTAAGAGCAGAAATTACATCTAATATCTATTTTTGGTTCAGTCTCCTCCATTTTAGAAAGTACTAAAGTAGTTTCATTATTAGCTTTGCAAACAACCACGACCGCATTTCAAATAAATGGATCTGATCGGACAAATTCTTGTCTTAGCCGTACTCTTGTGTGCCACGGGAACAGGGTTAACATTAGGATCTCGGCAAAAAAGAGCTACTTCAGCCAGAGACGAGCCGCTCATCCTAACTCCATTCATTGAGAATGGGCAAATCAACAAGGCCAGGACTCAAAGTAGAGTTCCAAATGTTTTGGGAATGAACTACGAGAGTTACTCTGGGTTTTTCACGGTTAGGACAAAAGGTGATACCAATTTGTTCTTTTGGTTCTTCAAAGCCCTCGTAAGTCGACTGATTTTGTGCACCGTTCTATTTTCGTCTGTAATTGATGACAGCCACTTTACCTTTTCAGAATGAATCAGCGAAAAAGCCGCTCGTACTCTGGATGGACGGCGGACCCGGTCTAACGTCAATGTATGGAAATTTTGGCGCAATTGGACCCTACTATATAACAGCTGATGGAAAAGTGAATTACCGTAACATCACATGGATGTCAGAATTTAACGTGTTATTTATTGACACTCCTGTAGGAACAGGCGAGTAAAAGCAAAACTCCAACAAAATATAAAGGCTTTAAGATTACTAGCCTAGACCCCCTTCAAGAGTTGTGCACGCCACCAGACGTGGTCAAGTTGGCGGTTCAAAAGTTGCTACAAATTACTCCAGCAACAAAACAGCAATTCGAAACGTCATGAAAATACCTCATTACCTGAAGCACATACCAAAGAATACATACATTTTTTTCTTAAAGCTGACAGACAGATGTTCCTGAAGAACAAATCATAGACAGCAAAATAGACCACGGGTCGACAAATTAGCATAATACAAAATGGTTTCAAATATTGCAACCAAAAGACCTTACGACTCCTTAAAAACGTGCTGGAGTATCTCTAGGCTCACATAGGATCACCTGAAGTATAAATTGTATGACCTAACCCTGCGTTTTTCTTCAATTTAGGTTTCAGTTACGCAGAGTCGGTTGACTTTTACACAAACACAACTTCACTGATTGCTCAAGATTTGGTCGTAGCATTGAAACAGTTTTTCGAAGTTTTCTCTGAGTTTAAAAACAATGATTTCTACATCGCCGGAGAATCATACGCAGGTATGGTATTAGCCAACCTTAATTTCTTTTTAATTATTATTATACATTAACCACTGTAATTAACAAATAATATTACAAAGATCATTAACTTCCAAGTTCTAAATGCATTTAAATGATTTTTTTCTCTTTCGTAGCCAAGTATGCCATCGTAATTGCAGATATGATTACAACGAACAAAAGCATTGAAGCCAACTTCAAAGGGCTCATCTTAGTGTCGGCATTGTTCGATCCGGTCAACATGTTAAAACCTGCCGAATATCTCTATCAGAACGCCCTAATTGACAAGAAGCTCAAGACCATGCTATCATTGTTGCAAAACGGTTTCGTAGTACTCGCTCGAATGAGACACTATAAGATGGCATCTTACATTCTCACATTTTTGATAAATGGAAGCGGCTCAACTAGTGGCAGTGACAGCGTTTGACAATTTATTAGCGGAAAATTCCGGAATCAGAACTAGTGACAACATCCTTTACGACAATCAGAAAGAATGGTTCAACACATACACTCCATTCGTGAATTCCACTCCAGTGAGACAGGCACTTCACGTCGGAAGGCAACCGTTTAACCAATTCTCTTCTGTCATCATGGATGGAATAACTGAAACAGGAGATCTCGCTACACCTTTCACCCACCAATTACAGAACGTCCTGAACAGAGGATACAAGACGATCTTGATTTCGGGAAACATGGACTATTTAGTGCCGACAGCTGGCGTGACGAACGCGATAGATTCCATCGTATGGAAGTACGCTTCACAGTACGCACAGACCACAAGAATCGTATGGAAAGTCAACACGAACGATCTGAACACGGCTGGTTACGTCACGTGCGCCGTTAATTTTTGCTTTGCAATAGTGCGGAATGCTGGTCACACTGTTTCGGCTGACGAACCGCTACGAGCTCTTACGGCAGTCGAACGGTTCGTCTATAATAAACCATTCAACGTATCCGAATACTAACCTGGGCCTATTGTATTGTCATAAATGAAAAATAAAATGTATTGCATGTTGCAAGGTCTCATTAAAATATATGTTATAATATTTTTAAAGTTTTCCAGTTCAGATCCTTATTAAGTTAATATAATAAGGGTTGGGGCATTATTCTGCCCACTCGTACGTGGTTTAAACTACTGTTTAAACATGATTTAAACTGTCCTCCAGGTTTTGTGTTTTACCAGGTCTTCATGGTTAATTTTGCGATCAACAAGTGACTTAAGTTTAGTAATCCATTTTTTATATAGAAATAGTTTCAAAATACAAATGAAACAAAATTACAAAACTTATTTGTAATTCTGAATAATGATAATAGGGTTCGGAGGTTTATGCTGTAAAACTAAAAAATAAACCATTTAGTTAAAAGCTTCATAAACATTGAGTACATTAGCAACGTAACCAACCCACCTCCCCTCGTGTACCTTCTACTTTTTAAATTCACTTAACATGATAATATCAAAACACAAAATACTTTCGAAAAACCAAACAGCTTTATAAAAATTAATAAAATTTAATAATGAAAAAAACTAGAAAACCTTTTCATAAACATAACTATAAAAGATTTTTGTGTATCTTCTAGTTTTTAACAGTAAATTAAAAATCGATCTCCTCGACACGAAACATTTTCTAAAAATTAAACAGTTCCGTAGAACTGCATGACATTTTTATAAGAAACTAGAAACCCCATTCATAAACATAATCTTAAAAGAAACCACCGCCTCGCTGCCTTTTATTCCTCTTGTAAAATGTATATTTTGTTAGTTACGTGGTATCACTTCTTAAACGACGATATATATAAATAGCAGAAAGAACATGTGTTTCCCATTTACAATTGGCGCCCCATAGAAAACCTTCAACAAATAACATCTTTCGCAACACAATGATTAATTTCTAAATTTAAGAATTAACAAATTTGCGCAAATGAAGACAAATAATTCTTTCCATTGATGCAGTTTGCAACTCGTTAATTGCTAACTGGGACACAAGTTTGTGTCCAACGTTGGACACTTGGTGCGTGCAGACTGTGTCTAACATTGGGACAAACATTGGAAACCTTTAAACGCAGGGCAAGGAATCCGACACCTGCCCCCGAATGCCTTCCAATACCCTCCCCAATGTCGAACGTTGGATGCTCGACATCCGTCTCACAGCCATACTGTGTGTCAAACCATAGCCTCCTTATATGGCGATGGCCGACCCATTCGACTCTAAAATGCGAGTGAAAAAATGTTGCGCAATACTTCGAAATTGCCACCAGATGCTCACCATGATACATTAGCCAAGATGACATGTTTATTGTGTCTTGTTTCTCCATAAAAATTTATATTTTTGTGAAAAATGGTTAATTGTTGTGTTACAGGTTGTAAAATCCACAGCAAAATTCACAGGCAATTGTGCGCAGGCGCGTCGTTTTTTCCTTTTTTACTCCTTTCATTTCAATTTCAGTCACCCCCTCCCACTTTTCTCTCTCTCTCTCTCTCTCCCCCCCCCCCCCCCTTCTACACTTTCTAAAGGAAGAGTTCAACATATAGTTGATCCACAAAGAATGGATAAATGTATAGAGGCCGCGCATCGTGAATTAGTGGAAAACATATCAGAATATTTAGAAATGCTCCCGAAAAAGCAGCTAGATCAACCGCTACGTTTAGAAACTTGCGCAGTGCCTCTTAAACCTAGAGCTCTTACAACTTTCTTCTAACATACGACAAAAAATGTTTATACAACTATAAAATTGGGCTTTTTATAGATTTTTGATCGAACAGCACATAAAAAATAAAACAATTATTGACGTCTGAAAATTTCATTAATCATTATCAATCATAATTAAACATTAATCATTACTTTAATTTTTTTCACAAAGAGCATGTGTGTGTGTTATGGCAAATATTTGTAATAAAACTATGTAAAGAAACCATCAAAATCGAAAATAAGAAACAAAATACTACAATAGCATGTCTGTTTGGTACATCTGCTACGCGCAGAACCACACGTAAACCACGTACCAGAGCACCTTCCAATGGGCACATTATTCATCAAAAAAGATTTAACAAAAAGCGGAAGAAACAAGAGGCAAAAATCAAACATCCTTACAAAAAATAAAACAATTTGCATTACACTTTGCATGTTTCGTGTCAATTGTAAAGTAAACTAAAACCTGTTGAAACAGCTGACACATCTGTCCAAAACATCAACGAAATAGATTTTCAATAACATGATTAAGTTCGCAATATAAAAGTCAAAGAACTTGGCACCTAAGAAAAATCATTAGACTGAAAAGACCGCTCTCTCCATGCTCCGATAACGAAAAGTACATCAAGTAGTTCCAATTGATATCATCTTGAACAAGATCGTCAACTTTTTCACCGACAAACGATGAATCTGATCAGAAACATCCTTGTCTTTTCCGTATTCCTAATAGCAACGGATTCCCAGCTAACATCAGGATCACGGCCCAAAAGAGACACTTCAATCAATAACAAGCCTCTTATCTTAACTCCACTGATTCGGAATGGACAAATTAACGAGGCCAGAAATAATAGTAGAGTTCCTTTGGTTTTGGGAATGAATCTCGAGAGTTACTCCGGGTTTTTTACTGTCAGAGAAAACGGTGATGCTAATCTATTCTTTTGGTTCTTTCCAGCTCTCGTAAGTGTCGACGTTTGAGTTCGTACCATTTTCTTTGCGACTTATCTCTTCCGTACCATTTTCCAGAATGACTCTCTGAATAAGCCAGTCGTACTTTGGATGGACGGAGGACCGGGATTATCTTCATCATTTGGAAACTTCGGCTCAGTCGGACCTTATTTTATCAATGATGATGGAAAAGTTTGCTATCGAAATGTCACCTGGGTGTCTGAATTTAATCTTTTATTTATTGACAACCCGGTTGGAACAGGTAAAGCTGTAAACGACAATCGAATTCTTGGTTATTCTGTCTTTCAGCAGAACAATTAAGAGAAACTAGAAGGGTAGCTCAATCACTTTAAGAGTACTTAATATCTTTCAAAATAAGCTTTTTATGTTCAGTTTAAAAAAGAACCCAACTTTTAAGTAGACAATATTTTTTAATTTTTGTGTCTATAAAAAGTTGATTTTGAAAGATATCAAATGTGATGCGTTTACCTTTCTAGTTTCTAAAACGTCTCCAATTTCTCCTTAGAGAAAATCAGATGTTCAGAAAATATCTTAAGTAGTTATAGTCGATATTTCTCGATCTCGTCTTTACTGATTTATACAAATTGAGAAAGACGCCATTATTAAATACCCGACTATATCCAGTTGATTCAAATTCAATCAACTTTCAAGTCAAATGTATGAACAATTATGTGACTTAATCGTGCGCATTTCAAAATGTAGGTTTCAGTTTTGCAAAGTCAGTTGACTATTACACAAACACAAGTACCTTAATAGCTCAGGATTTGGTTGAAGCAATGAAACAATTCTTCCAAGTTTTCTCAGAATTTAAGAAGAATGATTTCTACATCGTTGGACAGTCGTACGCAGGTAGAAAAGTGCATTATAAACATTGTTACTGAAATTGTAGTCAGTCAAGGTGGTTTTAAAGTGTAAACTCCACTCGAACCCTGATTATTCTGTCTTTCATTGTGCAAAATGAAGAGAAACTTTAATGTGTTTTTAGAAACTAGAAGGGTAGCTCTCAATCACTTGATGACATTTTAAAGTTATCTTTCAAAATAAGCTTTTTCAGTTAAGAGTCTGAAAATGACCCAACTTTAAGCAGACAATATTTTTTTTTAAATTTTTGTCTCTAAAAAGTTTATTTTGAAAGATAATCAACATGAAAATATCATTAACTGAGTTCTAGTATCTAAACGCTTTCTGTATTTTTGTTAATTTTGCTCCAGAAAATGAAGAATAGTCAGCTGTTCATAAACCATCTTATCATTGTAATTACTAACTACTCATTGTAATAATTACACGGATAGTTTTTAACTACTTTCTCTCTTTCTCGTAGCCAAATATGCCATCGTAATGGCAGACATATTAACGAAGAATACAACCTCCGAAATGAACTTCACAGGGCTCGTACTGCCGTCGGGACTTTTCAATCCAATCGAAAACGTAAGACCAGGCGAATTCCTCTATGAGACCGCCTTGATCGACAAGAAAACAATGATGAAGTATTCTCGCGCTCAACAACTGTTTGTAGCACAAGCTCAAATAGGACAATATAAAGAGGCTTCTAAAATATTCTACGGTCTGTTGTCTGGAGGAATTCCAGTAAATTATAGTAACAGCTTGAAAGACATAGACATAGTAGCCATACAATCTGGAATCTCGAGTAGTAGAAATGTCCTTTACGACAACGTGCAAGACGTGTACGACACATACCCTTCGTTCGTGGATTCCACCGAGGTCAGAAGAGCCATTCATGTTGGATCGCAACCATTTAAAGAAGCTCCATTGGGTATCTTGACTGGAATCACTGAAACAGGAGACTTGGCTACACCTTACGTAAACCAATTAGTTGAAGTTCTGAACAGAGGACTAAAAACGATTCTCGTTTCGGGAAACATGGACTTTTTAATACCGACGACAAGCATTACGGATACGATAGAATCACTTCAATGGAAACATGCCGAGCCGTACACCCATGCCACTCGCATCTTATGGACGGTCAACGATGATGACCAAAACACGGCCGGTTATATCACGTGTGCGGCTAATCTGTGTTATGCCATAGTTCGGAATGCCGGCCACATAATTCCATCAGACGAACCACTAAAATTTCTCACAATTGTCGAACGGTTCATCAACAATAAACCGTTCAACGTATCGGACGGTGTCTAATTTACGAAGAGAAGAAAATTTCTCCACGTACATAAAAACAAGCAATCCAGAGGCAGACTGGGAGAGAAAAAACCGGCCTGAAAAAAGTATTTACTGATCTAAAAAATTATACCACCTTAATTACATATTGCTTTTTGCTCGCAATAAATTTGTCATCGTTTAATATTTTGCACTAGTGAGCGCAGCGAACAAATTTTTTTAAAGAAAGTATGCAACTGCGTGAAATTGTTTTTTTTTGTTTCAATTATTTTCCTATTTTTTAAAACAAAAATGTGTCATTTTTACTTTTTTCACATTTTATATTGCTAAAAACATTAGTTTTTTGTTCATTTTTGGTGCGATTTTAAAATTTTTATTCGTTTCATTGTGAAATCGGTCTTATAATGCAAAATTCGGCACAAAACTGTCTGGCATATAGGGGGGAAATGTCCGATTGCCCAGTTGTCCCCTGAAACAATTATATGTATGAACTATTTAAGCAACTTTGCAACAAATATTAAATGAAATTCAAAACTTATTCGAAACTATAGTAAATGCTTTTGCAGAAATCATTTAAATGATATTAAATTTGAAATGTCCATTGGGGGGAGGAGAGAGAATACATAATTTAATGGCCTTTGTCATAAAAAGTTTATTTTCAAAAATATCGTCAAAAAAATGCGACTGTTTCGAAGTTTTTTTTTTTTTTCAATAAAAGCATTTCGACTTTTTTTTTTGGACCGCAATATTTGTATCAGTATTCCCAATCAGAACGGAGTAATTATTTTAAAATGAATTTATTACCTTTTCTTTGCATTTAACCCGTTGTATTCTTTAACACGTCATTAATTTGTGAGAGATTTCCTTCTAAATCGTTCAGTAAACTTGAAATCGTTTCCGTCGTTGACTCCACAGCCACTTTAGAATGATATTGCTAAATATTAAATACAGAAAAACAAGTAAAATTTAATTACTTACCAAAGAAATAAACACAATTCACACTTTTTACGCTAAAAACTAACTTTTACAACACTTCTACTAAATAAAACAAAAATAAACGCGACAGAAAGTTGAAAACAAAAAAAAGCGGGAAAAACCAACCATGACCGGAAGTGTCACGCCGCCTATAACTACTTCCGTTAACATTATTAACAAAGAGCAATCTACTAATTGTATTAATTAGCCGTAAATTTGATTAAAAGATTACTTCGAGCGCTCAGATTAACAAGAGTAATAAACAATCCTTCGTACACAATGCGAATCTTACTAATCCAATTATGTTCCTATTACGTCACGAGAGTAGAAATCAGAAAAAGAGAAATTGCAGATTCCTATGTTCATCGAATCGTACAGCGGCGTGACGTCATTTCAATATATTTCTACAAAATTTACGTCACATTGCTGGACAAATCGATGAATAACAGTGTGCGCGATTAATATCTGACGTCACCAACTGTACTGCCCAATGTGGTTCATCAAAAGCTCCGCCCATATCTTTCAATATTTTTTTTTGAAGAAAGGTTTCGATATTTAATCGTGAAAAGCGTTTAAATAAGCAAAAATTCACATTTTTCGTGATAAATTCAGTTTATGGCTGACAGTATGCTGTACGTAACTATTAAAATTACCATCTATTATTGTTTAAAATGTGTAAAATGCTTGTGAATCTCGTTTTAACGTTAAGAGTGACACAAAAGCTAATCTTGTTATTTACGACACTAGAAATCTGAACTATTCTTGCGTTTCAAAAGCAAAATTAAGGAGAAATTTAAATTGTTTTAGAAACCGGAATGATGAATGAATCACTAAGCCTATTTTCACGTTGCTATATTTCAAAATAAACTTTTTATAGCAGTTTGAAAATGAGCGATTTCGATGGCTTTTCCAATTGAAAATACAATAATCGCAAAACTTGAAATTCCCATAAAATGTTTATGGAATTCAATTTACTCTTCTAGTTTCTAAACCACTTTCAGTTTCTTCTCAATGTTGTTTCTGAAACTAGAGAATAATCAAATTTCTATTTAACTTTCATTTATTTTATTTCGAGCAGGCCTATGGCTAGAAGTCTACGACCGAGGAATAAAAGGAAACCAGAACAAACATACAAAGATCTCGACGATGGTCTGTAATTACGAGTTCTCGATATCCGATCGTAAAGGATTTAACTTATGTTTGTTTCTTTTAGAAGACGAGGAAGAAGAGATATTGAAAGATGCGGCAGAACCGAAAGCAAAAGAAGCTAAAGCAGACACACACGTCGTAAGAAATAAAGGAAATGCTTGTAAGACAAAGATAACACCGACTAAAGCATCACTGATCGCTGAGAAGAAGCAAAGCGCAGAAGAGAAAAAGGAACAGGGAGATGGAACGATAAAAACAAAGGAAAACGGCAAAGGAGGAGGTGGAGAAGTTCCAACCAAAGCTTCTCTTCTGCCGCCGCCGCCACCGCCTCCTCCTGTTCCTCTTCCTCCACCTCCAGTTTCTCTTCCCCCCACTGCAGTACCGATGGAGAAGCCAAAGAAGAAGAAAAAGGAGCCGGAAGGACCTCCGCTTTCGGTCGAGGAAGAAAAATTATTACAGACAGACGTCTTGACCCTTCTCAAGCGATTTGCTCCTAAATATTACGTTCCGTTGCAAAAAACGTGGTCAATACCGAAATCACAACTAACAGCGAACCAAACTCAATCAGCTAATTAACTTGTCTTTCTCGCCTTCGCTTTTTTTTTTTGGGTTTTGAATTGTGAATAAAGGCTTTTTATATAAATATTACGTGTTGTAGTCGTTTATTTACCTTGACTCTGACGACTGTGCCGTTTAACGATAACTTTATGGGCGCAAGAGACTCCGTTGAACCCAATGATGCCAATTTCAAGGACGCTTTAGAAAGAGAAGTACGTCGTTATCGAAGAAAATTAGTTTAGGCTTGGAGAAAAACAACGAGAACGCCTTTTTAAAAGATGGTTTATGAACAGCTGATATTCTAAGTTTTGATAATTTGTCTTTCTGGAGCAAAATGAAGAGAAACAAGAAACTGATTTAGTAGGTAAAAGGGTAGCTCAATCACTTATTGATATCTTTCAAAAGTTGGATCATTTTCAAACTCACATAAAAAGCTTATTTTGAAAGATACCAAACTGTAAATATCCTAAAGGAATTTAACTACCTTTCTAGTTTCTAAAACACTTTCATGTTTCTCTTCATTTTGCACTTGAAAGACAGAATAGTCAAGAGTTCTAGGGATGTTTACACTTAAAAACCACCTTAAAGGTATTACAAAATTTACTTGAGGCTGGAAACAGAAACATTTTCATTATGACATCTTTAAAAGTAAACTTGTTTTTTTTTTAAAAAAAAGTTTATAAAAAATACATTTTCTGACCATTTGATTTCTGACCAAATTGATCTAAAAACGTTAAAACGACTAAAAAAAATTTACAGGAACTTTCATTTTTAAAGATTTCATTATTAAAATATTTTGTGCACCTTCTAGTTTCAAATCAGTGTTTTAAATTGCAGTTTAAATGTTTCAATAAAGGCGGATTTTCATCGTTTTTCTGATTCACGATAAAATAATAGGCAAAATACAAACCTTGAGCTAATTCCGAACTAAGCTTGAGAATCGTTTCGGAACCGACCTGATCACGTTCCCAATTAGCCACTTGCGAGAAGCAACGGTGAGCTCTGTGTAAATACTGAACCATTCTCTTGAGAGCGTCCTCGTTGTCTCCGTTCAATAGGCTCAGTTCGGAATATAATTTCCATATGTGGCCGTCGTTCGTAACCTTAAAAGTCGTAACAATCACTTCAAAAAAATAGCAAATGTTTCAAATTAAACACGTACAGAAGCTGTAATCCTTCCAAAAAGTTCTGCCAATTTCGGCTGTAGTATGGATGCCGATTTACCCTCGTAGTCGTCTATGTTTTCTCTGACAGATTTTACAAGCAAACCCAGGACTTCCGTATCAACGTGTTTACCTTTCAGATCCATCAATCGATGGTAAGCTTTGATAACTTCAGAAAATGCACGACAATCTAAACTAACCTAAACGCAGAATAACCATAGTTCTAAACTGTAGTAGTTCATAAAACATCTTAAAATAGTATTAAAACCAATCACCAGTAAGTAATTCTCCCAAATTCTCCAGTCTTCAAAGCTACAACGAAGCGCTTCTTGTAAAGTTCTCCAAGCACGTTCTCTAGAACAATTATAAAAACAAGAGATGAGAAACAACTTAACGACATTGTAATTTATGAAAATTACTTGTCTTTAAGTTTAAGATAAACATTGGCCAAATTATTCCAAACTTCGTGGTTCTGTAAGGAGAAAAAAAAAGAACAACATTGTTGACGAAAAAACTTCCCAAGAAACGTTTTCTTTGGAGATTCAACCAACTTCAGACTCTAGATTGGTGCAACGTCTGTAAGCTTTTGCTGCCAAATCCCAATTCTCGACTTGCATCGAAGCAAAAGCCAGACAAGACCAAGCTTCCAACTGAAGACTGTTCACTTCAACACACTTTACAAAATGTGGAACGGACTCTTCGTACTGAATGTGAAAGACAAGACTAAAGTAAATTAAAACTGGAAAACAATCGTAGAGAAAAACGACACTGCACCTTCTTCTTTTGGAACAACATTATTCCTAGCGACTTCTGTGCACGAGCAAGACGATATTTCGACATTTCCCATGCCTTTAGGTAATATTCAGGATTGTCTGTCGCATCTCCCAAGTGACACCAAAGAACAGGAGTCTCGTTTATAGCCAACTGTTCTCGTATAACCGCCTCCGCCTGCAGATAAAAAAATGATAAAACCAAAACCCAGGATTGGTTTGAATTTGTACTCTCAAACACTGTCGAAATCCGTACTTTTTCTTTGCGGTGTAAACACTGATAACAAGATATAACTTCATTCCACATATGAAGATCGAGATAAACGTCTAAAGCACTATTTACTGCTCCCATTTTACAAAGCAAATTAGCTAGTTCAGCCTGAGAAAAAATAAAAAGTACAATTTCTCTGAAACGATCGAATGTAAAAATAAGCTCATCCAAAACCTCAAGGACCCAAAACGGTGGCAAACACGACATGTAAATAAAACGAAGCCTTGATTTTGTTGAAAAACTGTCTAATTTGTATTGATCGACCAAAACCTGAATCGTAAAGAACATTTAAATAACAGCAAGTGTTATAAAAAATGAAGAAAACTTCACCTGCATCTGCATCATCGCTCGTTCGACAGTTCTTCTGTGATTTCCCTCCAGTTTCGAACGTAAGAAAAGAGCCATCATCTCAATAGACCAACACTTTGGATCCGCTAGAACATTCTTTAACAATAAAAAATGAACGAAAAAACAATATTAATTTTAGTTATTTATGATGGTTTTAAAGTGCAAACGCCCCTCAAACTCTGGTTATTTTTTGTTTTTCAGAAGCAAAATTAAGAGAAACTTGAAAGTGTTTTTGAAACTATAAGGGTAGCTCAATTACTTCAGGATATCTTCATGTTAATATCTTTCAAAATAAGCTTTTGACGTCAAGTGTGAATACGACACGACTTATTTATTATACTTATTAACAATATTTTTGAAATTTTTTACTATAAAAAGCTTATTTTGAAAAAAATATCTACATGAAAATACCCTTAAATGATTGAACAATCCTTCTAGTTTCTATACTACTTCCTAGTTTCTCCTTAATATTACTCGTGAAACGCAGAATAACCAGAGTTTGAAAATAAGCTATTCATAAACCATCTTAAGTAAATATTCTTAGTCAACTACCATCACAAATTGCATTATTTCTTCGTCTTTTAATTCGCTAGAAGGACTATTTTTCTTCGAAAGCAAACTAAAGAACCAAAAAAACTAGTTAAGACGCAATTTTGAAGAAATCTGGTAAGAAAAACGTCAGTTGAATAACCAGAGGCCGATGTGAAGAGCCTGTTCAACCGGACTAAGACGAGGAAGTTGAATGAAATGAGGATCGTTCAACGAGATCTTCTCGAGTCTTACGTCATCATTTAACGCAATATTCTGTTCAAAACATCACGAAAAACCATTAGCAAAACCTGAAGCCGAAATTCCGTTAGTTTTTAAAACCTTTGGCAAAGATGAAGTCGAGTCCGTATCTTCGACGGTTTCTCCCTTTCTGAGATACTCGCAATCAAGAACTCTAACGACCAGTTGTGCTACATCTTTTTGTTGAAATCTGGTTCTCTTTCCCAGAACACCTTCAATTGGACTTCAGAAATTACGATACTGTCGATAAATTTTAATCTAGTTTCACTTGCCTGTAAAATCCAGATCTAACTTTGCAAGATTTTGCGCCTTCTCTAAATGAATTCCAGCTTCAGTGACTTGATAATAATAAACTTTAATCTGAGACAATTCAAAATGAAGACGAATTCTGAGATCCAATCGGAGGCTCTCGGTCAGTTCCACAACTGTTAAAATAAAGTTCGATGGAGGTCACACAAAAGAGCAATCTGGTTTATATAAACTCACGATTAACCAGTTCTGTACAAAACTCCTCGTACAGTTTTGGTGATCTGTCGTCCAGAGTCTGTTGGTGGGCATAAAGTGACCTAATTTTCCACCATGAAACTGTGCGAAGACTCTAAAACCATTTGAAACTATGACATTATTGTTATGACAAAGAAAACAATCTGTAAAATATTATTTTACAGTGACAGTTTGTCCGATGATAGAAAAGATCGCCTTTGCAAGCCAAAGATACTCCGGATTGCGAGTCTTCTCATAAATCTGGAGTCCGTGAATTGTAAGATCATTCCTTGCATATTCATGTACCTTAGACATAAAATATGCACAAAACACAAACAAAAGTAATCAATTCTTTTGAATTTATGTAAAAACACTTTTTTGAAGCAACTTAGGAAAAAAATTTAAGATTCACTTGAAGCTTGAAGAGCAACTGAAGACGTAAAGATAAAGTTCCTAACGATTTCCTTCAAAACTAAACTTATGGCAGTTTGAAACTGTTAATTTTTAATTTCCACAAACACAAAAAGTTTACTTTTAAATGAAAACTATCAATACACATTCGTTTACTCTTATAATTTCAAGTGAAGCTTAAAATACTTTAATGAATTGCGTCAATGACTTGATCTGGTCATTTTTTGGCTTTTTATAAGCTAAGAAAAAATAACAAAACTGTGACAAACATCAGAAAGAATCGGAATCAAGTCAGAAGGTGTCGCGAAGCATGATCTCGAGGCCCAGTTACTCAAAACGAATAACTGCAAAGCGGCAGCTCCAAAGAGCAACACAACCAACTGCCTACAAATAAAAAACCAAGAGCATGAACGAGGACATGAAACAGGAAGCCAACCAAAAATGAATCACTTTTCAGATTGCTCTCCGTTGCCATTCAAAAAACGGTTCAATCTTTCGCAAAGAACATCATCCAAACAGTCTTCTTTTGATGACAGACATGAAAATAGCTTATTTGCATAATCGCAATGGAAAACGGCCTTGAAATCAGTTTCATTGAAAGCCGATACCAAAACTGAAAAGACTTTCACGAAAGAAAATCCTAAATGAGTAAAAATTACACAATGCGGCGGGAAAGGGAACGATTACCATTTGGCGGCGAACTGCTGTCAGAACCTTTTGTTTCGTTTTTGAAACTGCCAGAATCTTCTAACAGACGAAGTTCGTATGCAACAGACGCTAATTCTTCGTCCATTATAAAAATCAGTAATCCACAAAACAACAAACAGCAAGATTAGACGCGATTCACAAACATGTGGTGTAGGCCATGTGTTAAATTGTCGTCTGCTTAAAAATCATAACGTCTCTTGCGTGTGGGTCTCAAACAAGAATGATCTGACGTCACTGTTTTAAAACTAAACATGAGGCGACATAATAGGCATTTAGAAATCGGGAAGAACACAAGTTGGCTCCGCCCTTTTTTATGACGGAACGCAACTTCTAATTGGTTGGTTATGTAGTCTGACGTCACATGCTCCGCCTTTTCCAACGTTGAACCACACAACAAACCAATTAGAAGTTGCTGGTCGTCATAAAAAAGGTGGAGCCAACTTGTGTTCGTCCCGATTTCTAAATGCCTGTGACGACACATAGATGTACCAATATGGTGTACATTTACACTACTATCTAATATGAGACGCCATGTTAGATCACCTAGGTTTGATTTGATTTTCTTGCTTCAAAATATTTCTGTTAAAAGATTGCACATGTCATCTTTTTTAATCATAATTTCTAAATCGGGCACCGAGATATACACATAGAGGTTGCTCAACTAAGAGCTACGGAACAATTTTTTTAAAATAAAAGCCTCACACGTTCCGAACAAGGGCTCGAACTCACCAGACAACCACGAACACAGATTTAGAGCTAGGGGCTTTAACCATACAGGATAACTAGCCAAACGCCCAAGAAAAATATACAATTATGTTTATTTTTAAAATTTAATATAATAAAAGTAAAAGAAACAACAACAAGACTCGAACCTATGATAACTGAATCAGAAAACAGAGGTGCTACCACTCAGCTACACTGACAACAACACTTCCGAAATTAATAATTTATACTTAGGATTTTTCAAACAATGTATCAAACAAATCTACATAAAAAATAAAAAAATTCAGCCAAAGTAGATGGCGCCACCGTCTCCGTTAAAAAAATTTTGCCAAAAAGCAAAAACTTTTTTTTGAGGTATAGGATTTTTAACATGGAACTTTTTTATTTAATGTTTCAAATGTTTGAAGACAGGGGCGCTATAATCAACTTTTACATAGAGTCCATGTATAAAGTGTTAGGTTAGTGGGTTAGTGTTGGGTTAGGGGGTTAGTGTTGGGTTAGGTTACAACAAATTAGAAATAGATTACGCTCATAAAAGGGTGGTGCCAAAAAATTCTGACGCTGTCTACAGATGCTTGTCAGGCATTTGGAGACAGTGGAAGAAGGTCATTTGCCCTGCCCTTTTATAAGCATCAGACCAAATATCAACCAATTAGTAATTGCCATCTCACATAAAAGGGCGGGGCATGTGACATCATTTTAACAATAAATATAAATATGTTTATTTTAACAATTTGAAAATATTAAAAGCAAAGAGACACTACTGAGATTTGAACACATGGACACAAATTCACAAGCCAGAGATGCTACCAATACAGCTATACTGACAACTGCTAAATAAATAAATTATACTAAGGATTTGTTAAACAATATGTCACACAAATCTATAAAATAAATTGAAAAAAAATCAGCCAAAGTAGATGGAGCCACGGTCTCCATTAAAAAAAATTTCCAAAAAGCAAAAACTTTTTTTTTAGGTATAGGATTTTTAACATAGAACTTTTTTAATTAATGTTTCAAATGTTTGAAGACAGGGGCGCTATAATCAACTTTTACATAGAGTCCATGTATAAAGTGTTAGGTTAGTGGGTTAGTGTTGGGTTAGGGGGTTAGTGTTGGGTTAGGTTACAACAAATTAGAAATAGATTACGCTCATAAAAGGGTGGAGCCAAAAAATTCTGAAGCTGTCTACAGATGCCTGTCAGGTGTTTGGAGACAGCGGAAGAAGGTCATTTGCCCTGCCTTTTTATAAGCATCAGACCAAATATCAACCAATTAATAATTGCCATTTCACATAAAAGGGCGAGGCATGTGACATCATTTTAACAATAAATATAATTATGTTTATTTTAACAATTTGAAAATATTAAAAACAAAGAGACACTACTGAGATTTGAACTCATGGACACAAATTCACAAGCCAGAGATGCTACCAATACAGCTATACTGACAACTGTTAAATTAATAAATTATACTAAGGATTTGTTAACGATATGTCAAACAAATCTATAAAATAAATTTTAAAAAAAATCAGCCAAAGTAGATGGAGCCACGGTCTCCATTAAAAAACTTTTGCCAAAAAGCAAAAACTTTTTTTTGAGGTATAGGATTTTTAACATAGAACTTTTTTAATTAATGTTTCAAATGTTTGAAGACAGGGGCGCTATACTCAACTATTGCATAGAGTCTATGTATAAAGTGTTAGGTTAGTGGGTTAGTGTTGGGTTAGGGGGTTAGTGTTGGGTTAGGTTACAACAAATTAGAAATAGATTCTGCTCATAAAAGGGTGGAGCCAAAAAATTCTGAAGCTGTCTACAGATGCCTGTCAGATGTTTGGAGACAGCGGAAGAAGGTCATTTGCCCTGCCCTTTTATAAGCATCAGACCAAATATCAACCAATTAGTAATTGCCATCTCACATAAAAGGGCGGGGCATGTGACATCATTTTAACAATAAATATAATTATGTTTATTTTAACAATTTGAAAATATTAAAAACAAAGAGACACTACTGAGATTTGAACCCATGGACACAAATTCACAAGCCAGAGATGCTACCAATACAGCTATACTGACAACTGTTAGATTAATAAATTATACTAAGGATTTGTTAACGATATGTCAAACAAATCTCTAAAATAAATTTTAAAAAAAATCAGCCAAAGTAGATGGAGCCACGGTCTCCATTAAAAAACTTTTGCCAAAAAGCAAAAACTTTTTTTTGAGGTATAGGATTTTTAACATAGAACTTTTTTAATTAATGTTTCAAATGTTTGAAGACAGGGGCGCTATAATCAACTATTGCATAGAGTCTATGTATAAAGTGTTAGGTTAGTGGGTTAGTGTTGGGTTAGGGGGTTAGTGTTGGGTTAGGTTACAACAAATTAGAAATAGATTACGCTCATAAAAGGGTGGAGCCAAAAAATTCTGAAGCTGTCTACAGATGCCTGTCAGATGTTTGGAGACAGCGGAAGAAGGTCATTTGCCCTGCCCTTTTATAAGCGTCAGACCAAATATCAACCAATTAGTAATTGCCATCTCACAAACAAGGGCGGGGCATGTGACATCATTTTAGCAATAAATATAATTATGTTTATTTTAACAATTTGAAAATATTAAAAACAAACAGCCACTCCTGAGAATTGAACCCATGGACACAAGCTCACAAGCCAGAGATGCTACCAATACAGCTACACTGACAACTGTTGAATTAATAAATTATACTAAGGATTTGTTTACAATATGTCAAACAAATCTATAAAATAAATTTAAAAAAAAATCAGCCAAAGTAGATGGAGCCACGGTCTTCATTAAAAAATTTTTGCCAAAAAGCAAAACCTTTTTTTGGAGGTATAGGATTTTTAACATAGAACTTTTTTAATTAATGTTTCAAATGTTTGAAGACAGGGGCGCTATAATCAACTATTACATAGAGTCCCTGTATAAAGTGTTAGGTTAGTGGGTTAGTGTTGGGTTAGGTTACAACTAATTAGAAATTGATGACGCTCATAAAAGGGTGGAGCCAAAAAATTCTGAAGCTGTCTACAGATTCCTGTCAGGTGTTTGGAGACAGCGGAAGAAGGTCATTTGCCCTGCCTTTTTATAAGCATCAGACCAAATATCAACCAATTAATAATTGCCATCTCACATAAAAGGGCGAGGCATGTGACATCATTTTAACAATAAATATAATTATGTTTATTTTAACAATTTGAAAATATTAAAAACAAAGAGACACTACTGAGATTTGAACTCATGGACACAAATTCACAAGCCAGAGATGCTACCAATACAGCTATACTGACAACTGTTAAATTAATAAATTATACTAAGGATTTGTTAACGATATGTCAAACAAATCTATAAAATAAATTTTAAAAAAAATCAGCCAAAGTAGATGGAGCCACGGTCTCCATTAAAAAACTTTTGCCAAAAAGCAAAAACTTTTTTTTGAGGTATAGGATTTTTAACATAGAACTTTTTTAATTAATGTTTCAAATGTTTGAAGACAGGGGCGCTATAATCAACTATTGCATAGAGTCTATGTATAAAGTGTTAGGTTAGTGGGTTAGTGTTGGGTTAGGGGGTTAGTGTTGGGTTAGGTTACAACAAATTAGAAATAGATTCCGCTCATAAAAGGGTGGAGCCAAAAAATTCTGAAGCTGTCTACAGATGCCTGTCAGATGTTTGGAGACAGCGGAAGAAGGTCATTTGCCCTGCCCTTTTATAAGCATCAGACCAAATATCAACCAATTAGTAATTGCCATCTCACATAAAAGGGCGGGGCATGTGACATCATTTTAACAATAAATATAATTATGTTTATTTTAACAATTTGAAAATATTAAAAACAAAGAGACACTACTGAGATTTGAACCCATGGACACAAATTCACAAGCCAGAGATGCTACCAATACAGCTATACTGACAACTGTTAGATTAATAAATTATACTAAGGATTTGTTAACGATATGTCAAACAAATCTCTAAAATAAATTTTAAAAAAAATCAGCCAAAGTAGATGGAGCCACGGTCTCCATTAAAAAACTTTTGCCAAAAAGCAAAAACTTTTTTTTGAGGTATAGGATTTTTAACATAGAACTTTTTTAATTAATGTTTCAAATGTTTGAAGACAGGGGCGCTATAATCAACTATTGCATAGAGTCTATGTATAAAGTGTTAGGTTAGTGGGTTAGTGTTGGGTTAGGGGGTTAGTGTTGGGTTAGGTTACAACAAATTAGAAATAGATTACGCTCATAAAAGGGTGGAGCCAAAAAATTCTGAAGCTGTCTACAGATGCCTGTCAGATGTTTGGAGACAGCGGAAGAAGGTCATTTGCCCTGCCCTTTTATAAGCATCAGACCAAATATCAACCAATTAGTAATTGCCATCTCACAAACAAGGGCGGGGCATGTGACATCATTTTAGCAATAAATATAATTATGTTTATTTTAACAATTTGAAAATATTAAAAACAAACAGCCACTCCTGAGATTTGAACCCATGGACACAAGCTCACAAGCCAGAGATGCTACCAATACAGCTATACTCACAACTGTTGAATTAATAAATTATACTAAGGATTTGTTAACAATATGTCAAACAAATCTATAAAATAAATTTAAAAAAAAATCAGCCAAAGTAGATGGAGCCACGGTCTTCATTAAAAAATTTTTGCCAAAAAGCAAAACCTTTTTTTGGAGGTATAGGATTTTTAACATAGAACTTTTTTAATTAATGTTTCAAATGTTTGAAGACAGGGGCGCTATAATCAACTATTACATAGAGTCCCTGTATAAAGTGTTAGGTTAGTGGGTTAGTGTTGGGTTAGGTTAGGTTAGGTTAGTGCTGGGGTAGGTTAAGGCGGGTATCCACTTGTTGCATTTCTGCGTATCGTACCCCCCCCCCCCCGTCACATCAAAGAAATGACACGATACGCCGGTGGCGTAAGTTAGGACGGGCAGCACGCTCCCTCGGTCACTCCTTTGCACAATAATATTTCGGCAGTTTAGATGAAACGGGGACGTCTACAACCTTGTATCGTGCATTTTGAAACGCAACACATTAATGATACGAGAAACATCGAGTAGTGTGTACACCGTATCCGTATCAGTGAATGATACGGTACGATACGCAACGGTGATACGATACGCTGAAATCCTGAAGACTTGATCCATGATCGGTTTTCTATGGAAGCCCGTTTGGGACCATTTCGCACAATAATTTACTTTCAATAATATTGTGCACCCACGCTCAATAAATTGTTCAAAACTACTTAATTGTTACAGACAGGCAATTAGAAATCGGGACGACCTTCAGATGGCTCCGCCCTTTTTATGACGACTATGATTGATTTGTGATTTTATTTATGATTGATTTGTTGTATGGTTCACGTTGAAAAGGGCGGAGCGTGTGACGGCACACTACATAACCAACCAATTAGAAGTTGCATTCGTCATAAAAAGGGCGGAGCCAACTGATGTTCGTCCCGATTTCTAATTGCCTGTTTGTTACAGCGACAACTAGCCTCTCCCTCCGACTCACCAAAATTCCCCTCCAAAATTTAAGAACTTTTTTAATGGAGATTCTAGTGCCATCTATTGTTATTCTCTTAAACATGAGATGTGTGTATATTATTTCGAATTTTAAATTTTCCCTCTTAAACTCTAACCTCCCCCCACAAACTCACTAACCTAAGCTAACCTAACCTAACGTACACTTTATACATGGACCCTATGTAATAGTTGATTATAGCGCCCCTGTCTTCAAACATTTGAAACATTAATTAAAAAAGTTCTATGTTAAAAATCCTATACCTCAAAAAAAAGTTTTTGCTTTTTGGCAAAAATTTTTTAATGGAGACCGTGGCTCCATCTACTTTGGCTGAATATTTTTAATTTTGTTTTAGGAAACATTCAGAGTTGGGAAGGTTCCTAAGTATACTTTATTAGGCCTATTATTGCAGTTGCCAGCTTGGCTGTGGGATTAACATCCCTGCCTTGTGAAATGGTGTTCACGGGTTCAAATCTGTGTGTTTGTTAAATTTTGATGTTTTTAAATAGTTAAGATAGACTTAAATGCGTTTATTGCTAAAATTCTTGTTCTTAAAAAGTTTATTTTTAAAAATTATTAACATGAAACAATCCTTATTTTCTTCCATGACCCTTCTACTTTCTATTAAATGGTCCATTTGTTTTAAAAAAAATTAAAAAATGCAACACAAAAATCACGAACATGTTTATGAGTCCCAAACATATTTGTGATTTTTGCCTGCAATATAGCTATACATATACATATTACATGGATTGTTTTTGAATTACTATGTAGTTGTTACGCTTACCTAAATAAATAAATTTAAATACGTATTATTTCGAGTTTGTATTACGATATAGAAAGAAAAAATACAAATAAATAGATTATACTTTCTCGTTGTCAACTTCTCTTTTAGAAAACGTTTAATCCCGGGATTTGGATTACCATGCAATCCCGAATCCCGAGATTGAAAATCTTCATGATTTTTGCAAACCCTAGTTCTAATACATTTATATATAGGCCTACATAATAATACATTACTGTATATATTTAGTATAATTTATTAAATTTTTGTTTTACAATAATTGTGAAACTAAAATATAATTGTTTATTTTATGAAACTATTTAATTTATTGCAATATTAATATTGTAAACATATATGTATTTTTAAAATAACTAAAATAGCGAAATTATAATTATTTATTCGTATGTTATGACATTAATTTGAATGGTCCTTTGTAAAGGAATAGCTAAAAAAAAAAGTAGGGCCTGTTGAAAGTTGACGAGAAAAATGACGTCATTGAAAGGGGGGGGGAGTTTCGTCCTATTATCTAATATCCTTGCATAAACGACATTATAAAGAGCGTTGTAATCTAAAATGTATTTAAATATTGTTTTTATATGAAGGCGCGCCCTCTTTTATGAAAAGTAGTCAAAATAGGGGGACATCTTGTGTCGTCATTCTGGGCGGTGTCTTTCAAGCAACAAAACCCCACCCAATTTCTCTCGACCAATAAGGTATTGTGCACGTTTACTTCTTTCTCACTGGTGCTCCAAATGGGACATTTTAATCAATGTTTGTGCGCAATGTTATTGAGCGTGTGTGCACAATAAAATTGAACGTGTGCGCAATATTATTGAGGATGTGTGCACAATATTATTGAGCGCGTACGCAAAATAAGTGAACGTAAATTATTGTGCGAAATGTCCCAAACGGGCTTCCATAGTTTTCCAATATAGAAGACGAATATCGATATATCAAAATGTTTATTGACGTGACAACATCGATGATTTATATAAACATATCGATATATCGTTGTCATCCCATTCACCAGACAGGTAGTTAGAAAGAGGTGAAAACTTCAGTTGGCTCCGCCCTTGTTACGACGACGACTGGCAACTTCTAATTGGCTGGTTATGTAGTGTGACGTTGAAAAGGGCGGAGCATGTGACAGCAGACTTTATAACCAGCCTATTAGAAGTTGCCAGTCGTCATAACAAGGGCGGAGCCAACTGAAGTTTTCACCTCTTTCTAACTGACTGTTTCACCAGTTGGGATTAAAAAATGGCGGTGGTTCTCGTTTTTATTGGTTGTTTTCGTCATTTCACTTTGGATCTGGGGTCTCTGGGCTAAATATCAGCTGGTTTTATGTAATCTTGACGTAAATATCCTTCCATGGAGTGCACGTGTTAAATCGTTTGCTCACGGAAGTAATCCCAGTGTTAAGTCTGTTGTTAGTGTTACGTAAGAAAGTCATTTCGAAGGAAATTACATTGCATTTGGTTCTCAGAAGGAATTGATGTCGTTAGCAACTTAAAAAAGTAATTTCGGAAAGAAATTCAAAGTTTATTCAGAAACTAAAAAGAGTAAAGAAAAATGAAACCAAAAAGTTGTTTTCACGAATATATCTTCATTTGGGCCAAAATGTAATGGACATTATCTTTCAAAATGAACTTTTTACGGCAGTTTAAAAATGTCCAATTACATTTAGGCCCAAATTCACGAAGGACACTTGGAAGTTCAACTTGAAACCAGCTCTACGAAAGGGATTCGAATAAACCATGTTCAAGAGAACTCAATAAAAAAAAAGGATTTTTCTACACATTTGGACTAAACATTGAATTTCTTTTAAAAGTTGCTTCTTAATCTTTTAATGCCGACTATAAACGTAGCATAACCTTGTGGTATAAATTTGTAATTTCATCGTTTTTTTTTTACATTTCTTAGGACGAGGCGTCAAACTGTCAATTCGAAAGAAAGCACAAGGACGTTCTTCTTCTTCTTCCTTTTTTCTTCTCTCTTTGCGGTGTTTCGGAGTCGATATTTAGGCTAATAGGTTGAGCCACTGTGGCGCAACAAAGTGTATGTGTGGCAACCGATGTTTTATAACAAACTGGATGATCGTGGCCTATTTTATAATTGATGTCTGTCCTCTTTCTTTACCTAATCGTTTGTCTTCTTGTTTTCACAGACAAACAAGAAGGAAGACAAAGAGAAAGAAAGAGTGAGTGAGTGAGAGAGGAAGGGAATGCCTTATCGCTGCTCCTACTATAATGTCCAATTGTCAACCTGTAGAAATATCAGTATTGAATCCATGTTTAATCGAGCATCAGGTGGTGGTGGAGGAAGGGAAGGCGGAGGAGGAGGAGAAAGAAAAACAGGAGGAAACCGAGATTGTAAGCCAGGTTCAGATTCCAGAGGAAGAGAATTCAAACAAACTTACGAATTAAGGTTGATTATCATTTTTAGTGATTTTTTAAGAGTTTACAAAGCATTGCATCAGCATTGTCTTTTTTTTTTTTTGCGGAAATTTGTCTTAGAAACTACAATGGTAGATTTATATAAATTTAATAATTCATGAAAATACTTTATATTAATCTACCATTCTAGTTTCTAAGACAAATTTCTATTATAAAATTTAAAAATTCTAGTTTCTAACAAACTAGGCTGGTTTTAAAGTTTAAACGGGCCTCAAACTCTTGATTATTCTGTCTTTCAGGAACAAAATGAAGAGAAACTAGAAGGTGGGCTCAATCACTTAAGGGTATTTTCGCACCGATATCTTTTAAAATAAGCTTTTTGTAATTAAAAAAAAAATAAAAAATGTCTTCAGTATAAAGTTGGGTCATTTTGAAATTTACATTAAAAAGCTTATTTGACAGATGTCGAGATAAAACAACTAAGTGATTGAGCTACCGTGCTATTTTCTGAAATATTTTCAAGTTACCCTTCTTTTTCCACCTAAAAGACAGAAGAGTTCAAAAGGCCCCATTTACACTTTAAAAGCCACCTTAAAATTGAGTCTGAAAGAAGAAAAAAAAGTTCACAACAAAAGAAATGGAGTAAAATACGAGAATTGACAAAATTACGTTTTGTGTTCTATCTTAAAGAACTCTCTCTGTAACGAGCCAGCATCATCGTAACGATACGATAAAGTCCCAAACCAGATATACTTCTCATTCGGCCGGTCCTTTTTACAACAACCATACACAGTTTCAACCAAATCCTTTTCCTTGGGTTTATTACCCAACTCCTTTCAATATTGTAAGAAACCGTTTCGTGGGTTCGGCACCTAATTTGATGATCCCCTTTCGAGCGATGACGACTCCCATAGGGCCCTGGAACAATGATCAACGTGGAAACATCGATGGGAACCAGGCTGTAAAACGACATAGATATGACGTTCCAAATGTTTCCGGCTACGGATATCGGACGGATTCTCATAACGGTTGCTACCAGAATCACAGACATGAAACGCTGAGAGAAAAACCAAATTCTACTCGCGATCATACTCTATCTAACCTTTCGACAGAAGACAAAAGTGATTTTGATCGGATCTGGATAATTCTTTTCTGTTTCTCGTTTAATTCTTTTGCATAAATTCTAATTTGTAGTTCTGAATATGAAAAAGATGGTCGATAGCATTCGGCAGTGGGATTATACCGAAAAAGGAATTTCTCAACGGAAGAATCCGCAGCCGGGACTCGAGTTCTCGATCGTCTCTTATAATGTTCTAGCTCAGTGCCTTTTGGAAGATAACATTTATCTTTATACTCATTGTCAAGAAAACGATATTGATTGGAATAATCGCAAAGAAACACTCGTGGAGGAATTTCGACAATCCGAAGCAGACGTAAGAACGTTAAAACCAAACTGTCTCTCTCTCTCAACGTTTCCCGGTCTTTAAGAAAACGTCTTTTGTTTTTTCAGATCTTGTGCCTTCAGGAAGTTCAATGTGATCATTATGAAGACTTTTTTAAACCAAAACTATCGGAAATGGGTTTGGGCACTTAAATTGATATTTGCAATTCTCGTTAAAAATGAAATTCAAACTTTGTTAGAAAATAGAAGAGGAAAGGAATCTTGTAAAGTAAAAGTAATCTTGTGGCGGCATCTTTCAAAATAAACGTTTTATCACGATTTTAAAATGGCCTATTGCAATAATTTTTTATTTTTACTTGAATGCTAGTGAAAAACTTGAATTTTAAACTCGATTAAAACGTTTATTTTGAAAGATATTGCCATGAAATTAAATGTTATGACGTATTTCAACATAACACAAAATCGTTGGAGATTATTTTCATGTTGATATTTTTTTTAAAGTAAAGTTTTTATGTCAGTTTGAAAATTTTAAAAACTTTTGTTTATAAAAAGTTTATTTTTTAAAGATATGAAATGTGAAAATTCCCTTCAATTGTTCATTTTGTTCCTGGAAAACATTTTGAAACGCAGAATAACCAGATTTTGACTAATGAGAAACTCGTGTTAAAACGTTTCATTTTGAAAGATATCATCACGAGGTGAATTCTTTACTTTTCTAGTTTCTAATTAACCGATAAATTCCTTTTATTCCTTTATCCTCGATGAGTGACGATCGTGAGATGTCCTTTTCTACTTTTTAAAAGGATACAAGAGTCGATACAAGAAGCGCACCGGTAATAAGAAAGACGGATGTGCAATTTTCTACAAGAAGAACGTTTTCAAACTGGAGAAATGGACGTCGGTTGAATACTGCAAGGCCGGAATCCGCCTTCTTGACCGCGACAACATCGCTCTCATCTTGATGCTACGACGAAAAGGCGGAAATGAAATGGTTTGTGTTGTCAACACACACCTTCTTTTTAATCCTGGTCGCGGCGACATAAAACTAGCTCAAATGAGAATTCTAATGGCTGAAGTGGATAATTTCGCGTTTCGTCAATTCTCCCGTTCTAAACGTGCCATTTACTATCCCGTAATAATGTGTGGAGACATGAATAGCAAACCGAACTGTCACCTCTATACGTTCATGAGCACGGGAACTCTAGACTACGAGGGGCTCGTAGCGGGAGATATATCGGGACAGGCCATAGGCCGTAACAATGGGAGGTTCTATCTAAATAAAGAACTAGTACCGTCTTCGCTCGGTATTTCCGATCATTGTCAGTACGTCAAGACGGTTCAAAAACGAGTCCAGAGTTCGAAATCTATGGACGAAACAAAGAACGATATAGAACCCAATTTACAATTTAAATTCTCATCGGGCCGAATGAGCCATCAATTGAATCTTATCTCTTCGTATAGCCATAAGTTGGACCGTTTAGGTGGTCAACCTGAAGTGACCATTCATCTTCATAAGAATAGTGGTACCGTTGATTACATTTTCTATTCGGTACATAAAAAGTACAGCATAATAGAAAATCAGAAAGTGGTTCACAGAGACGTTTTAGAAGGTTCTCTTCAACTATTGGCTACTTACGGCCTTCTCAGTTGCAAAGAAGTGGACTGCCTCGGCGGTTTGCCAAACGCCGTTCAACCTTCGGACCATCTACCTCTTATTGCTAGGTTTTTGCTCAGAAGTTAAGTGTCCCGTTTTATGGGCCAAACTTTGTTTTTAAGTGTCTTAAGAAAGGATGAAACTTCATTTGTTAAAAAAAAATACGTTCACAAATTTGTTTATAACCTTATAATAATCAATTTTAAACTAAGGTGGCTCCACGGTTGAATTTCTTCTACGATTTTGGCAACTTTTTTTCTGAAGAAACATTAAAATTGTTTTAAAAACTAGAATAGTTGGTGTTAATGTTAATAGTTTTTCTTCATATGGCATGATATTTTTACAAAATAAACTTTTTTGACAGTTTTTAAAAGGCGATAAGAGTTTATGTGAAATATTGATGAAAAGAGCCTAAAAATGGGTCATTTTCAAACTGAACTGTAAATGTTTATTTTTTAAGATATTGGCTATGGAAAAACGTAGCCGTAATCTTTGACCATTCTAGTTTTGTAAACTATTTAAATTTTATCATAATGTTTCTGTAAAAGGTTATGGGCTCCAAAGTAACTGTGATTAGCCTCATTAAATTTGTACTTTCGAGTTTTGTTTTGTGAAGTAATAATAAAAAGTAGTTTTTGCTCTCTTGTACATATATAAATCAATAAAAATTTAAATTAATTGGGTATAAATAAATACAATACACCATTTTAATGTATTCTCTCTCTCCATTTGGAATGTTTGATAAAAGAAAAGAACAAAAAATCAGCCATCTACAAACATTTTTTTTTTTCAATAAAAAAGCCCCAGAAAAAAACAACAAAATTAATTCAGAAAAAAAAAAAGACAACCAACAACCTTATTTTTGTGTCTACAATAACAGAAAAATAGAATTAAAAGCGGAAATTACATTTTAGCGATTATAATATTAACGTTATTTCTACATGATTATTTCTCAGATGTTAATCTTAATTACAATAATCTTATTTACATTTAGTAACGAGGGTTTTTTTCTTTTAAATTTTATTATAATCTTCAATTATTATTATTAATCTCAGAGATGATGTTTTTATTTCCCCTTATTTGAATAATAAGTGTAATATCGATGTTGGTAACAATATGCAGCAACGAAGGGGAGAAGGGAATTTTATTTTATTGTAAAAAATATCTTTTTTTATGCTTATGATCATTATTGGAGATGAATTATTATTATTATGGCTCGGATTTTTATGCAATGTCAAGCACAGCTGTTTCTCAATTTGTGGCCCAAGTGCCAACTGCGACGTCATCCTCCTCCTCCTCCTCCTCATTAGAGCAACTTTCATTATGCTTTTTTCTAATCAAAAACTGGCAAGTTAAAGGCTTGGTGCCTGGTTACTATCAGTTTTCAACTAAAGTTCTAGCCTCTAACTAGCCCTTTTGATTAGAAACAGCAATAATTGTGGTTTCTGCTAATTATGATGATGATGATTAATTCGCAATTGGGTCTTGGACCACAGATAGAGAACCATTTGCTGAATATTGCATACAAATTCGAGTCCTAATTATTTACCATTATTATAAATTAATGCCTACCTTAAACAGTTAACAACTGATACAATTTTATATATATTTATAAGAAATTAAAAATGAAAAGCTACAACAACAAAAAAGCTTTTCAAATTTTAATTTCATTTCCGTTTTCGTTAGAAAGAAGAAGACAGAAGAAAATATTAAAAATAATTATGCAATGACTTGAATTAGAACAAAATTTGCAGTTTTTAAAAACAATTAACGGCTGTTCATTTTTGACTTAATTATCTTAATGCTTCATAAAATAATATACAACTTTAGTTCACTTTCTTCTTTACTAAAAAAACTGCAATTTTATAAATAAAAATCTTTTAAGACAAAACTGAAAATACTTTGTTGAAAAACAACATCGTTATTTTGTCATTTTGAGAAGATAAATTAATTGCTTTCAATGATTTTTCAAAGATTTTATAACTTTCAACAAAATTGAAAGAAGGAACTTTAAAAAATCGATCCAACAATTAATCGGCCCACAATGTAATTATGCAAATGATAAAAAAAAAGAATCCCATTCAGAATTTCTCTCTAAGTCTAAATTTTGACTTTAAACTTGTCAAAGATTGGCACAAATTACATTTAAACTATTATAGTTTGAATAAATTATGCCGGGAATGGTGGAATCGGAAACTAAAGACTTATTTCTTTATGCTGTAAAGAAATCTAGAACAGTCATTTGCTCCATCATCTAGACAAGAAAAGAGTTTCCGGATGTGCTTCATTTTGCAAACATGACGTCATCAAATACACATTCTGACCTTCACACTGAAGATTACCCATATTCAATTTAATCATCTCAAGAAAACAAGTATGCTGGGGATTAGATACTAGCTTTCTTGGAGAAAAAAAAGTAGGTGGTGCTAGCATAGTTCTCGAACAAGTTTTCTTTAAGAGATGCTCCACCCACGTGTTGTTTCCGAACGCTAATTTTCTGTTTAGCTTTTTTTCTTTAGTTTCCGATTGCGCTCAAGGATTCGAGGAAAGTGGCCAAAAGGGGAGGAAGTTGGGTTTGCGCTACACACACACACACAAGTGGGAAGGTTATAGAGACACAAACAAAGAAACACACACACAATTAATAATCAAGGCTTTGATTATTGGTGATCGATGTCAGCCATATACGCACATTCTACCTTATAACTAAAAGCAACTCTCGAATCAAATAACGGTTACTTTAGACGTTCGAACGTCAAAATGACGCAAAACAATGCTATAATCGTAACTAATTACGAAAACATCAATTTGGACTCATAAAAGAGGCACTATGATACACTGTTTATAAGATAAAATTGGCATCTGCTCCTTTTAACTTTGTATCGATTCCACACTTGCAACTCAAACCGCATAAACGCGTCTTTAGCTTTTTCGAAGAAGCATCTTATAAAACAAATTCAATTTTATTTTTTTAAAAAACATTAGATAAATAAACGGAGGTCAATAAATGTATTTTAATGAAAATATCTTTAAAAATAAACTTTTGTGAAAATATAAGAATTTCATCAACAGCTAATTTAGTTAGCTTTATTATATTAGCTTTATTCATAAAAAGTATCTTTTCAAAGCTATTGGTCATGAAAATATCATTATTGCAATCATTTACTTGTTTACTTTCAAATAAAACTTTAAATTTCCCTTTAAAAAGTTGCATGTAATTAAACCACAGTTAGGCTCTGGTCACGATGTTGCGACTAAGTCCGTCACGAATAGTGACGTCACAGCAAGCGATATATTGTGACGTCATTTTCACATCACTATTGAGAATTGCCGTTTGCATCATCGTAAGCAGAGTTATAAAAATAGAACTTAAAATGCGTTCAGAATTAAGTTGCAAATGTGAACGAAATACATCCAAGTAGCCGACTGTAAGATGGTCGTAAAGGAGTCTTGATATGAAAAGCTACTCTTTCTCGATACAACTCGACTATTCACCGTTTTAACAAGTAAAAGCTAATTAAAATTTAGACGTGACTCGAGGTTGAGAATGGCGTTTCTAGTGTAAAATTCTATCGTAGTTGCGCACGCGAGGCTAACAGTCGCCATTATGTCGTCACTTGATGATATTCCAAATTCCCCCTGAGAGAGTAAAACTGTGTTGTATTTTTACCCAATGAAAACATTCAGAACGGATCTCTCTCTTGCTTTTCCCCCGAAGATCTACATGTGGACTTCAAAGGCCTTGACGGAGTTCTGCGCAAAAGGATTTGTACTCGGCTGACTCCTTGCAGCTAAAGCGGCCCATTCTGCATCAAATGGGTCTCGAAATGATGTTCCCATACCACTGGACGGCCCAGAAGAAAGAGACGATACTTGAGACGAGGCTGGATAAGAAGATAATCCACTGCCGTTGATCACAGCCGCTGACCAACCCGTCGATATCGGCTGTTGCGATGGTTGCTGTTGTTGTATTTGATTAGTGTTACACTGTGGAACGCATCGTGGCAATTCGGCTCCTCCGAGTGATTGACTCCTAAGGTGTGCGAGATGAGGAGCTCGTCTAGGCGGAGCAAGAACAGGCGTCGGGACGGCAGAGCCTGCAGAAGAGATCCGGTTGTTAAGGTGGCTAGGGTAAAGGTCGAGGGAAACGGAAGTAGCTGTTGTCGTAGACTTGGTTGGGGTCGGTCCAACCACTGAAGAGGAGGGCATAGAAGAAGAGTATGAGGAGGAGGAAGAAGAAGAATTAGGATGACCGTTGATGCTCTTCGAAGACGATCCGGGAGCCACACTACTCGCGAGCCACATCTCGGCTCTACTCATACCTCCTCCGCCCCAAGGATTTTGCTCTCTTAACGGCTCAGTGCCATTCCTAGAAACTATTTCAGGTAAAAGGTCGGAGAGAGGGTGGGATGAAGTTGGTTAAGGATTGGCGAGGGGAAAAGAAGATTCAAAATCGAATCTTAGCCGAAAAAAACGGCCATAAAACATGAAGTACAAGGACACAAAACACGACACGACCACAAAGAAACAGAAAAAACCATTCAAAAGTTAGACGCATTGTGCCACAGAATAATTTCAAAAGGGAAAAATTACATGAAATTATTATGTGTACAAAGCAACTAACGGTGTTCACAGACGAGCGACTTTTAGTGGTCGAGTTGGACTGTAACCTGTGCCTGTGGTTGACAATGTATTGGTATGGTAAACGTATGCACAAGCGGTTTCTTGACGGCAGTTGCCAAACGGTGGACGCTTCCCACCGCCGACAATAGCAGTTCTCGTTTTTACATGAACCACCAGTCGCGATGTGTTTCCTAGTCATTGTTAATTTTTTGTGAATGACTACTGAGGTCGTTAACGACTGTCTATTACGACCACTTTTTCCTGTGGACTCACAACTACACTAGAACCACTTCTCAACCACTACTTTTTCGCAGTTCATTTCATCTTGACCGTTAAAAGGTTGCTCATCCGTGAACAATCTAAAATTAAAAATTTTAACTGAATCTTACCGGAAACAGATGAAACGACAGGAGGTGCAGAAGACGAAACGGGAGCAAATGATTGATTTGAGGCTGTTGTCATGAAAGGATCGTCCGTATTGGACAGAAGAGTGAGACCGCGCGACAATTGCTGACACATTACACTTATGCTGTCTCCACCGGGAACGGTTCGTTCGCCAACAGGAGAACTCTCGGGTATTGGACTCACTAATCAATCAAAATAAGACGGATATCAGACTAACGTCATCATCTGATATATGCACAACAATTAATAAATGGACAACTTCCATGCAACAAAGATAAAAACACAATTTTCCGAGTTCGGAGCTTTGACATCTTGATCAATCTTCCGCAAATTTACAAAATCAATATCATTCGGACAACCACAATATAAGAAAAACAAAAAGACCGTGAGAGATAACATATAAGCAAATCTTGGAAAATAGAAACAACGTCAAGTGGACAGAAGAAAGTAAGAAGTCAAATATGAGATGTTTGATGGCGCCGAGATAAAAGTGTTTACGTCTCGTTAAGATGGGGTTTAAAGTGGAAAACGGCGCCCATCCAACTCTTGATTATTATTCTTGTCTTTTAGAAGCCAAATTACGAGAATCTTGAAAGTGTTTTAGAAACTAGAAGGGTAGCTCAATCCATTAATAGTATTTTCATGTTGATATCTTTTAAATCACGCTTTTTAATAAACAAAACTTAAAAAATATCGCCTGCTTATAAAGTAAACCCATTTTCAACATGAAAATACCTTTGAAGTGATTGAGCTACCCTTCTAGTTTTTAAACATTTTCAAGTTTCTCGTAATTTTGCTCCTGAAAGACAAACTCAAGTTCAAGAAAGGTTTACACTTTAAAACAAATTAAGATGTAAAATAAATCGTCAATTTTCGTCCGTTTCATTCCTTCAACTCTTTTGCCATGTGTATAGTAAGCATTTCAAAATTAACATCCTCTCTTATTTGTGTTCCATTTGAATACAAAAATCGAAAGGTCGTCAAAGAGTGACTATAAACGCAGGACATTCTAAGTACCTCAAATACAGATTTTTTTATCTATGTCAAAGTAAAATTTTCTCGGATTACATCTTAAACCACTTATAAAGAGAATAATTTGTAAAAAAAAAAACAAGAAAGCAAGCAAGCAAGCGAGAGAGAGAGAGAGAGAGAGAGAGAGAGAGAGAGAGAGAGAGAGAGAGAGACGTAGGAACAAACCTTCGTTGAAAAGAACTTCACAAGAAAGCCTCTATGAGACTACGGAACCACAACACTAACAATAAGCAACTAAGTGGCGAGGATCTGGTTAACTATAACCTGTATAACATGTGAAATTGCAAAGTCGAAACACCCCTCAAACTCTGGTTATTCTTCTTTTCAGAAGCAAAATTAAGATAAAACTTCGAAAGTGTTTCTTTTAAAATGAGCCTTTTACGTCAAATTTTAAGCCGACAATATTTAATTTTCGTCTCTAAAAAGTTTATTTAAAAAGATATCAACATGAAAATAGTATTAAGTGAGACAGCTACCGTTCTAGTTTATAACACACTTAATTTTTTCCGTAGTGTGTTGCTCTTCTGAAAGACCAGAGTTCGAAAATCATGTCAAATGAACTTTAAAACGAACAATGCACCAATCGCATCATTTGTCACTCATTTTTTTCTTAAGACTTTCCCATCTCCCGTATCAAAGAAAATAGTGAACCAGAATCTGAAGATCGGAAATGACGAAACGATCATGCAAAATCGTCTCGATTACATACAGAAGCTCATAGAAACCATTTTGTCTAACTACCACCGAGGTCAAAAAGCATTAGAGAGAGAGAGAGAGAGAGCGAACTCACTGTTAACTGTGGCGGGTAACGAATGAAGACGATTCCTAGGGGCACGAGGCGACATTTCGGGACTAACTGCAATAGTTTTGTCGTTTTCGTCGATAACGAAAGAAGCGACCGAACACAAACGGTAAAAGAAATTAGCACCGATGAAAAAGAAATTACCTTTTACACGCCGTCAACAGACAATTTTCTTTTTGTTTTGTTTACCAAAAGCAAAACACAAATAAATAAACCCACAAATATAGACATTTAGCAAAAAAGCAAAAAAGGTTAAGTAGGAAATGAAAGAAGAAAGTGATTCGAAAAAAAAAAAAGAAAAAAAAAAAACTCACCTGGACTGTTAGGTTTGCTGAAATCGGAAGATTCGAGAGACATCGATCTCTGCTGCCTCTCGAGGTTCGAAGGTAGATCGTTTAGCCGTAGAGAAAGTTGCCTCTTGAAAGGAGACGTTTGATTCAATTGAACGAACCCTCGAAACGACCCCTGTCTTTGTAACATGACGGGTGTCGCATGTGGCCTCTCGATAGCAAATGGATTGTGAATCGGTTGCTTAACGGGTGGAGGCGCAGCATCTGTAAGTTGGATTTGTTCTTTTGTTTAGAAGGTGAGGAAGACAAAAATACATTTAATCCAGATTTACATATAATAATAATTATAACAATGAGCGAGAATTTTTTTTAATTTTAAAAGAACTTCAATTTCGGATCATTAGAGGATGGCAAACTATGTGACAAATTTTAAAATTCAATTTTGTTGCAAAAGCAAAAACCGTGAAAATGTTTCAGAAGGGCTCAAAAACCAGCCGTAAAATTCCTTAGAAAGAATCAATTGGCTCTAAAAGGCATTAAGAGGGGCTCCACTGACCCCAGCAGAAGTTCCAGAAAAACTTCAAAATATAGAAAATGTACGCATCATCTCCTAAAAATTGTCGTCTTTCTTCACATTTCTAAAAAATCTTGTACACTTTTTGTCTCCATTTTTAAGAATTTATGTAAAAACTGCAAAACTACGAATAATTTCGCTAAAATAAGTCAGATAAGTTGTAAATTAAACGAATCTTGCGAAGAGTTCATCACAACCATTTGCCAGCCACACTTGACCATAAAAAGAGAAATTGATCCAAATCACCTGTTATCTTACAATCCTGAGGATCTTGCATTCGTTCCGTGAGCGTCGTCTGTCTGAACGAACCCATCCTCGTGAAAGTGTTATCCTTTGGATCGAACGTCATCGTGACTCCGCACTCCTTGTCTCTCTTCTGCTTCCTTTCGAGGCAGGCGGCGAACGCACAACCGACCGCATGACTCAATCGCTCTCCCTTTTGAAAAAAATTCGATTCGATTAATCGGAGAAGTGATTTTTTGTTCTGATTAATCATATGAATTAAATCGATTCAAGCCTCGCTATCTCTATTTTCTCATCGAATCAGGTAAAATTCCCGATTTTAAAATCAGAACTGGATCATCATCCGATTCAATCGACGAATCCGTTAATCGTACTTACAGAATCCTTCATGGCTAGAAACCCGTGGCACATCCACCTTCGTGTGGTACCATCCCTGCAAATGTACGAGAATCCCTTCTCGTGGTTCCTGTCCGGTGCACAAAATGATACCTTCTCTATCGTCTGATCGACAATCAGACCCTAAAAAGAAAAAAGAACTTGAGAACTTCTCCACTTTGAAGAAACAGAATCAAAAAAGTGATCGAGACGACGACCTTCGTGTCTTCGTCGACGACTCTCAGTCCATCGCCTGTTACGTACAAAATCCCTTTCACGGGTCTTCTACGAGAGTTCTATTTTTAAAAACAATCAAAAAGGTAAGGACTCCGAAAGGGTTCTAAAAACTGGATCCTTCTTACTCGTAGCATCTTCAGGGCTTCTTCGCACACCTGCATCCCTCTAGATTCGTAAACCTCGACGCAACCGAGGTACTAAAGTCAAGGGGAAAAACATGGGGTTTCAGGCAATTTTTTTCAATTTATCAACATTGCCACAGAAGAAACGCTTTTTTTTAAAAAAAAAAAATAATTATTTGAAATTAGAAGAGTAAATAAAGGTATGTAAGACGATCTTTGTGCCAACATATTTAAAAAAAATAAACTTTTAACTAAGTTTGAAGCACATTTTTCATCGTTTATTCAGATTTGTTCAAAACGTGTAAAAAAAAAAGTTTATTTTGAAAAACATTCCATTTACATCTTCATTTACTCTTCCAGTTTCGAAGTAAATCTTGACGGATTATGATGTTTTATATGAATTATTTCGTTATTCTAGTTTCCAAAAGAGCAACACAAAGAAGAAATTGAAAGTGTGTTGAAACTAGAATGGTATTTTATAGCATTTTCACGTTGAGATCTTTCAAAATAAACTTTGTCTTGGGTCATTTTCAGACTACCATAAAAAGTTCATTTTAAAAGATATATCAACATGAAAATACTCTTAAGTTTCTAGTTTCTAAGACACTTTCTAGTTTCTTTTAATTTTGTCTCTTCTGAAAGAGTTTACATAAATAATGAATAATTCGAAAGACGTTTAAAACTGTCAAAAATTTCACCTGAAACGTAAAAAACAAGAAGGTAAAAAAATAAACCTTGACAGAGAAGCAGCAGGTTCCAGCCCTGACGGCGGCCTCATCCGCCTGCCACTGATGTGGCTTACTGCACTCGGGAACATGATCTTTCTTCTTTCGAAAACTTTCCCGAAGACTTCGCCTCAGTCGATCCATTCGAAAGAACTAAAGAAGAAAACCCGCAACAAAAATGTCAAAAGAAGATGGAAATTTTAAGTTTACGAAACAACGAATAAGAAAACCCGATCCTAATGTGATTTTATTCCGATCTTTCACACATTTTGTTCCGAATCATCTCTCTCTCTCTCTCTCTCTCAATTTTTGTTCCTTTTCTCTCAAATGATGGTCAAATGATTGATTTTTCCTTTTGATCTCATTTACCCGCTTTTATTCACACGCGAACGCCGCGCGTTAAGCAAATTGTGAAAAATAAAAGACACGCATAGAAAAAAAATATCTAATATTCAAAATCGATTGACGAAAAAAAAAAAAGCCCCGAAACAATTCGCAAAACTACGATGAATGTTTGTTATTTTTCTTACGTAGAAATTTCTTTCAATGTGAACCTTCTTTTCCGGTGTTACGAATTGCAATTCCTCAACCAATCGCCTCTTTTCTTAGAAAATAATTTCTAATATTTTCTTATGAAAAATTAATTTAACTTAAAAAATTTCAACATTTCTTTTTTTTTTTTCAATTCATTGAAATTCGTTAATGAAAAATAAAACAAAAGCTGGAACTTCCGAAATACGAAAAATAAAGATCCATCCTCGTAAAAGTGAACCGGAAATACTACAACTTCAATTAACACTACGAACAAACGAAACTAGAAGGGTAAAAAGTGAATGCCATAAATATTCAGGGGATTCTTTGGACCTTAACGCCTACGTTAAAGTATGCCGCTTCAAATATGGCAATTTAATTGCAGAAATGGTTAACGGCTCCTAGTTACGAGCGGCCCGAGTTCCATTCTTGTATACTACACGCTTTACTCTTCTTTTTTTAATTTTTAAATAAATATCAATTGAAATTACAAAATAACTATTTTAGGGGACTGCGCCCCACAAACCACCTGCAACAAGCTTAATTTAACAAAACGTAAATTAACTAAAACTAACCAACCCTAACTAATAATAATAATAATAACCAAAACCACCTTTGTGTAATTTTTAAAAAATGATGAAAAAATAATAGTTTGTAATGGACGACGTCAAAACATCGAACTCGCGCCGCTCGCGTAGAATTGCGCTATAAAATAACGTCTTATCGGAAGCGGCATACCTTAATGTATTCTAAAGAATACCCAATATTTATATTTTAAAATATTTGAACATAAAAATCTTCTCTAAAGTGATTTATTTATATTTCCTATTCTAGTTTCCAGAACACGCAGCAATAACCAATTCGATTCCAGTTGAAATAGGGCTTCATTCCAGTCACAATTGACCAGCCACTTAGGACCACCCCCCTTCCCCCCCCCCCCCGGAACACATTTTCATTCAAAACTACAAAAAAATACAGGGTGTAACGAAAGTGATTCTGATTTTTTAATAAAAAAAAACCTTAAAAGTGAACTTTTCTCAAGTTTCAAGAATCAAAACAAACAAAAGGGAGAAATTTAAACGAAATTTCATCTAAAATACAAAAAAAAAAGAAAGAAAAATGAAAACTGATGTGAAATCTAAAGAAAAGGGAAACCATTATATAAATAGGTAGAAACTAGAATAGGTTCAAATAGAAAAAAAGGACACTCTTTTACTAAAAGGCGACTACTTCCGGTTTCTTTTCAGTATCATTGCTCTGGCCAAATCACACTCTAAATATAGAAGCAAATCAAGTGAACTTCATTCACCACTGGGAATAAGCGCATTACATTGTTATATATATATATTGCACTTTACATAATGACGAGACCATTTTTTTAAATTAATTCAATTCAAGGCTATTTTTGTGATGTCATTTTGACGTCACTAATCAGCCGGATACCAAGATGTAATACCTTGTACTCACACATGCGCTAAATGAATGCAAATTAAATGTGTTTAGGTGAATTATACGGAATCCAGTTAAGGACACGAACCAAATAAAAATTGACTTTAATTATTATTTTAAATTGAAAAATACTAAATCAATATTTTAATGTCAATAGTTTCTCATCATCATCATCATCATGATGATGATGAATGTCAATAGTTTCTATAAATTATATTTAAGTATTAACTGAATATTGTTTATTTGCCCTTCACAGGGCTCCGTAGAACACGTTTATTGTTTAAATGCATTTAAATTATCAGGCATGTACTAGGTATACGGTTGTAAGCCAGACGTAAGTTGCCTGAGCCTCGTAAGAAGAAGCTTATGACGTCAAATTTAGCCAGAATTGAAAACATTCTCAACACTTTTAAACACAAACGTGTTGTTCTTGCTAGTGATGTTCAGATAGCGATATGAATATGAATACTATCGCGATAGTCAACTACTCGATAGTCAAACTATCGAGTGGTTTAGAAATCGATAGTTCTATCGATAGTTCTATCGATAGTTTTAAAAAAAATCAACACACTGTCTCACATAAACAATAATGTATCTGAAATAGTGGATGCTAGATGGCGCCATAATTATCTACTGGACTGGACTGGTAGCCTAACTGAGCCTAACAGGTTTTTAATGTAGCTTTTAATTTGCAACCTTGAAAAAGGTTGAAAACTATCGATAGTACTATCGATAGTGAAGTGACTATCGATACTATCTATCGGTCCTGTAAAATACTATTGATAGTGCTATCGATAGTTTATTTTTGACTATCGCACATCACTAGTTCTTGCTATAAATTCCATTTGAATCAAAATGACACAAACGTAAACCTGACGTCACAAGTATCTTATTATGGAGACAACTATAGCTGCTTTCACTCAATAGCTATTTTCTCTTCTATATTATACAGGGTGTCCATAAAATCCTTGTGCACTTTTAAATAATGTTGTTGTAACTTCTATAATTTATAAGAACCTAGTACCCACACCTGATAATTTAAATACATTTAAATGCAATAGCCGTGTTCTACAGAGCCCTGTGAAGGACACACAAACAATATGTCGTCGAATTCAATTTATTCAGTTAATAATCTAAAAATATTGAGTTAATCTTAAATAATAATATATAAACTATTGACATTGAAATATTGATTTAGTATTTCAATTTAAAATAATAATAAAGTCAATTTTTATTTGGTGTTCATGTCCTTAACTGGATTCCGTATAATTCACCTATAAACACATTTAATTTGAATTCATTTAACTCAAGTGTGCACAAGGTATACGCAATATTTATGATAAGATAAGAAATTAATGTTATTTCTATAATTTAAAATGTTGGTTAAATTCCCTTTCAGTTACAATTTTACAGATTGTTTCTATCTTATAATAAAAGGTGAAGTTATTACAAATTCAAACTGCACAAGACATTTTTAGACACCCTGTATATGCTACAAATGGTAGAAAATACTGTTAAAATTTCTAATTTTAAAAGATTTCTTCTGTTTTCATATAAAAGATTTCGCTTCATTGGTTTTTATTGTTTTTGTCTTCAATAGAAAAAACAATGATCGTCGTCACTGATTCATCATCCACTCAATAATAATTTTCTGTGGTCTCTTCTTCTTCTTCTAAAAGGTGAGAAAATATCCTCCTCCTCCTCCTTCATTCATTCATTCAAGGTCGACTGACTTTTTTTTTCTTCTTAAAAAGCAGAAAGGGACGAACCAGACAAATTACAATAATTGTAGTTCTCCTCCCTCCCTCCTACTTACTCCTACTCCCCCGGTCCCTTTGAAAAACCTTTTTAAGAAAAAAAAAATCCATCTTAGAAAAGAGATTAGAGAAATCTGTTTATTTCAGGAGAACAGCAGAGAGGTCCAATCAGTCAGTCAGTCTAGGAATCAGGACAAGTGGAGGAAAGTTTTATCTTCCACAACTTCTCAAAAAAAAAAAAATTCTCAGTATGTTCGTAAATGCACCCACAGAGTGCCCAGAAGCATACAATTAAAAGGGCACTGGCCCCTTGTGTATCAGAATTTGAAGAAAAAGGACCCTCCTCTCTCTCTCATCCTCCTTTTGCTTCAAATAAAAATGAGGCCAGAAAGATGGTATTTTTTCTCTCTTTCCCTCCATTTTAATTAAGACAACCAATCATTCTCACTATTAATTCCACCAATTTAAGTAAAGGAGTTCTCTCTCTCTCTCTCTCTCTCTCTCTCTCTCTCTCTCTCTCTCTCTCTATTCAAGTATTATTCTGATTTTAGTGACTAGGAGAGATCCAACTTAAATCCTAGCAACAACCAGAAGAAGAAGAAAAAAAGCAACTCGTGACGATGACGTCATGACGTATGAAAATGTCCCATTTGACATTAAACCCTTTTCTCCTCCCAAATTTTTATTATTATTTGTGTGATGTCCCATAATATTTTAACAAAAAGTTCACCTTTCTCTCTCTCTCTCTATTCGGATACTCCTCCCTTTTTTTAGGGATTTTATACTGAATTTCACACACAAATAAAAGACTATTTAGAATTTTACAAATTGAAATATAGTTGGGGGGGGGGGGGGGGGTGTCTCTCTCATATATTTGTGAGTCTCACCCTTCTTTAATGGGACATGTCCAAATGTCAACATTTTTTTTTAAAAAAAAAACCAACGCCACATTTTTTTGGAGGCCATTCAATTTATTCACTCATGGGACATTCAAGTATTTAAATAAGAAACCCCCTTTCTTCACTCCAACCTGTAACCCATTTTTATAAAATATTCCTCCCTTGTACCCTCTCTCTCTCTCAATCTTGTTTGGGTTGAGAACGACGAAAGGGGGCGCCACAGTTATACCCCCAAAAATATGACCCACCACCACAACCACAAAAATCATCTCACCTTGAAAATAGGCATTTTTTTGAAAGAACTAGAAAAAGATTGCAAAACTATATCCAATATGCAAAAAGAACAACACTTTTTGTCAGCACAAAATAAAAACGAGGCCACACTGACCACTGCAACTGGTCAAGGTATTCACGGCCATTCACAATTGTGGTGTCCGAAATCGCTCATAAATAACAGGTGTCTCTTTTAAGTTCACAACACAAACACACGAGAGGGACAAATACAGGGTGTGTTATATTTTGCTGCAGAGTGGTATCACTTTAAACCGAACCGAAACCGTATTCCAAAAAGTGGCGCCTGAGTTGCACCACTCTGAGCCCTGACACTACTACTACACACTTACAACACAGCCACAGAGAAAGATCAGAGTGATCCAAACTGGGAGTGATCCGCTTCACCGAAGGCGCGCACCAGCCAACAATAAGAAGAGTTCAAATTGAACAATAAATGAGGGAGGGGGAGAGGAAGGAAACTAAAAAAACAACAATATAGTGTGAAAGAGAGAGAGAGAGAGAATCCTCCTCTTCTTGAGGCATTCACAGTGGGGTGCGTTTCAAAACACCCACGTTTGGTACAAATGGTCCGGGTCAGTTAAGCATCAACTACACTTAACTTATATAAAATACAAAGCATCCAGATTAATTTTGTACCTGAAGGCTGAGGCAAGAATAAAATTGGCGCCCACAGGATTGTTTCAAATGGAGGACAAGTGCCGGGGGAGGGGGACTGAGCCAGCGCAGCGAGTGAAAAGATTTTCTTAACAACTTTCTGATAAAATAATGAAATAAACAAATTTGACTTTTGAAAGAGGGTAAAGCCCTCGCCCTTGCCAGTGTACCCCGGATGACTTTGCTTCAGGATCGGCAGTTACTGCTTAACTTGTGCACTGCGGCACAGTCGCGTTTTTATTGCATTTTGCAGTTTCTGCTTACTAGTGCGTATTTATTTTCCACTGAAAGTGTGAACTAAGCATTATGCGCCAGAACCTGGTGCCTCGCTCACTTTGCCTCAGTTACAGCTTTGACATCCATGATGAATCGGAACTATTTCAACACACATTGGGTGCTTTTGAGAATGACATCTTTTGCACTGATTGTTGACGACTTTTTGGTTTGGAAGCGTTTGAGAATAACGGTATTTACGCTTTATACGCTCGCTACTTGCTACTGGAGAAGCTAAATATAGCGTATATATGTGGGTTCCACCTTAACGCCCTCCTACCTACCCTGTACAATGTGATGCGTTCTCAAATGCACCCATTATGTAAAGTCTATGTGAATGAAGATTTCTTTCTTTTGTTTTCTCTCTTCCCATCAACAAACAGCTCCATAATAATAATAATCTCAACAGTCAGTCATTGAATAGAAGACGCCTTGCATTTTACATTTTTAGAAATAAAACCTACACACGTATTTATTAGCCTCTCCCCTCCCTCCCTCAAGAAGTGAAAGCCATGTTTTTAACTGATATTTTAAAATTAAACAGACACTTGAATGAAGTAACTAAACAACACACAATTTAGTTGCTATTTAAGCAAGAAAACAGGAGTGCGGATTGGGAGGAAATAAGAGGGGGGGGGGGGGATTGTTTACTGATTTAGCTCCGGGAGCCATGATGTTTGTGTAATTGACTCCCCTCCCCCCATCTTAAAACAGGTGACCCACCCCCCCCATTACACACAAAAACAAAAGCCTGAACAACATTAATATTTGTTGTTTGCAATTATTATTATAAACTTCACTAGAAATTCAAATCTGGAGTTCAGGGTATAAATTCAAGAAGGGTATTTTCAACTTGAACCACCCTCTAATTGGGGAGGGGGGTCATTCAACAGGATTATTCTGTAATGAAACCTTGTTCCCGAGGGTTCAAAAGTTACAGTTTTAACATGGTTTATGAACAGCTAGCACAGGCATCTGTAGACAGCTTCAGAATTCCTTTGGCTCCACCCTTTTATGAGAGTCAGACCAAATATCAACCAATTAGAAATAAAAGGGCGGGGCATGTGACATCAGACCCAGTAACAAGTCAATTAGAAATTGATGACGCTCATAAAAGGGTGGAGCCAAAGAAATTCTGAAGCTGTCTACAGATGCCTGTACAGCCAGCTGACTTTTCGAACTATGAAACTAGAAAGTATTTCAGAAACTAGAAGGGTAGCAGCAGCTCAATCACTTAAGTTCGTAAACTGTCACTCGCATATATGAAATCCCGACTTGAAAGTTTTTAGAAACTAGAACAGTAGTTTTTGCATAATGACCAAATTTTGATATTTTTAGTCCAATTTTAAAACTGCCATAAAAAGCTTATTTTGTAGCTTAGTTTTAATTTTTAAGGGCTAAAAAGTGATTCGTTTACTGTTCTAGTTTCAAAATAAAAACAACTTTCAATTTCATCTGAAATAATGCCTTGTTTTCTGAAACGTAGAATAAACAACAAAAAAAGTTCCATTGTTCTCTTTCATTTGCATATTTTGTGTAATAATGTGTAACAATAAAACCCCCACCTTACCCTTTAAACAACCACCCCCCAAAAAAACCTCATTGATACAATTATTAAACAAATGTAAATGTTTTTGTTTGAAATTCTCAAAATTAACAGAAGTTGTCGTGTCTCTCAAAACGAAATTCATTAAACAAACACAAAATGTTAACAAACATGGATTTTAATATTTCGTGTTAAATGTACTCAGAATCCCATATAATACCTAGCCTCTATTCACCCCTCCTTAAAAACCATAAGCAAACATTAATAATAACGTCCCTCCCCTTGAGAGTTTAAAATTAATTTGAGTAATTTCATATCTCGAATTTCTAATTTAATCACGTCCAATTGCATAAATCACTCGACACCGCAGCCGCCAAATATAATAATAATAAAATAGCACGGAACTCAATCATCCCACACAGAGAATGTCAAATTGAGAGAAAGAAAAGAACCGGAACTATAAAAACCTCCACCCCCTATTTTCATGCAGATTGGACCAGTCATACTTCTTAGTACCTACCGTGAGGAATATATATAGAGGTAGTGCAACCTCATGTTAAGAGAAAAATGCCCTGAGTGAGTGAGCTTTAATTTGTATAGCCTCACTTCAAGGTATCCTATATTCCTCTTATGTTATTTAACGTCTATTAAACTTCATAGAGTAAACAGCTGAATCTCCATTACGAGTCACAATTTAGCTCTAAATATGGGTAGAGCCATCTACTGAGCACACTCAACTATGGTATGCAATTATACAGAGCTCTAAAGAGAGATGTCGCCGTCTATTGAGCACATTCAGATATGGCACGTAATTCTCTACCTGGAGAGCTTGGTTGAGCCTGAAACCATTATCCTATAGGGCTAGCAACTGAAAGTTTGCCACGTGAAAAAAAGATAAGCGAGTCAAAGTTGAAGAGTGTCTGCAGTACTTTTCTGTGGAAAGGCTACTAGCGCCATCTAATGCTACAGGGCCAAAATAAAATGCTCAACTTGCATTCTTAATACGGTCAAACGATTCAGTGCCATGCAATACAATGAAATGTACCAGAAGCGCCACTATAGCAGGAAAATGTCTTGCTATTATTTCAGAGAAAATCACAGTCTTAACCATTGAAACATAAGAGTTGTCAGTCCCGTAGAGTAATAATCTAAGGTTGAGCTACCTCTATATACTTATCTTGCTACCTACTAATATAATAGAAAATGGTTATGAACTTATGGGCGGCGTATTTGGTCACTAATTATGAGTAAATTTAACCATAAAGGTTTTAATTCCCACACAAACCTTCACATTTGACCTTTTCATATAAATTTTTTTTAAAAACGTCAAAAAACCACTTTGATGACACCATTTCAACGCCTTTTTTTACACCGCTTCCGGTTGAAAATTTGCGCCGATGAAAAAAATAAGACGAAATCAAGCGCATGATTCAATTTCCGGTTTATGATACATTTTATTGAAGATGAAAGAGAAATTGAATGACGGCGGCTACAGCGATGCAGCTGAATGCGATCCTAGCGGCAGAAACGTGCAACTAACACTCTTGAAACACAAAAATGAAGCAGAAAGACGTTTTTCTTTTACAAAAAAGGTTATTTAGGCCAGCAAACGAAAATAATAAAAATATTTGCATCAGACGTGACGTATTACGAAATATGAACGAGTTTTGTATTTTGGGGGGGGGGGGGGGTGAGTTGTGTCAGTTATGACGTCACACCTGTCTTAATCATCAAAACAAGAAACACCTGAAACTCCTAAATGGCATGATACATTATCCATTTTGTTCGTATTTCATTGATAAAATAGAAGGAATGGCTGACAAAACTGATATAAAGACGATAATCCAATAGACTTCAGATAAAAGAGAAGCTATTCTCAGGTGTGTCACCTTGCTAGTGTGTCAAAAAACGGAACACATCAAAAGAGCGCTTTAAAAGAATTACATTCAGGTCAATTGAGAGCGGAAAAAGAGCCGCTTTTCCATACGTTACAATGAACTTCAATGGGAGATAGGAATACAGAATGAGATATTGATACTTACTCAAATTTGTAGGAAACGAAACGCTTCCAAACGTCTATTTTTGTGTTCCCTACGTCCGTGGGAACTTAACATTCATCAAAAGTCATTCAAAAACATAATAAAACATCCGCTAATTGTCGATATTAGCTGCGAAAAGAGCGAAACACAAAAATCAGCACAACTACCGCCATGATAGGATGGCGGGGGAATGAATACGCATGCGCGAATTCAATTTGTTACGTCATACGTGACATCTAGAAGAATCACCAGACGGCAGCACCTATCAATACCCAATTTCGCGACAGGCAAGCGTAGCCAGCACTAGCTTTTCGTTTGCTCCGCCCTTTTATGAGCGTCGGACAAAATATAAACCAATTAAAAATTGAGAAGGGCGAGGCATGTACCGTCAGAAAAAGTAACAAACCAATTAGAATTTGATGACGCTCATAAAAGGGCGGAGAAAATGAAAAGCTAGTGCTGGCTACACTTGCCTGTATTTCGCGCGGGAAATTTGATTTGTTAAATAATACATTAAAGTTGTCTTAAAGTGTAAACGGCGCATCCAGAACTCTGAATATTGTGTCTTCCAGGTGCAAAATCAATAAAAACGTCAACTAGATGTGTAGATCAATTACTTAATGTTATTATCATATAGATATCTTGTCCATAAAAAGTTTATTTTGAAATATATCATCATATCAACATGAAAATACCCTAACTGATTGACTCTTCAAGTTTATAAAACACTTTCTAGTTTCTTTTAACTTTGCACCTGGAAGAAAGAATAATCAGAGTATGGAAATCAGCCGTTCATAAACCATCTTAATAGCATAATAAATTGATATATTATAATTAATAATAATAATACTAATTATGACATAATTTATGTGCAAAACATTTATTATCTTAAATTAAAATCAACTAATTGCATTCATTTAATAAAAATGATGACATACTTTATCACATGTAAAACAATCATTAGAATAAATAATAATTATTTTTAATTTAAATTTAAAAAACTTTTAAAGCAAAGTTCTACATTTGTTTGTCCATCTCTTTCGTCAACCTTTCTAATTCCTAATGAATAAAAAAATAACCTCACTTAAAATAACTGAAATAAAATGATTTTCTGTTCTAACTCTCACAGTGTCTCTTTGTAGTCGAAGATTATCGATGTCTGGTTCCTTAAAATTAGAATCCTTTGCAGGATCTTCAGGCAAAGAGTCCGACTTATTCAAACTCTTTTAAATTTAATGAGAAGCAGTTTGAATTAATATATTAATTAATATTCAACAAGACAAGTGTCTTAAAACAATACTTGTGGAAAGTAGCTCTCGAACGTATTCTTCCACAAAGATTCATTTGAAACATCGACTTCGTCATCTCTAATAGATCCTATAAGACCACAAAATAATTTATTTTAAAAGAAAACGTTGTAATGAAGCGCACACATACCAATCTGTTTAAGGGTATCAACGCCCACCGGTATAAACAACGGTTTCGTGTAGTCTTGCGATACGTGTGGTCTGTTTCGTTAAAATTTAAAAAGAGTTTAACATAGTAAGTAAGTGCTGATTAAGATTAGTTTAAAACTACGTACGCCAACGCGGTTCCAAACGCCACGTTACTTAAGAGAACCCTTGCTCGATTTACTAGATTTTCCATTTTAGAACTAAAAAACTGTTTAAAAAGTATTTTTTTAAAAAATTACTAAAACAAGAATAATTTCATTATGAAATCTAACTTGAAGAGACGCGCCATTGATGTGAGAGTAGTATCTCAAAGTGCGGCAAATAATTTTACGTTGTTCGGGTTCCAAGTTCTGCATTAAAAAACATAACGAAACAATATTTTTCTTTCCATTTTAACATTGAAAAACAAAAAGCTCCAAATACTTGAAAAATGTCATATTTTGCTCCGATTATAATCAGAGGAACTAGAAATGGTCGAACGACATTACGATCCTTGAGAAAAAAGATTATTAATTAATATTTTTTTTTAAACTAACTGATTTCTAACGTTTCATTTACTGGATGGTCAGATCCGAATCGTTTCGAGGCCAAATCAACGAGAATCTTTTTCACATTTGTCTTGTTGGCCGTTTCAGTGGTCAAAACACGATCGATCAGATTGCGAACCGCCTCTAATGTTGAGTTCAAAGTAAAAAGCAATTCGTTCGGAACGGATAAATCAAGAACGATCACAACGGCCAGATTCCTATTCAGAAAAACAACGATCATAAGATATTTAGGTTGATCTTAATATCTTTTTAAAGTTACTGTAAGCAAATGTTGGAATTGAGTGGAAACTGAAGTAGATTCGTGAATAGAGTTCCATTTCCCAACTCCCAGATGTGACAAACATCTTTAGACTGAAACAAACAAGGAAATAAGTTTTAAAAAAAACGATAAAAATACATCCGTTTTTCGGTTAGAAACCGCTAGCCTCCAAGCTAAGGCTACCAATAGTTACACGAGTGTCATACTGAAGGCGTTAAAGCTATAAGAGCTGAGAGCTCGTTCATAGAGGCTAAGCGGCTCCTACTTCAAAGAATTTCCGAATGTACCAAGAGATTTGTTCTGTTTTGACGTCCGAAAGTGTATTCGAGGGCTAAAGTCGGTTTCGGTTGCTCTTCTCTGTTCAGAAAACGATAAATCAACGTCGTCTTTCCCTTTAAAAATGATAAGAAAGTGTGAAATTGAAGTTCTTTTCTAAAATTATTTCTTCGATTGATTGATGATACGAACGGCTTTTTTGTTTCCAGCAAACAAAAGAGTTGTTTCGTCTTCAACGGTAAATCCATCTTTAAAACACAATTTTCTAATTAATTTCGGTTTAAAATTAAGAACATGTGAATAAAAACTAAACCATTTTCTTTCTTTTCGCTGATTGCAACGATTTCTTGCCAAATATCCATCATAAGATTTCATCTGTTGTCATGGCAACCAAATAATGCTAAAAAGCAGACGACACCCTGACGATCGATCACATCGATAGCACTCATTAGATGAATCGATTACATCCAATTATCAACATCATCGCTTATCATTGATACAGGCATCTGTAGACAGCATCAGAATTTCTTTGGCTCCGCCTTTTTATAAGCGTCATCAGTTTCTAAATGGTTTGTTACTGGGTCTGATGTCACATTCCACGCCCTTTTTATTTCTAATTGGTTGATATTTGGTCTGACGCTCATAAAAGGGCGGAGCCAAAGAAATTCTGAAGCTGTCCACAGATGCCTGTTCATTGATATTTTATTAAATTTTTGTTTAATTATGATTTATGAACAATCTGATTTTCGAACTCTTATTTTATTCAGCGTTTCAGAAGCAAAATTAAGAAAAACTAGAAAGTGTTTTAGAAACTAGAAGGGTAGCTGAATTATTTAAGGATATTTTTATGTTGTTATCTTTCAAAATGAACAATTTCAAACTATAAAAAACTTATTTTGAAAGATATAAATACCCTTCTAGTTCATAAAATGCTTTCACGTTTCTCTTCATTTTCCCTTTAAGACAGAAAGAATAATTATGAGTTCAATTGTAGCAATATTGAAAAAATTAAAATAATTAAAAATTATAAAATGAAAATAAAACAATTGTATCTAATTAGTCATAAAAAACACAAAATGAAAGTTTTCAATTTCTTTTCTTCATTATTTTAATAATTAACTAATAATAATATATTATGATGCCAATTTCGTAATATTCATTCCCATGATATTATGTATTAAGTGAATGAATACATTTTCAATGTACACATACAATGTTCATGTAATTATGAGAACCAATATATCACGATATAATTCTCAATTCTAAGTATTACATGTATTATTATTATTAATCAATGATTGATTGATTACATGGGAAACATTCAAGAAATAATAAAAAACTATATGCCTTTATAGTAAAATCAATTGACTAGCAGTTAATTAATAAATGTCCCAATCTAAATTAACAACAAATAATATTCAAAATTTCACACACTCAAAGAAAAAAAAAATTGTACATATATTTTTTTGGTAATAATTAGGGCTCGGATTTTTATGCAAAATCAAGCAAATGTTTTTCAATGTGTGGCCCAAAAAGCTAATTGTGAATGAAGTGACAATCCCGTTAAAATCAACAATCGTTTTTTTTTAATTAAAAACTATGATTAGAGGCTAGACAACTGATAGTACTTAACCAAATATCTAGCCTCTAACAAGTCTTTTTGATTAGAAAAAGCACAATTGCAGTTGGTCTAATTATGATGATTACTTCACAATTGGCGCTTGGGGTCACAAATTAAAAAAAAAATCTGCTTGATATAACATAAAAATCCGATCCTTAATAATAAAAATAAATTAAATCATAAAAATAAAAAAAACAGAAATTTCGTTAAGTGACCAATAAAAATAAAATTAATAAAAAATTCGATCTAATGATTTTTAGAGACCAAAATATAAAAAAGACGATAGAGGAAAATGAATAATAAAAGTATAGAAATCATTTATGTAAGACACTCGGGCAGATAGAAAATCACTTCTCCCAGGAACACTGAAATTGTAAGAATTTAAAGGCACCTTTTTCTTCTTAAAAAAATAATGACAATACAAAAAAAGGGAAGAAAAAAGGCGTAAAAAATAAGAGAAAAAAACTATAAAAAAATGATACAAAACTAAAAACAAAATTTATACTTGCCTCGCCGTAATAAGAAGCTTGTGACGTCAAAGGGGTTGACAAACCATTTAGGATTTGGTAAATAAAAAGATACAAGAACCCTTGCGTTTCAATGTATTTCCCATAGCAATACATTGCAAGCACACAGTCCAGCCGACAACATTTTACAGTCGAAATCGAACACTAAAAGAGGTCCGTGTGCTAAGGCACGCAAAAGACACCATTATTTTAACATTTACGTTAACCCCTCTGACGTTACAAGCTGCTTCTTATAATGAGGTAGGTATACCAGTAATTTTTGTAAATACAAAATATATGTAAAAAAAAAATTTATGGACGGTTATATTTTAAAGTTTCTCCTCGCACTCACGGAATTAAGTTTAATTTTATAAAACAAAAAATGTTGAAAATAAAAAATAAGGCAAGATGATCTTTGGCTCAGCAGAAAAATGATGGAGAGAGAAAGAGATTTTTCATATAAAGAGATTTTTCATATAAAGAGAATTCTTATATATCAAATGTATATAAATTGTTTATATAAACGAGAGAATATTACGATTGGATGCGAATTCCAGACATCCAAATTTTTCCCTTCTCCAGCCCTCGTTTTTAAATGGTATATATAATATATATACGAACAAACCGTTGCCAACAGAAGCAATCGAGGTTCATGATTTCCAAAAAGGCAACCAAAATGTTCAAATGGAAGTAATTTACAAAGCGGAATAATGAAGGCAAGATGATGAAAACATCAGTTTTTTTTATATAAACAAAATAACAATTTAAGGCGCATTAAAGGCGCAGTAATACTTTATGAGGAACTTTCCACGATGGAAGAGAACAGAGCTGTAACTAGCTAAGTTTGCGCGCCGAGGCAAGAATAAAACAGGCGCCCCTCTTTAGTATATTCATTCTGGTTATTCTGCGCACGCCTCTAATCCTGTGCCAATAAGCTTTGCGTTCGAGGTAGGCGCCCTAGTTACGACTCTGGAAGAGAATAAACAACGTTGTAACCCATGTCACTTATCGATGGCTTGAAAAAACCACTCCGTAAATCGTCTCAGTTGATTCGCCGCAGTCTGAGATTCTTCCTGAAGTCTATTATTTTCGTCTCTGAGCCGCCGTACCTCCATCTCGAGAGCTGCCTTACGATGTCTTTCTTTCGTCAATTCCTCCTCCAAAATACGAACCCTGAACTCCAGTTCTCTGATACGTCGTGCGCTGTTTCCACACACGAGAAGAGAACTATGGGTTAAGAGAGAACGTTTCTTCGCTTTGACCACAGATCATCGCAAAAAGCGTTTCATGCATTTTTGCAGTGATCCAACTAATGTGCAAGAAAGAACCCATTTTTTAAAAACATAAATACTCACTTTGAATTAGGCATTGGATCCAAGCCGAGGCGACTCGTTACGTTGTCTATCCACGGAATGAGATTACTGATTGTGTTTGATACGTTAGCGCCATTTGAAGACGTAATTTCACCTGTTTTCATTTGAACGTTAATTTATGTATAAATAAGTACACAATTGCTAAATATGCAAATTCAAAAAGAAAACAATTAAAAAGAACGAGTGTTTAAAGATAACATTTAAAGCACATTAAAAGTACAAAATGGGCAAAATTAAGAAAAAACTTAAAAGTAATTAAGTGACTAGAAAGGTAACGGAATCAGTTAAAAGTATTTTCACGTTTATATCTTTCAAAATAAACTTTTTTTGGCAATTTCAAATTTCTATTAACGAATAAAAGAAAAATAGCTTATTTACAAACTACCATAAAAGTTTATTTTTGAAAATAACACCTTTTAAAACCTCATGTGATTCCGTTACTCTTCTAGTGTCTAACACTTTCCATTTCTTCGTAATGCAGAATAACCAGTTCTATTCTATTGTTTCTTGGCTTTTGCATATTTTGCAATGTCTAATAAAAACAACTTCAAGTTAACGAAAATGATTCGAGAGAGAAACAAAGAGTTGAGTTTTCGTACTTTCCATGGCCTTTGTGGCCGTACTGACCAAACTAGGCCAGTCGATGTCGTTTGATGTATCTGGAAGAGGCATGATGGCTGTCGGAAGAGAAGACAGCGACTTCGACGTCAAAGTACTTGGATGAGTCGTAGTCGTTGCACGAGGTGACAACCTGAACATTTAAAAAAACATTCATCAGAATATAAACCAAGTTTTTCAACAACAAAAAACAAGTACCGTTCTTCCTTCGTCAGTTTGGGCTCACTGGGTGCTGGTGACGAAGAACTGGATGCAGTAGATATGACGGTTGCCGGCCGAGCTGTCGTAAAGATTACGTCACCACTGAGTGGAGACGCAATCATCTCGTTGCCGCTCGAAGACACGACTCGAGACGTGTTCGATCTCGTACTGCTCCGATTGGAGATTTCTCTCGAAACGGCAACTCGATCCAAAGAGTTAGTTTTGGAAGGAATCGGAGGCGGAGTTCTCGGTCTTTTAAAACCCGACTCCTCCATTTCCTAAACGAAACGAATCGAACAATAATTGTGACGATCTATTTGATAACAAATATCAAATAATCCTTACGTGACTAGTTTCTTCGGATTCTATGAGATCCGGATTAATGAGTTTTAGCAAATCCTCTTGAAAAGTACTTTCGGAACTGCTTCCGAGCACGTTGTTACGAAACGACGAGAAACCCAATCGTTTCTGAGCTTCGGCCATGTCTACGTTAGACCTTCCAACGGTACGTGGGCTCTGATTCTTACTACTGTTTCCGCTGCTCGTTCCACTAGGAGTCAGAGGCTGACGCCTGCGACTCCGAGGAGACAAACTGTCACCCGTGCTGCTACCTCCCGATTGCTCATCTGACAAAACGACAAGCATTAAACACTTGTAAACGGCTTGTCCCTTTGAAACCATGTCTTTTCTATTAATTTACCTTCACTCCTGGAACTATGACAACGTTCCATTAAAGCCTCCAACTGTTTCTCAATCGGAGACGAAGAAGAAACCAAATTAGAAGATTTGATCGAAGCGTTTGCCATCGAAGTTCGAAGCTGATGTAACCGATCGTGAAGCACTTGATCAGAAATATAAGGATGCGATCCTAAAGGTCTCGAATAGTTTCCACAATTCCCTAACTTATCAATCCCACTTCCTTCAGAACCGAGGTGCATCGACCTTGCTGCCGTCTGGTTAGCAGAACGACCGTTGTGATTTCTCGACTGAGGTGGAAGATGAGCGTAATTAGAGGTTCCGTGAAGACCACTTTGATCGTGTACATTTTGACCGACACTCGGATGAGTGTGGTGTGAATTATGGTTCGGATCTCTTCTGCGCGGTGTGATAGCATTGAACGAAGTAGCGTAAGATTGCGTTACGAGTCGCGCTGGAAGAGGTGGAGGCGGCGATTCCTTCGTAGTCATCGTCGTCGAAGCGCGAGACTCCATCTGTGTTGAACCACCGACACAAGTTGATCGACCACGTACGTCCATGTCGGTTATTTCTCCCGAGTCGTACCATTTCTCTTCACTCGATTGACTGGAAGCACTTGTAAACTGTTAAAAAAAAGTGTTGTTGCAAAACTTGAAAAGGAGAAAACAGAAAAAATAACTTTTACCTCGTTAGTTCTGTAACGATTCTCAAGATTCACGGCTAACGATCGCCGGCTGCTGTATCCAGAACTAGGAGTTGACCTTGTCGGTGATCCCGATGAATCGTATCTTTTTAAAAAAGAAAACCAAAAGCCCTCGATTAATAACGATTCTCTCCTAGTAATTGAGCTTAGGGATTTCCAAAAATTATCAATCGATTAACATTCAACATTCAAGTTACACATAAAAAGTACACACTTTACAGACTTTGTAGAAGAGTGACTGATTTGCTGCTGCCTCGATGGAGATGCTTTCAGTTGATGTTGACCTTCGTCGCTATCGGGACCGTTGAGATTCTCGTAGTCTCCACCAGAGTGCAATGCAGACAAATAACCACAATTATGAAGATTACATCCTCTTCTCGGAGATCCGTCTTCGATTGGAGGAATGACAGTTACAGTGACTAGCATCGAAGTCTTCAGAAGATCAACCATTTGATCGTAATTTAAAGTCGCCACAACAACTTTACAAATCTAATTCAAGAAAAAAAATGTTTTATTTGCTTATTAAACGTTTTGTTCGTATAACGAGATGCATTTACTTCAACTAGACGGCTATTGTGCCTCAGTCCAGATTGCCAAGCAAATCCGTACTGTTCCACTTCTGTTATGAGACCGTCCTGTTGAACGTGGAAGCCCAATTGTCCGAGACTATTACGACGTAAAGTAAACTCTTGCGTCTAAATAAAAAAAAAAATGCAGCAGCACGTTAGTCGTAGATGAATACGAAAATCAAAATCAAAACCAAAAACCTCGCAGCCTTGAGTGACGCAATTTAGACGACTGACAATCTCCTGGATTTCGTCAACCTCTGGATCTTTGGTTCGGATGATAATACATTCACCCTGATGGTAATATATTCGAAGACTAAGAATAAATAAAAAAAAAATTCATTGTTAACGTGATTTTAAAGCAGTAAACGCCGCCTCGAACTCTTACCTGTTTGTATGTGATGACCACCCTAATATCGAGGTGCAGGGACAAGCGAACACGACGTCTCGACCAACTTCGTCGATAAGAACGACAGTGTCGCCCGAAATCCCCAAGAAACATTCCAAAATGGAAGACTGGCCGTAATCGTCCACCTGAATCTGCCAAACAATGGCGCCACGAACGCAAGCGTTCGGAATGAAACGTGGACGCGGTTTCTCTTTCTTCTTGCCTCCGAAAGAAAGGATCGCTTTATTAAAAATATAAAGACGTATAAAAGTTAACTTAAAAAATCATTAAGACAATCGTGAATCATAAAATTCACAGATGAGCGACTTTTGGTGGTTGAGAACGGCTGAAAGAAATGGTCGGTGTGCGGCTGAAACTGACAACTCGAGTCGCCAGACAGCGGTTGGGTAGTAGTTCTAGTGTAGGATAATGAAACACAAAAGAGAGTTCTATAAAAAGTTGACGCGAGTGATTGGATTTGGCCACACGCCGATCACTTTTTGCATTTCATCTCAAACACAAAGTCGGTCATCTGTGATCAGTTTTAAATGTACAAAATTTAGGTCCAGTGTCGATCGTCGTCGTAGACACGTGATTGTTTGCTAAATCTTTTAGATATTCCTGCCTCGTACGAGTCGCCATCGTTGCAAACTTGTCCGATCGATGAGCAGCGTTTTCTGCGTTAATAACTGTAAACGGAAAAAAGCGTTTCAAAACCATTTAGTTTAAAAGAAGAGCCACAAACAAACCTTTAGCTAAAAGAAAATCAGTAAAGGCTTTCGATTTTGGAAACGTCGCATTATCGGGAATTAACGGTCCAAAAACGGGAACTTCTTTCGATCTACTCACTGCAACACTGAATACAAAACGTAAACAAAACGCAATGAGAGTCAAGAAAGATGCTGACCCACACATACAGACGTAATTTTTAAAAAAAGTTAACCTGTATCTCGTGTTATCCGAACATGGATTGATGGCTCTCACGATAAGAAATACGTGTTGAAACTGTGAGCGAATGTTACGAGGAGTAAACGGCAGCGCATCTGGTTCCTGAAAAACGATTGTGACAATGTCGTTTCCGATGTGACGCTTACGCAACAGTTGTTGCCTGTTGTTCGGTGAGTACGGAAGCATAGTAGATACGTGAAACATAACCTCACAATCCTGATAAGTAGAATACACCGAATACAATCCAGTCGAATCGGCTGCAAACACACACAAACAGCAACAAAATGAGATCTCATACAAACAGACCAAGTAAAATGAAAACACACTTTTGTTGTCCAGTTGAGCTCTGTATTTGTCGAATCCCTTGAGTCGGACACGCTGACCAATCACATCGAGAAACTCCTCGAAAGCAGGAGCCGGGTGTTCTACAAGAAATGTTTTAAGAAACGTTCAAGATTTATTGGCGGCCATTAATTAGAATTTTAAAACGTTCTTTAGTTTAAAATGAACTCTGGTTATCCTGTAGTTTAAGAAAAGCAAAGCTACGAAGAAATGGAAAGTGTGTTAGAAACTAGAACGATAATTGAATCAACATGAAAATACCCTTACGTAATTAAAGTTACCCTTCTAGTTACTAAAACACTTTCAAATTGTTCGTTATGTTACAACTAAAACATCAATATAAATCAAATTTCCCAAAGACGTTCACACTTTAAAAAATGGAAATTTAAGCTCTAACCGTTGTTGTACATTTCTTCTTCGGTGGATTGACCGGCTCGACAGTAAAGAATTCCAACCTTGTAGTGGTTCGTCAACTGGAAATGAAAGTAAAACCCATCAAAGATACGTTTCGATCGCCTTGATGCGTGCGTGTTCCAAAACTCACTCCCTGTTGGTCGAGTTTTATGAGCTGCTCTTCCGTCTGCGCCGATGCGAGACCCAAACGAAGACACGATAACTGTAACTCCGGAGCTACATAATCAAGAACTTCCTTGGCTCGAATTCCACGTCCAGTCACCTGTCTGAGCGCGGGAATCGCTTCTTCTAAGACAGTTCCTCTCAGAGTTGCTAACTATTAACGTTGAAACAAAAATACAACAGTTTCAAGAGAGGTTTGTAACGTATCCCAGTCTTATTGGATTTCGTCGATTCAAAAACACAAACCTCACTGGTCCTAATGATAAGACGATACTGATATGGTGTCGAAGACGATGAAGAAGAAGAGCTGACCTCTTTGTTATTGCCCGTGCTGTCAACCTTCTCGCGTCGGATACTCACAGCAATCGGACCAAGAGTGTCATCGATTCCGAACCAGTTCTGATGCTCTACAAAGTAAGTTTGTAAAATGGTTTATGAACAGCTTATAAATCGAACTCTTGATTATTCTAAGAAACTAGAACGTGTTTTAGAAACTAGAAGGGTAGCTTCAACACAAAATAAACTTTTTAGAAACAAAAATTAAAAATGTATTGTCTGCTTTAAAGTGATTGAGCTACCGTTTCTAGTTTCTAAACCCCATTCTAGTTTCTCTTCATTTTGCACCCAAACGACAAAAACAGTCACGAGTTCGAGAGGCGTTTTATACGTTTTTGAAGTATAATCTCACCTTGCGCTTGAAAATACTGTTGGTAATAATGAGCCCCATGATCTACGTTCTCTCTCTGTAACGAATGCCGTTGATACGGACACATACGAAGCTTCCAGTGGGTCTCACTGGCACCCTCAAGGACAGCGAGTCCACAAGCCAAATTAGGACGGTGCAACGAAAAATGGCCACCGTTTCCTCCACCCGAACCGACCCTCGATCGAGTCCTAGAACCACTTCCATCCGTGTTCCGATGATGTTTTCTACCACAACCGGGAAACGTCCGTGTCAGACTAACCATTCGTTCTTCCTCCCCACCGAGTTCGTTACGAAAAAACGGACAAGAAAGAACAAGTTCGTTGCTTCGACTATCGCCGAGATCCGTCTCTTCAAGACGAACATCTTCGGCGCTTCCTCCGATGGCGATACCAACATTCAGACTGGATGCGGCCAGGTTCCGATTAGACATCGAGGCTGCCGAAGCACCGGTCGTCGTATTTCGACGGCGGCCGAGTATATTACGAAGACGACTCGCATACAAAAGATTCGCCGTCACACTTTGAACGTCGTAATGAGAAAACGCCTTTCGTCTCAACTTCTCTTCGTTACGTCCTTCTGCATCGAGCGAATTATCGGAACCTCTGCTGCTCGTTTCGGCCGAGTTCGAAGCGCCGTCGTTACCACTTTTACCTCTAAGTTTTCGAAAAATAAACGAAGACGACGAAGATTCCGTCGAACCGTTCCCTCTATTTCCTTTTCCCTTCCCTTTCTCTTTCGTATCCCATAATTTCTGAAACTTTGTCTTCGTTTTAGGACTCGTAGTTTCTTCCATCGCATCCAATATACATCCGTTCGAATTCTGAACCACAACCGGAAGTGGTTCCATTTTATTTCTTAAATATTCCACGATCTTAGACGAACCAGGACTACGATGATCCACCTTATCGGTGGGACCATAACCACCAAGCATCGCAAAGAAACTTTCACCGGAAGTGCTCATAACGTCTATCGAAGACGCGCTTCCGTATTCTCGACGAAGAGCTCCTACGGCTTTATCTTCCAAAAAGTCCAGTTCCAGATCTAGACTACTATTACTACGATAAAGTGTCTTTGCAACCGGACTCACATCCCTTTTACCATTTCCTGTTCCTACTCGACTGCTGTTACTGCTGCTTATCACGGCGTTTCCATCCGATTTCATCCAGTGTTGTCCATTTCGGTCACTTTGTGTCCTATGCGGTGATCTTTCGGCTTGTCGTAAGTTGTGATGGTGATGATGATGGTGATGAACGAATCTAGACGATGATGTTGATGACGATGGATTAGAAGTATATTTATCATTGTACGAGGCTCTCGCATCGGCACTTCCGAACTTAGGTGGCGCTTGTGACGTCCAGCCTCCATTTGAGTATCCATTTCCTACGATTTGAGGTGACCGACCATTATTATGATGTGGAGACAAAGAAGAAGTGGCCGTAGTACGAAGACCGTTGTTACCACCGGGATAACACTTGATGGAATGGAGGCTTCTATGCCTGTTGTTATTATCACCGCCGCCTCCTCCTCCTCCTCCTATTCCTGATGTGGTCGTCGATGTTAGGTGTTGCGGCGGTTCCTCCAAAGTGGTCATGGTCAATTGGCCACCACTTTTGGATCCGTTCAACACTACCTTAGCGATACCTGTGGCATCCTTGGCCACCATCTATCGTGTGAGAAACTCCGATAGAACACAATTCCAATAATGTAATTGGGACTGTCAGTGACAACAGCAACATTAAATCTGGAAGAACAAAAAAAATTAGCAAAGAATTTCTTGAAAAATGTTTCACCAAACTCCCGAATATTCTGCCTTTCAGGTGCAAAATTCAGAGAAACTTCAAAGTGTTTTAGAAACTAGGAGGGTAGCTCAATATTTTCAGGTTGCTATCTTTCAAAATAAACTTTTCCCAGATCCAAAATTAAAGTTAGGTTATTTTCAAACTGATATAAAAAGCTTATTTTGAAAGATTTCAAACATGAAAATACTATTAAGTGATTTGATTTCTCTTCATTTTTGTACCTGAAAGACAGAATTAATCAGTAGAAAATTCAAGTAGAAAATGTGACAAAAAGTTTATTTGAAAGTAAAAGAGTTAAAAAAAAATTAATGAAATGAAACTAATTATAAAACTACTTATCTCAATTTTTAAAAAGAATCTTCACCTTTTTCACTTTTTAAAAATTGACCAAATTACCTGGCAAAAAACGTAGAATTTCGTCTTTTTCAATTTGAAAAAATATCTTAAAAAGTTAATTTTCAGAAATATGATGATGATGATGATACTTGCCAACACAATTCCGCGTTTACTCTTCTAAGTTTCAAATAAATATTGATTTTTCTCTCTCAATAAAAGTTGCTTCAAAGTTACTCTTAATACAACATAAAGTGTCGAAAAGTAACCCGAAAACGATTATAAATAAACACAGAAGAAGAGACTCAAACGATCATTAAGGTTTTATGTTTTAAACAAACAAACAAACAAAACACACGAAATGACATAAGAGGTGAAAAATTCAGGGCAGGCCACAACACACAATAATACGTCATCAAAGTTATTATATTCGGTAATATCTGAACCTACTTGGCACTAGTTCAATTAAGAATTGAAGGAGAGACAAACAATCTCTTATTTAAAATTGAGGAGGAGGAGGAGAGATAAGAGAACAAATATAAATACAAACAAGGGTGGAGGGCGCCACTAAGAAGGGGTGGAGGGCGCCACTATGAAAAGAGGAAAAGGGGGGAGCATTGGAAAGTGGGGGAGGGGCTCATAGACAAGAATGCATTTTCAGGCAATTAATCTATTGTTATTATTGGACATAATTAGGTGGTTCTCTCCCCTAGAAATACAGGTAGATCAACTTCAATGTTAAAGAAAATGTTAACTGATTGAGATGGGTTTTGAATTTAAGATGCATTTAAGAAGACTGGAAGGGTAACCCAATCGCTTTTAGGGGTATTTTTATGTTGCTATTTTTCAAAATAAGCTTTTTATAGAACAAAATTTTAAAAATATTCGTCTACTTTAAAGTTGAGCCATTTTCAAACTTGATATAAAAAGCTTATTTTGAAAGATATTAAAATGAAAATACCCCTAAAAGTGATTGAGTTACCCTTCTAGTTTCTAAAACCACTAATCAGGATTCTTCTGAAATTCAGAATGAAATTTTCCTGGGGCGTTCACACTTTAAACCACTTTCAGAGGTTGAATCCATTATTGTTTCAAGCATTTTTAATGAGGTTTTACAATTTCTTTTTTATTCATATCAAGAAAGTGCAAATTAAGAAAAAGGTAGGAGGCAACTTCCGGTGTTCTATAATAACTAAATAACAATCTCAATTTTGAAGTTAAAACAATAGATTGAATGAAGAGTTCATTTAGAGCATGAAGAATGAAAGAAAGAAAAAAAAAACCCCAACTTTGGAAGCCATTTTTTTTCTTCAATTCAATTCAATTCTGTCCTGATTTTCTTCTGAAGATCAGATCCGTTCTTATCAATGGACTTAATATAAATAGATAATCGTAAATTATATAACACAAGTGGATAAAAACACATTGATCATTGTTATTATTATTACTGTGTCTATTAAAAGATAAGTTCTTCTCTTTTGCTGTTTTTCCTGTCACTTTTTCTGTTTTGTCTCTAAATATTTCATTGATCCTCATCATCTTCATCAAGGAAGGGGTCCACAAAAATACCACAGAAACATCTTCAATCATTCTCAATTTGGGAGAAAAATAAAAGTTGGCTAGTTTACATTCTCACAACACGAATTTTATCTCCCCCTTCTCTCGTTAAAATACCCCCACTGATCTTACATAAATCGGAATTTGAAATTCAAGATCTAACATAATTCGACATAGTTCGATTATAGTAATTCCACGCTTAGAGAAGAAGCAGCCTAGAAGGCATTTTAAGGTACATCCTCCTCCTCCTCCTCCTCCTCGGAAATTCATTGCATGTGAACGGAAATATTGGATGCAAAACGTTCTAAGTGAAGTATGCTAGACAAGCATGTCTTCATTTCCTGCGCGCCTCAAATGATAGAGCAACTAACAGTGGGGGCCTGGTTGAGGACAGGCATTTAGAAATCGGGACGAACTTCAATTGGCTCCGCCCTTTGTATGATGACCGGCAACTTCTAATTGGTTTGTTGTGTGTGGTTCGACGTCGAAAAGGGGGGAGCATGTGACGTCAGACTACATAACCAACCAATTAGAAGTTCCCAGTCGTCATAAAAAGGGGCGGAGCCAATTGAAGTTCTCTCCTATTTCTAACTGCCTGCGGTTGAGGTGCTTCTGTCGACGCTAATGAGAACTGCAACTTCGGAAATTCATTGCAAGTGAACCGAAAGAGCGGGAACGGAAATGTTGGGTGCAGTACTTTGCCCGTGAAGTGTGAAAGACATGTGTGTCTTCATTTGCTATGTGCAATGAACGATTTATTCTCTAACAAGGTTTCCTTAAGAAGATGCTTTTGTCCACATGTCGTTTCCGAATGCACCCTTGGTTTCTCTGCTATTTTTCAATTAAATATTGAGATTCTTCCATAAATTGCTACAAAAAAAAAGCGTTTTCATGTTTCTACAAAATTCATGACCAAATATGAATTCGACGTCCTTCAACTCCTTTCTTGTTGTCCACCACTTACTTTGGTCGGAGGTGGAGATGGATACTTTCATTATTTAGTAAATTTTCTCACCAATGTGAACTTGAACATCCCACACTCTCAAGGAAGAGAGAAAATAAGAAAAGCCAACAAAAATAAAAAGATGAACACGAAAGAAAGTTAAGCCAACCATGACCATTAGGACGGATGACCAGACGAACCTAATCCTCCCTCATTCATCCGGATGTTTCTTCTCCATTAGTTCTATCTCAAAATGAAGCGACTAGGATTTGGCGGCGATAGAGGCTAGCAATGCCAAGTACACAATGTGCTATAGTATGCTGCTGGCATTATTAATTTCGGTTTCCCTTGACAATCAGGGTCGTGTGTATTCTAAATAAATTGCTAAGTCATAGTTAGTGCTAAACTTATGGTAGGAAATTTCATCTAAAAATTAATTGTTACATAAAACTTCCTATCAAACGTGCATAAATTTAGCACTAGTTTTGAATTAGCATTCATTAAGAATATAAGCTATTGGCTAGCCTCTTCCTCCAACCCTCTCTCATCGTCTTTTGAGATTGGAGTTCAGCTTCCAATCCCACCAGATTCAAGTGTTATTTTTTTAGTATTTCTTATTCTAAAAAAAGGATAAAAGTAACTTTGATGAAAAAGGAAATTCAAAAATGTGAAGTAGCAGCACTTAAGAAAAAAACCTCATAAAAAAAACTTTTCTGACAAAATTATCGATCGATTTTAGAAAGAAAAAATAACATTTACACAAAGAATGGAGAGAAGAAAAAAAGCCACAAACAAAAATAAAGATGGTTCTCCAAACATTTTTTTCTTGTTTTCCATTCTCAGAAAAATAATATTAAATTAGGAAGCAATTAATTAAGTTTGTCTCTTCTTTTAATCAAAGAGATCTTTTTTTCTCTTCTAAATTGATTTAGTTTAATTTGAAGTCAAGGGTTTTTCACTTAAGAAAAATAACATTTTAATAGAAAAAAAAGTAGTTCATATTTTTTTTCTCGTTCTGAAAATATGTTTAATTTTGATCTATTGACCAAGACACACACTAAAAAAAAGCCCACCAAAACCACCACCTCATTTGCTCTAAGGCAGAAATATAATGTATTTTTGACACATTTGAGATAATAAACAAGCAGACCGGCACTCAATGACGATGATCCCCCAAATGTAATGTGAAATTTGGTGAGAGACTACAGAAATAAGTGTCAAAGACCTTTTTAAAACGCAAAAAAAAAAACCCGGGGCCAGAGGTCAGCAACACAAACATTAAATGATCATCAGATCCATCTTTTATTCTGACTTACAACTTTTGATCTCCCCTTTAATTATATACGTCTTTTGCTCTTATATTAACTTGAAATCTATTTCATTACATAGGCCTATCTATAATTATTATTATTATTATGTAAGCCCAACCAACGGGGCGACTGAATAAGCGCCAAATTGAACAAACGCCAAACTGAATAAGCGCCAAACTGAATAAGCGCCAAATTTTTGGCGCTTGTTCAGTTTGGCGTTTGTTCCATTTGGCGTTTATTCAGTTTGGCGTTTGTTCAGTTTGGCGGTTATTCAGGTTTTTTGTAAATTCTGATGGTCCAAATATTGTGAGCTTTTATAGACGTCAGACTGTGCAGATTTACAAACAGAACATGCAAACCTAACCTAACCTAACCTAACAATGTGTTTATCACATTTTGGCGCTTATTCAGTTTGGCGTTTGTTCAATTTGGCGCTTGATCAGCGCCACCCAACCAACACATGTATGTTTAATACAAAGAATGAACAACTAACTGGATTAGAAATGATCATAGGACCGTTTAATTTCTCTCTCAAACATCAAAAATATGTTTCCATTAAAATAAAAGAAGATCCGATCAAAATTTCATAGAATGAACCCTTACAATGAGGCTAAAATTACAACAATTTTATTGTTCAAATTGTATATTTTATTGATTTTATTTTTAATTTACATCAAACGCAAAATTTCTATAAAGAAATCCTTTTTGCATATTTATTTTTATTTTCCATAAATATTTTGGTCTCACTTCTAAGTAGAAGAGCCAAATTTGATTAAATTGTAATTTCCATGACAAAATATCAATTTTTTCTTCGCACGATTATTTTATATGGATCGATTAGACCTAGATCGATTTAAACAATCGATATTGTTGTTTTAAAACAAAAATGGTCCTTTTCATAAATTTGACTGATGAAGAAAACTAATTAAATAAAGCTTCAATTTTTGTGTTTTATCTTTTTAACTTTTCGAAGAGATAATTAAAAAAACAACACATTGTGACATTTGTTGTTTAGTCTGTGATTATTATTATTCGCTTGTTTGTAATAAATGTATGGCGGCAATAAAGAATAAACACAAATATTTGTTTTGTATTTATTTGATAAATGATGAATCAAGTTGAACCCCACAAAGGTTGGATGTATTCATCATCATCATCATAGGTAAAATGGGCGTTTCTCAACCTGAACTTCACGGGTCACTTCGCTATTTGGCCCCCATTTTTGGTAAAACTCTCTCTTAATTTGCTTCAAAAATACTACAAGCATTATTACACAAAGGGAATACGACTGTAATATGACATGTATACTTGTCATATTTTCCTCATAATCTTGTAGCAGTCACACACACACACAAACCAAATTCTTGGAAGAATTTCATTTTTTGAATTTATGGGTTTTTATGGTCGTCGGAAGTAGAGACCTACTTTATTAAAGCCCATGGGTCGGTGGACTTTTGCAAAAGCCCAGCCCAGTCCATGGGCTGGCATTTTTATGTTAAAGGCCCATGGGCCTGGTGGGCTGGGCCTGGTATAAAGTCTCATGGGCTGGGCTTCAATTTTTTGCACAATGTAGGTCTCTAATACAAACCCTTTTTCAATTATTGTGATAATTACAGTTATGTGCAATTACTGCAACCAGACAGACAGACAAATCCTCCATCTTCCAATTATATTTAACAGTTTAGCACAAACACATTTGTGCCCCCCCCCCCCCAAATATACTCAGCTGCTTCTTATTTTTCTGTCAATATATATATAGTAGAATGGTCTAAATACAAACACAATATCCATAACTCAGTCTGGATGCTCTTTTTACTCAACTTTACACATTTGAATTGAATGAAAGGGGATTTTTTCCCTCTTTTCTCTCCCCTCTTTTTCTGGGATGCCCATATGTTTCACTTCTATAAACAAACACACGCGTTGCTGTGTGTCTGTTATAAAAGGGGAGGAGGCTAAGGCTGGCTTAAAAATATGGTAGTTGTTGAAAATGAACAATTCGTCAATTTCCGCTCTTGTCAACCCTCCTTTCTTTTGGTTCTCAAATCAAACAACTCCCTTGAGTAACGCAATGGTAACTCACACACAAGAGCCCCTTCTAATCGTGCCCAAACCTCAAGTGAATTGCCCTTTTGTAAATGAAAATACTACAATTTTCAAGAGAATATCTTTCAAAATAAACTATTACTTTTTTATTACGTAATTTGTTAAAATGGTTCACAAACAGCTGATTTCGAATGCAGCAAATTTAAGAGAAACTAGAAAGTGTTTTTAGAAACTAGAAGAGTAGCCGAGAAAAATTTAAAAAAAAACAGACAATAAAAAATTTTATTTTGAAAGATATCAAACATATTTGCGCTACTCTTCTAGTTTTTAAAATACATTCCAGTTTCCCTTCATTTTGCACCTTAAAAACAATAAAATAATAAAGATGGTGAGAATTTTGATTTTCAAAGTAAATAAGATGTTTATTTGATGAAACAAACGGTTTTAATGCTCTGAGTAACTACTTTTTCAGTATCCCTCTCTCTCTCTCTCATTCCAGTTCTAGTTAACCCAGAGCATATAAGATTTTTGTGTCACCCTGTAAATGAATCCATTTCCGTCCCTTTGCCCCCATTTTGTTTCGTATTGAAGAAGGTGTGAGACACCGTGTATTTTGAACTGTGGTATTATTATTTCACGCATATATGTAATAATTGAAGTGTAAAATATGTTCAAACGAGAAGAACTTGAAATATTTTTCAGACTGACACCAATTTTGGATTCAGTCTTTTTCCCCCTCCAATAATAGCTCCTTTTTTAAATCTCCTCCCCTCCACTAGGGGATTACGTTTCCCTAAATATAATAAGCTCTTCATCAAATTACAGTCTCAAAGTTGTCATTGACAACAACAACACAAAAAAAAGACACAGGGATGGAGGGCCCCCCCCCATCAACTCCTCCTACCCTCCTCTAACCCCTCGTAGCCTCTTCACAATCACCCCCCCCCTCTATAATGTTCCATCAGGATGGAGAGTGCTATCGTTTTTAAGCAAGAATTAAAATTGTGGCTAATTAGAAGGTGGCGCTGATCAAGCGCCAAATTGAACAAACGCCAATCTGAACTAACGCCAAACTGAATAAACGCCAAATGGAACAAACGCCAAATGGAACAAACGCCAAATGGAAGAAACGCCAAATGGAAGAAACGCCAAATGGAACAAACGCCAAACTGAATAAGCGCCAAATGGAACAAACGCCAAACTGAACAAGCGCCAAAATGTGATAAACACGTTAGGTTAGGTTAGGTTAGCATGTTCTGTTTGTAAATCTGCACAGTCTGACGTCTATAAAAGCTCACAATATTTGGACCATCAGAATTTACAAAAAACCTGAATAACCGCCAAACTGAATAAACGCCAAATGGAACAAACGCCAAATGGAACAAACGCCAAATGGAACAAACGCCAAACTGAATAAGCGCCAAATGGAACAAACGCCAAACTGAATAAAAGCCAAAAATTTGGCGATTATTCAGTTTGGCGTTTGTTCCATTTGGCGCTTATTCAGTCGCCCCAATTAGAAGTAACTTATGAAAGAATTTTAAAGATGACGTAATAACGCGAAAATAGAATATTTAAAAAGGTTATAATATTAAAAAATGAACTTTTTATGACAATTTCAAATCTATTTTGTTTACTAAGAACATTAGAAGTTATTTTTCAAATATTTACTACATGTATGTTTCTTTCAAAAACACTGGTTAGAGGCTAGAACTCTAGATGACAACTAGCCTCTAATCAGTTTTATTTATTTATTAGAAAAAGTTTAATTGCAGTTGCTTTAATGATGATGATTACTTCAATAATTGGCTCTTGGAAGTCACAGCTTGAGAAACGCTTGCAATTGTTAATTGCATGAAAATCCACAGTTAGTATTACTTTACTCTTCTAGTTTCTAATAAACTTCGAAAGTCTTCTATAAGTTGTTTCAAAATAGTTAAACAATGGATTTTGAACACGGTAAAAATGAAATACTTTTTTCTCATTACGGTGACTCCCGGGGAATTTTACGGCGTTCTTTTTTCCGTCTAGTCTCTCTCTCTCTCTCTGAAGAGAAAATCGTATTTATCATAGGAGGACTAGAGGAGGTGGTGGTCTATTAGCAACCCCCCCTCCCCTCCCAGTTCCGAACCCCTTTTGTAAGTGTGTTTGGGCACTTGAACATTCCCAAATGATGACACCAACATTTTGGAATGCATTTTGTTCTTTTCTTTTTTAATCTCCTCCTTAAGTTATTCACTTCAGTGGATTGGAATGGTTCCTATGTGGTGGTCATTGTAATCCAATAAGAACGGTCAATGAATGACTGACCAGTTGTGTCAGATTGTTCTACTTGAAGACATGATGATGATGGTGAAAGAATGTTTAAAAAAAATGGTGGCAGATAAGAGGAGGGGGGGGGGGTCAAAAATGAAAATGATTTCAATCGTAATCCCAACGTGAAAACCAAACACTCTGGACATTCGTGGAATTCTTGAAATTCCGTTTAGATTTCATTCTTCAAATAAGGTTTTTGTGAAACAAAAACAAAAATCCCTCGAATCCCTTTGTGGTTATTGTGTTTTTCATCGCGGTTAAGAGAAATTTTGAAAGTGTTTAGAAACTAGAAGGGTAGCTCAATCACATAAGAGAATATATTTTTTCATCTTTCAAAATAAACTTTCTCTCTCATTTTGAATCCAAAGTGGCCCAACTTATTTTGAAAGATATCAACATTAAAATACTATTAAATGACTCAGTGTAACCGTTCTAGTTTCTAAGACAATTTTTCTTTAGTGTTACTCTTTTGAAACTAAAATAACCAGTTTGAAAATCAGCTGTTTATTAACACACCTTCCTTCTATAAACATTTTAAATAATTCACTGTTTTTCAATTTGAAATATTTCAAAATTCAGTTGTTTGTGAGGCAAGTGATACATGAATGGGGCGACTGAATAAACACCAAAATGAATAAACACCAAAATGAATAAGCGCCAAATGGAACAAACGCCAAACTGAATAACCGCCAAATTTTTGGCTTTTATTCAGTTTGGCGTTTCTTCCATTTGGCTTTTATTCAATTTGGCGCTTATTCAATTTGGCGCTTGATCAGCGCCACCAAATAAAGATAAATAAAATCAAAACCAATAATTTGCTTAAATTAATTCTGATAAAAAAAAGCTGAAAATGTAAGGAAGATTAAAAAATTCAAGATTATAAAAACAAATTCAAGTTTACTTGTCTACAAAATAGAGAGAATAAATGGGTCAATAAAATGGGATTTCATTAAATATAAATAATTTTAATATTTGATGCTCCAGGAAAGAAAAACCGAACAAAAAAATTGTTGGTCAAATATTGACCACAATATATAACTGGGTCATATGATTATAACAAACAAAAATGGCTGCTCCTCCTCCCCCTTGTTGGGACATCTGTAGACAGGTGTGTCCATTGAGGGTATCCTCCTCCCCCATAATCCCCTCTCAAAATCTCAGAAGGAACCCCCCCCCCCAACAGAAACAGCTGTTTTCTCTCCCTCCTCCTTTTTTTGATTCGAATTTTGAAGAGAGATTTTAAGAAAAAATATTTCTCCATATTTTGTGTGTTATTTGTGGATCTTCACATTTCGTTTTAAATATAATTATAATACTTAAGAGAAGAATCACACATGCTGAAAAAAAAAACCTGCAGAAATTAATACTTTGAAAGCGTGGTGGGATGTATTCACTAAAGGATGGTTCACCAACGCAGAAACAAAATTCTACTGCCGGAATTGAAATTGTTTCTTCTCGTCGCACACGGAATTTACATGTTTTTCAAAGCCAATAATCAATAGAGCTAACAGTTATGTCCTTGTAATGTTTCCTGTTATAATGTGTAAGAACCTTTGAACGCAAACAAAAGCAGAAACGTAGCTGAAACTTGAGGTGGTTTTAAAGTTTAAACAACAGCCTATCGAACTCTTCGATTAATATTCTTACTAATTGAAGAGAAACTTGAATATGTTTTAGAAACTAGAAGAGTAGCACAACCCACTTAAGGACGATTTTTTTTCCGCTTAATTTTGCTCTTCTGAAAAACAAGACAGAATAATCAAGATAACCCCATCTTAATTCTGATTTTTATTTTCAGCATGTGTGATCTAATTCCTAAGAATTGTTAACTATATATGAAAATTGTAATTTTCTCGCTTTCAAATTGTACAACTTCCTTTTCATTTTATATTATTTTGATGATGAGGACGACGACGAAAAAAAAATTACATAAAGAAAAGAAAACCTTACAAAGAATGAAGAAAAAGAGAAAAAAATGGAGAAACCATTCATCCATTTTTTTTTAAATAAAAAAAGCAAAAAGAATTCCTCTTATTGTTCCCCTCATAAACAACAAAAGAGGTGAAAAATGAATGACATTTACACCAAAATATAAAAATATTTAATAATCGAGACACAAAATAATGATTGACAAGTCGTAAAAGTTTCTTTATGTAAAGTTATTCAAAATCCCCCCCCCCCAAACACATACTGCTCTATGTACCCTGGTTATTTTGTCATCCGAAAAATAAATATGAACATAAGCAACAATCACACATGCTGAAAAAAAACAGCAGAAGAAACTAAAATTAGAAATTAAATAAAATCAGAATATCTCTTATTTTACAATGCACTGAAATATATATTCTGCTGAAACATTTTCCGCGCGTGTGACTTGTCCCTTCGTCTAAGAAAACATTGAGTATTTTAGAAACTAGAAGAGTAATAAATACCAATGTCGAATACACACACACAAAAACCCAACTGTAAAACGAATTTATCGAATTTTTTTTTTAAAAAAAATATTCTATTTATTTTGCAAAAAGAGATGAAATTCTTCCTGCCTAGCCACGCAGAATTCTGCGTGGCTAGGCAGGAAGAATTTCATCTCTTTTTGCAAAATAAATAGAATATTTTTCTGGTTCATCCTCCCTCATATAATCTTATTCTTGGAACGCGAAGGAAAGCTGAAATGTTGCGGAATCTTTATTCTGATTTTTCATTTCTATTTTCTGCTTTCGTGCATGTGTGTCATATATTCTGGTGTAATTTCATACAAATGCAGACTATAAATGCGACATTTTAAGTGCGTTCAGAGACATCATCATCATCATCATGGTGTAACAAAGTTGTCCAATTTATAGTGAATTTACTGTACAGACACAACATAGAAAAAGAAGGGTCAGAAGTAAGAAGAGATTTCCACTTGTGTTGCAGGTAGTAGGAGTACAGTAGTAGTTTTCAGACTCATCGAACCGTGATTCCGTCTTCTTCTTTTCTCAATTTTAAACACCTTCTTCAAGTGTAAATCAAAATGGAGTTTTGCGTGTTATGAGTGTGTCGAGTGGGCCATTGTAGAGGGGGGTGGGGGGGGGGGGGGGGGGGGGCAATGACAACACCAACAAAAGAATCAAAAAAGTTGTTAACAACATTAAAACAAAACTCTTAATTAACCCGTTGTTAGAATTTAGAAAGCAAATTAAGCCAATAGAACTCGAAAGGCGTCAAAAAAAGAATTCCTGAAATCATCTCTCTTCTTCTCAGCGACATTAAAATCGTCATTTTTTCTTCAATTTAAAAGAAATGTATATTTTTAACGCCAAACCGCCGTTTGAACAAACGCCAAACTGAATAAGCGCCAAATGGAACAAACGCCAAACTGAATAAGCGCCAAATGGAACAAACGCCAAACTGAATAAGCGCCAAATGGAACAAACGCCAAACTGAATAAGCGCCAAATGGAACAAACGCCAAACTGAATAAGCGGCAAATGGAACAAACATCAATCTGAACTAACGCCAAACTGAATAAGCGCCAAACTGAATAAGCGCCAAATGGAACAAACGCCAATCTGAACTAACGCCAAACTGAATAAGCGCCAAATGGAACAAACGCCAAACTGAATAACCGTCAAATTTTTGGCTTTTATTCAGTTTGGCGTTTGTTCAATTTGGCGCTTGATCAGCGCCACCATTTCAACATTATTAATACATTTCTTAAAATGTACCATTTGGTCAAATGTGTTAATTTTTAAAATTCCTCTCACTCTTCTTGATTATTCCCAGGATCTCTTATAATATGCTGCTATTTTCATAATTATGCTTAAAATTTAATTTTTATTGCAATATTCTCAATTTGTGTTTAGTTTTTTCAGTTCAAGTTGTGCCAAAAAAAAGCCCCCCAAAAAAAATCTGCTAAACGTCCAAAATTGACCAATTCTTCAAACTGACTGACAAGACAAACACAAAAAAAAACAAGCTTATTGTTAAAAGATTATTGAAAAAAAAAGCAGGGACACACGAATTTATTTATTCCATATTATATATTTGTAAATCATCTTTAAACAAAAAAAGATTTAAAAAACTGATTCAGTGTCAATAATCCATTGAAATATTATAATAAAAAAGGTGCATTTTTTTTGTGTTTTTTGTTTTGGATTTGATTTTTTTTTTTGGGTCAAACTTGTTTTCAAGTTTATATTATGAAAAAAAAAAAAACAATAGCAAGGAAGCAACAAACATCATCATTAATTGTAACTTCTCACCCCCCCCCCCCTTAACCAACCTACAAGAAATAGGTCCCCCATTATTACTATTATTAAGACAAATCTAAAAATAAACCTGTGATCAACCTGTTTGTCTCAATGGGCCGCCACCGCCGCCATCATCGTCGTTTCTAACCTCCACTTAGCAGGAGGAGGAGGAGGACCTTCTCCGCGTCATACAAAAACACAACAATAAAATCCAAGGCTCGTAAAATAGTCTGCACCAAAGTGTTCCATTATGAAATCTTAATATCAATGGGCTCGGCAGTTATACCTAGTACACACACAGCTGATAATTTAAGTGCATTTAAATAATAAACGTGTTCTACAGAGCCCTGTGAAGGACAAACAAACAATATGTCGAATTCAATTTATTCAGTTAATAATCTGAAAATATTGAGTTAATATTTAAATATAATATAGAAACTACTGATTTAGTATTTCAAAATTTAAAATATTAATAATTAATGTCAATTTTTATTTGGTTCATGTCCTTAACTGGATTCCGTATAATTCACCCTAAACACATTTAATTTGAATTCATTTAACTCACGTGTGTTTACAAGGTATAAGGAAAATAACGAAACAACCAACTGTAAATCCATGGATTTATATTTATTTTTTTATCTCTCGTTTAAAACTCAACCTGCCCTATTATTTCGAAATATATTTACTTAAAACTAGAAGAGTAACTGCACACTAGAAAGATGTTTTCGTGATGATATCGTTGAAAATACACTTTATATTGTAGTTTGCATTACCTTGCTTCACCGTTTTCATCAAACATCGCAAAACCCTTTTCTAGTTTCTAATAAAACATGAAATTTTTAATAGGTTGCTTTTAAAAAGCATTTCTAATTGTTTTATTTCTTGCAAGATATTCCCACTCCAACATAAGATTCCACAGAATGAAGATCAGATCAGTGACGTCAAATATAGCCTTCAACCCCACCTCTCATGACGTCACTACATTTGCTTTTCAACTTTTCAACCTTACCACTTTCATTCATCCCCGTTATAGTTAACCGGAGCACAATCCATTGCTACGTGAAATTCCAATGTCATCAAATTGACATTCTTCTCTCCTTCCCCCTCCCACCCCTATAAATGAACTCAACCACGTGGCAATTCCCTTGCACGTGCCAACAATAAAAAAAGGATTCTCAAACGGAGGGCTCGCTTTCTATAAATATCACTGACGTAAAACGGCACGCGAGCCGTCAGTTGAATAATAAACGGACCACCGAAATTTCTCAACAAATGGCTCGCGTGCCACATTATGACATTAGTATCAATTGAAGTGAGCCGCTGTTTGAGCAACGTTTTTTGACATTGGTTATTTTTTTTTTTATTTACTGGAAATGAAAAGTTTCTCTCATTTTTTGTTTTGTTTCAGGTACATTATTGTCAGGTAAAGAACAAAAAAAAGTGTATGAAAAAAAAAAAAAGAGACCCACAAATTGTGCATCATCCATAGACCGTAACGTACTTTTCATACGGGTCATCGTACGAGAAAAAAAGTTTTCTAAAAAAAAACGCTATTTTAGAAAAAAAAAATTACTAAATTTAAAAAAAAAAAATATTGCAATTCTTTGAAAAGATATTTTAAATTACAATAAATAAAATAACAATGCAGTGATGCGCATTTCCCCCCAAACGCAAAAACAGGCCAATAATTAGAAGAAAAAAATTCACATAAAAAGCATTTTCTACCAAAAAAAAAAAAAAAAAAAATCTTCTAAAATTTTCAACTTCCGTTTCCGTTCTCCTTGAAAAAACAAGATGCAATTTTTCCTTTTTTTTTAACAAAAACACGACAAAAATTAATTTTATCAGAATTTATTTGCAACAAGTTGATGAAATTTAACAAACCTTCATATAAATTACGTCGTCTTTTATTCTGAAAAAAATTCTTCTGAAAATTAAATGAAATATAAAAAAAAAAACACTTCAAAAAAAGATGTAAACAAAAAGACGCAAAAATTAATTAATCACGTTTCTAAATAAAGCAATCGGATCTAACTCTAATACATTTCTCCACTAAAGAATAACAATAGCGCACCGTTCGCTCCGAGCAATCTCTCTTTCGCTTTATAAAAATGAACGGATGGGTTCCAATGGGGAGGCAGGGAGGGAGGGAAAAGAGAACTTGCATTTTAGCGATGTTATTTATTCTATTTTGAACGTTAATTCACTTAAATTCCATACTTACATTTATACAATGATGAAACTCCTGACGTATTAGAAGACAAATCCACGAAAACACGTAATAACGACGATTAAAACACTACAAACACACAAAAAGCGAGTAAAAACTAAGACATAAAACACAAACAAACACCTCGATGTCAAAAGAAAAACTAAAGAGATTACTCCGATTGCACGGTGCAATTCACCGGTCATTAACCACACCTTCGTGATCGTATCTTTTTAACAATGAAACACGCACGGAGTAATTTTAACACGTTGAATGACGTGAATAAATTTACCAATCCATTTAATCTAACTGCTCTCACATAAATACCACAAGATGGCAGCACATATCAGAAGTTCATGCCCCGCAGAATAAACCAATTAGAAGTTGCGTTCGTGATAAAAAGGGCGGAGCAAACGTCTGTTTATCCCGTTTTCTAATTGCCCGTGCGAAATTGCGTTTGCCTCACCGGTTTTTTGTGCAACAGCGCCATCTATTGATCGCAAATGCTACCAAGCTGGGCTGAAGCATCATGGGACTTGGAACAGCGGCCGTTACCGACAGCGGTGCTCACGTTAAATTTGCCAATAGAAACGCAGTACCTTATTTTTGCAGCAAATAAAACCCGCTCTTTATGATCTGTTATACTAATACTGCGTATCTACTGGCAAATTCAAATTGAGCACCGTTATCGCCAACGGCCACCCATTTTAAACACAAGCATCTGTAGACAGCTTCAGAATATCTTTGGCTCCGCCCTTTTATGAGCGTCATCATTTTCTAATTGGTTGCTATTTGGTCTAACGCTCATAAAAGGGCGGAGCCAAAAAAATTCTGACGCTGTCTATAGATGCCTGTTTTTTTAACCTGGTGCTATTTCATCATTTGTTGTGTACGTGTCTGCTAAGGACATGGAAGAGGAATTAGCAAATTTCAGGGCAAAAAAACAGAATGTTGAGAAAGAAAACGGTCTTTCTATTGGTTTCACTTCCTTGTTCAACTGGAGAGCTATTTCTAGGAACGAAGTAAGTATTGATACACCCTTTGTATCTTATAAGACAGATACGTTTCATATATAACTTATTGACATTAAAAGACAGATCCAAGACCAAATCTGGCCCATTTGTCAGAACCGAGACGAATTGAAGAAGTTACGAAAGATCCCACAGACTTTGTCGTTCGCTCGACGGATGTAGAAGGAAAATATTCATCTACTAGCAGCTCCTCCTACGACAATTGTCTTCGTTGGACTTCGTTCATTCTTAAATGCCTTCTTTGGCTCATTTTAATGTTTTTGTTCGTTAAACTAGAGTTCGGAGCCGTTTTTTTCGTATTTTCTTTGCTCTACTTTATCTGTACAAATCTGAAGACGAGTCCGAAGGTTAAAGGAGAACTTAGCGCTTACTCTGTCTTTAATCCGAACTTTGAACGACTTGACGGAACACTGACAGCTGATCAGTTCGAGAGAGAAATCCGTTTCGGTGCCTTATCCGTACATTAAGAGTTAGGTCCTGTGAAAAAAAGTGTTTTTGTGGTTAAAAGATGGCTTTGGGTTATGTTACAGTCGGTGTTCTTTTCTTTGCCAAAGCGAGGGAATTGGTTTCGTGCCAGGAATCTCGGATTGAATTATGTTCTCAAAGCACTGGAGATGAACTGAAACGAAAGATATTAGACCTGTTTCCGCAGTTGGAGCCGATCGGACGAAATGTCATTATATCTTTAAATCAGGCGTACGTTCTACCCGAAGACGACGTTCAGCTAAGAGACGGAGACGAAATAGCCGTCATTCCACCTATAAGTGGAGGGTGAAACTCTTTTTGTGTATCATGTGTGTATTTTTAAAAGAATTATTGAAATAAAAATTTCTTTCTTGAAATAATGGTTTGTTTTAATTATATAATTCAATGTCTTTAAACTGTAAAATTAAAATTTTAAAATAATTTTTGTTTCATTGAAAATTAAAATGTTTTTAAAAATCGTTTTAAACAAGTGATAATTAAACTCTGGTTATTCCTAGTTTCGAGAGCAAGCAGTGACAGCGTAAGAAACTAAAATGATACCAAAGGGATAGTCACATAATAGTATGTTCATGTTGATATATTTCAAAATAAACTTTTTATAGACAAAAATTGATAAAATATCGTCTGCTTAAAGTAGGTTCATTTTCAAACTGACTTAAAAAGCTTATTTTAACAACATGAATATACTCTTAAAGTGACTGAGCTATTCTAGTTTCTAGAACACTTTAAAGTTTTTTCTTAATTTTGATTCCAAAAGATAAAAACAAGCAGTGGCGGATCCAGGGGAGGGGGTCACGCGCTCGTTCCTCCTAAAAAGGAGAGAAAACTAAGAGTACTTTTGGAACAGCCACAATTACAATAAGACATTGTGGAGCATGTTATATAGGTGCGGTGCAGCACGATGTGGGCCGGTAACTGGCTTTTTGAAAATCTGTGCACCCCCCATAAATTTGTATAAATTTTAGATTGATTAAATTAATAAACAAAATTCTGAGATGTTACTTTAAAAATTTATTATAATCTTTTTACTCAAATGTGGTAAAATCATTAAATGATTTGAAATTTTCTGTAAATTTATTTAATTATGCAAAAAAAAAAGCCTAACATTTTAAACTTTTCAACTCGTGAATAATCTTTTGATCGAATAAAAGCCAAATTACCGAATATAATTCAATAAAATAACACCATTTTCTTTTCTTTGTATTTACAATATTCACGTCCGAGTAACAACGACAAAACTACTAACATCTGCACACAGTGCAGAAAAGATTTAATATACAAAACCTTTGTTAACTTATAGAAAAAACAAAAGCGTTTTGCAGAAATGACTAGAGATTTCGATAGTAGCTCTGTCAAGAAAACGATGGAGACGATCGAGCAGATTCCACGAGTTCTGATAATTGCTGAAACGAAGCCACGTTGCTAGCATCTATTCCAAACCGAATTATCTATAGTTGAACGGGTCAAAGGTTAAAATACACTGAGCATAATCTTTTTTTAAACAAAAAGAATACTTCTTTTCCATAGTATTCGACGTCGAGAGCCAGCTGCAATCGAATTTTATCGTCGTCCGACATACCGGAGGATACTCCGGCAGCAGACGCTACATTCTTGTCCCTCGCCATCTTCAATCGCTTCAGACTGTCTTCCATTCGTCTGACAGACGTTAAAACATCGGACGTAAACGTCAAATATCTTAAATAAACAAACAAGGGTAACTGAATTCCATAGAAATGAACGAGAACCACATGTTAAACTAAAACGCACTGTTGGGTAATATTTGAAATGACGGTGAAAGTCCACGAATTCGAACAAACTGTTGGTAAAACACTTTTATGATCACTCAAGAAAGACTGCAACGGCTTTAAACAGCTTATGACGTAAGACGACGGCTTATTTGGCACCTATTACAAGAAATGTTGACCATAAATTGAGTAGAAAAGAAAATTGAATTGGAGGAGTAGAATTTTTACTTCGCGATTGGTTCTTCTAAAAAGCCTAGGAATGTCGTTGACGAGCCTCAGACTAGCGAGAGACCGAGAAGTAATTCTATCGGTCACAAGTCTGTCGAACTGGGGTAAAAGTTCTTCGAGAGAGTTGCAAGTTTCCTTCACACATTCTGTAAATGTTATAATTTTTAAGATTCTTACATTTAAAATGTCCCTCCCGATTTTCGAACTTTGTCTATTCTGCCTGAAAGTGTACTAGAAACTAAACACGGTATCTGAATCACTGAATAGTTATTTCCATGTTAATATCATTGAAAATAAACTTGTTAGAGACAATAATTAAAAAAATACTGTCTTCATAAAAATGTATTATTTTCACAAACTGACATAGAAAGTTCATTTTGAGATATCAACCTGAAAATACCCCTTAAGTGATTTAGCTACCCTTCTAGTTTCAAAACACTTTAAAGTTTGCTCTTCAAAGAGAGTAAAATCAGAGTTCAAGAGGTGTTTCCACTTTAAAAGTACCATTTATCATATCTAATTTGTCTGTGATACAGGACTTCAAGTATGGTAAAACAACGTCGTTTACGTAGACAGGAATCTTAGTTTGAAGCAACATTACATCAGCCACCAGGGCCACAACAGATGCAACATCGTCATCATTCGTCTTGTCGGGGAGTCCGTTCGACGGTCTCTCGTCTCCTCCAACTGGAATGGATTGCGAAGAAGCCTCCTGAAGAGCGGAAACTTCAGACTGGATTACGTCTGAAGCCCACGATGCGTATCGCGACCAAAGGAGCATCGTTAATTTGCAGAAACGGTGAACCAATGGCCCGAGATACACATCCGAGCGCCAACAAGTGACGACACATCGCCACATCGTTTGGGTTTGAGGCAAAATGAAACCATCGCCATCGGCATCTTGGATATCTCTAATCGACTTACTTAGACTAGATTCAAAAGAGCCGGCAATCTCCTGAAACCTTTAGAACATAAAAATGTATTTTTAAGTGTTGCATTCGTTAGTTAAAGGCGTAATCACAAGACAGACCTAATTTGAAAATAAACTGCTAAATTCCATTTGCTGATAAAGTTCGTGTAACTCGAATGACCTCGAAGACGAATTATTCTCTCGGCATTTCCACATTCCTCTTCGAACTTCTCTAGAAACTCGATGCTGATTAAATAACGCTTAAAAACAACATAACCATGAGAATTTAAAATTGTCGAGAGGCTAATCGAGATCAACAGACCTCTTGAAATGTCTTAGGATTCGTCAGATCGCACAACAGTGGAGCACGAACTTCTAATCCGTTCACAACTTCGGGCCAAAAAGAGTTCACGAGAAAATCGAAGCCTCCAACCGAATCTCTATAAAGATATATTTCAAAACTGTTTTAATTATTGAATTTTGAAACACAATGAAGATCAATGTACATTCGTTTGTATTTTTTTAATTTATCACAGTTCAGTGTGCCAACAACCAATTTTTTTAATATCTTAAAAGTGAAAAGAACCTCGAACAAACCTAATAGAAGTATCCGTAATCAACTTAAGTTCCGAACAATGCCTTGGAATAAACTCTAATATCTTAGAATACATCCCTCGTAATCCTTTCGGATGATTTTTCCAGACGTTATCAGCGATAACCTGACATAAAATGAGTCGTAAATCGACGTAATGTTTTCTTTCGCAACAACTTACAGTTTCCAAATACGGAGCAACAACTCGCTTTCGAAACAGTTCCTCTGCGTCTTTTGTTTTGTTAATCGTTGCATATATTCGAAGACACTGCTTCAATGAATCCAAATCCTTTGCCCTATACCCGCTCATAAACGCGTCTTCAAGATTCTTTTGCAAAATGTTCGTGAATCGAATAATTTTCTAAAAGTTGAAATAACAAAACGTGGAATCAAGAAAATCGAACGTACAGTTACATTTAGAAAACAAACCGGTTTCAAATTTTCGATGGCTGGAAGTTTTCTACTCTTCGAGATTACAAACTGAAGTCGATTAAACTCGGAAGACATCCGTTCCATAAGATCGCCGTCTAGTTTAACATCAGTTTCAATATTTTCTCCTTTGCTTTTTGCTTTTAACTGGTTCTCTATTCGTTCAACGCACTGAATGCTTGCCATTAGAAGCTGCAAGGATACCTACGGCACAGAAACCCAACGAAATGACAAATGGATTCGACTGCGAGATGTTCTGAACACTTGAAAGCAAACTTTTTTCTCTCGTATATCCTTCATTTCTTTCATTTTCTTTTCAATGTTGTCAATTGTTTCATCTAATTCCAATTTAGTTACCTGTTAGCAAAAAAAAAAAAAACCATGAATTTAAGACAAAAATCGATTCATGTCTTTCATTCTATGGGAATGTGCCGAAAGTCAAGTTCGTTTTTCTATTCTTGTTTCAACTATAATTTGAACAAGTTCCTTCATAAAAGCTTTTCTCAACGTTTATGCACCCATAAACCTAAACGACCTTGTTGAGAAATTCGATAAAACTGACCGAAACGTCTTCTTTTAGTCTCTCTAAAGGCACAGATATGTTTCCGATCGCTTTGTCGAGTCCCACCTTAAAGGAAAAAAAAACAGTTACGCGGATTGCATTTCTGAACGATAAGTCTTATACTTAAACCGATTTCTGACCAAGTTACTGGATAAATTGACGAAATCTGCATAATCTTGGTTGATGAGTTCGACCATAGCCGTCTTCAGAACCTTCATGTAAACTGTCAAATCATCTTTCAGCGTTTCCAGCTGAACATTTCTACGACAATCACTCACAAAGTGATCAATACTGAAGTTCTCCTTTAAGAGTAAATATCGTGAAGTTTAGTACTGATGGTTTACGTGGATTCAAAACATAAGAAATAATCGTTAAAAACTACTTACTTTCATAAAATCATCTTTATCAAAACATAAACTCGACGGTCCGGAAGGTAACTGAGGTCTTAAGTCGCTCGCAGACATCGTAATTGCAGAAATATTCTTAAAAATAAACGAATTAAAACAACTACGTCAACAAAATCAGATAGCTCTTGGGCGACGCCATCTTTGGTTGGAAGACTATATGTGGTTTAGGTCATTAACCAAAGCGCCACAATAAACGCTACGATGAACACCGTACCGAAATGACGTCACATACTTGAAACCAAATATGATTAGAAAAGGCACTACATACATGGCGATCTTAACGTACTTTTTTTAACAAATTAAACACCATATTGTTTTTTTGTTATATAGTCAATGCTTCAAATAATTTGTAAGATTGTCAACCAAAATGTCACTTTGGCTGATGCGACAGTTGCAAGCGGTTTCTATAGCAACCGAGGTTGTACTTTGTCAACAAGTATTTGTTTACAACGTGTAGTTTGGTGACGACCTGTGTTGCACGTGCAGAGATGAATCAGCTGATGCAAAGGGTGAAGGTAATTGATGAATGCGATGAAGTGACGTTATTTTTATTGATGGAATTCGATAGAATTCTATGGAAACCGTCGCTAAGGAATGTCAAATACAAAATACATTATCTTGCATGGTGATGAAAAATAAAACATTTAATAATATAATATAAGCGTTTGTGGCTTAAATGTCAATCATTTTTTTTATTGAATTTAGGCGCGTTTTAGTCGTTTTAACATGAATATTGAAGATCAACTGTCCGATTGGGATTCTTCTGGAGAAGAATCTGTAATTCGAACGAACAGATGTATTAAAAGCAACTTTTGAAAATAATTTCAAGATTTACTTGAAACTATAAGATTAATTGAAGTCACACTTATTTTTTCACGTTATTTTTGGGTTACAAAATATCTTCTGCAAGTTTGTTTACTCTTCTAATTTCAAACAAAACTTGAATTTTTTTCTATAAGTTGCTTTAAAAAAGCGTTTTTCTGCAACATCTGTTCAAAAAAAAATGAAAAACACTGAAAAGTTTTTGCTTTCTCATTGGTATCTTTTTCATTTGTTGTATAATCTGAAATTTGTTTGTTTGATGAAAAGGGAAGCCCAAAAAAGGGTCGAAGAGCCATTAAAACGGATTTAAATGCGGAACAACAGGACAAAAAATTATTCAATGAAGATACGTGATCGTTTGAAAGACTTTGGTTTTCTTTACCTTGTGTTTATGTTCTGTTTTTATTTTGCACAGGGCGATGATGGTCCGTCAGCTCCACCAAAACCTCCAAGGCGAAGAACGGGAGGTTGGGCCGAAGCGAGCGCCAAGGGGTAAATACAGGAATGAATCTAAATTGAACGTAATTTGAATCATAAATCCTGTTTTTATAGGCGACGAAGTGGAACAAGTGGCCTGGAAGAGTAAACTAATATTTTTAACAAAGGATTTGTATTGATGTCTTACAAACGTGTGCTGTTTTTATTTTCAGAGAGACGTCGACAGTTGATAAAGACGACAATGAAACAGACACGATGATGATTCCAGATCTCGATGACTTTCAGGAGGAGGAGATGGCAGCACAGATTGCAAAAGCACCTCAGTATACATCTAGATTGAGTTTGAAGTCAAATTTTTTTTTGTAAATGTGTGTATTTTATAGTGTTGCAGTGAACAGAGTTGCGACTTACAAAGAACTCGATAGCGACCTTTCGAAACATTCCGCATTCACAACACTGGACGACATAGACATTAAGCCGCTTCTTAAATTTTTGTCTCCGGAATCGGAAATACAAGAAGTACGTGTTTAAATTTAATTTGAGAAAATCTTTTTCAAGAGTTTATGATTTCCTGGTGTATTTCTTGTCTCAGAACGACGTTCCGTGGACGTGGGACAATTTAATTGCCGATGTTTCTTCAACTTTGAATAAAACTGAAATTACGACCGATAAATAAAAGGTTCTTCGAACAAAAAATTTGTTAAAATAACTCTTTAATTAGTTATATAAAATAGTAGTAGTATTTATTGATATAATACTGTAAAAGTATTAGTAAATTTGTTTTACGTTCATAAATTAACATTGATGCAAAAACCAATCACCTAAAAAAATCGAAGCCAATTTTACAGTTAAATATTAAAAAACAACTTATAATTTAAATAATTCCATCAAATGGCACTTAATCTTGATCGAATTCATCTAAAAATTACATAATTCATGTTTAAATTATTAATTGTTCAATTTTTCAGTGACTTTGGCTCCAAATTCAAGAAAACTTTGCAATTGAACTTCAACGTTAAACCCATATATATGTATAAATCCTTTTAAAGGATTGGAACCTTGTTCTCAGGATTCAAGTAGTGGCAATTTTAGGTCTCAACAGGTGTAAACGGCGCCACTGATTTCAAGTTGAAGTGCTAAGTTTCCTTCTTGCATCTTGAAAATTACGTTCTACCCATTCACGATGGGATCGAGACTGACGGATCTGAACTGACATATCAAATCCGTCATTTATTCGTCCGTGAATAAGCTCCAGTCAGTTCAGTCCAGATATATGCCTGATCTCGTTGATGAATTAGATCTGTCTTGACCCAAATTCGTCGAGTCTCAATCCCATCGTGAATGGATAATGGAACACACACTATTGCAATCTTCTACGATGCATTCACAATTTCCCACTCTTCCTCAGTCACAGAGATTTGTTCTTCTAAGCTGTTAACGCGCTTCTGCTTTGCAGACGTCTCGTTTTTATTTGAGCTTGTTACTACAACGTGAGACAAGTGGCACAATAGACGACCGTCTCCATCGAGAGCCCACATGTGGTCGTTTACAGATACTAAAATGAAAACTTATTAGTAAACATAAAATATTCTTGAGACTTGCCGCAACCCTAGTTTTTATTACCAGACAGAACAGATGCGTAACCTGGAAGTTCACGCCAATAATCTCCAATGTAATTATTACGAGTTATGTTAAAACGGCGAAAGATAGTTCCGGAATTAGTCAACGCGTAAACCGCTTGCTCGCTAGAAAAGAATTTTTGGAAATTTAAAGTGCAAAAAAAAAAAGAAAAGAAAACATGAAGCAATGATATTCTATCATAATCTACAAAATAGCCTTAAACGCTCTCAAGCCAGAGCATATATTTTCAATACCCTGAGAATGCAGCATACGGTTTTGACTGGCCTCAGAAGGCCTAAAAAGCTACGAAATGTTGCCGAAAAATAGATTAAAAACCGAAAAACGTCTAATTTTAACCAAAATGCCAAAAAAATTTAATTTTTAAAAAAATTATGAATCAATTACAATTCTAATTTAAAAAATGTAAAGATTTGTTATAAACTAGAAAACGTTCTTTACGTTTTGCTGCACCATAAACATAAAATACAATTCAATTAACTTTTAAGTCCAAGAGTCCGAGAGCTATTAATATTTTCTGACTTAAGCTAGTTTTAAAGTGTAAACGACCCTCGAAATTGGGCGATTCTGTCTTTTAGAAACTAGAAGGTAGCCCAATCTTTTAAAGGTAATTTTATGTTGATATCTTTTAAAAGTTTTCTAAGTCACTTTAATTTCTCCTTAATGTTGCTTTTTCAAAAATTAGTTCGTAAATCATGTTAAGATGGAAAAAACTTAGCAAACCTGATTGCGAGGCCAACTGCCTGTACGCCAGACACAAGGACCCAACCGACCCCGATGAGAAGATCAGAAAAGACACCTTCACGTACATAGACATTACGTTTCCCATCGATTGCCCAAACTATGTGACTCGTTGGTCCGACGTAAACCTACAACTATCAATATTAATGAAAACTGTTACGTTATTACGAAAAAACCAACTGACCTTGACGAAGAAAGGAGTTATTTGAGTTACGAGCCGATCGTCTACGACAGGAACCCAAGCTGGAGGTAAACAGTTTTCGGCAGGAGCCTGTAACGCACCAATCCGCATCAAAATGTTTCCCTGACTATCACAAGCCCATACAACATCCGGTCCACAAGAAATGTGGACCAACTTGTGGTCGGCTGTAAGATAACCGAGTATGTTGAAAAGTAACCGAACAACTTTTAACTTTAAAAGTGTAAACTGACAGATTTGAGTGAGGTCGAGTGAGACCCAATCGCTTCCCAGAGGATGATGCAAAGTGATTCCACGTCGAATGTAAATACTTCCGGATTCTAATAGAATCCAAAGGACCTCTGGAGCGGCACAAAAACAGAGTAAAGGATTATCCTTTTTATTTTCTGGAAGTCTCACTGAATTGACATTCATCGACGTCGAATTGAAATGCCAAATGTTCGGACCGCGGTCCCAAAGCCAGATACCACCTACGACCGCAGTTAAAAACCAGTTTATAATCAAAAGCATCAAAAATAGTAATAAAACGCCAGATACTTAACGTTTTAGAAGAAGCAACTTTATGAAGAATAGTAAAGAAACATTTTAAAAATATTTTCTTTTTGACGTTTCAGAAGAGCAAAACTAAAAAAATTCAAAGTGTGTTAGAAACTAGAACGGTGGCTGAGTCATTTACGGTTAGTTTCTAAAACGCTTTCAAAGTTTTTCTTAATTTCACTTATCTTCCCAAAAAAACAGAATAACAAAAGTTCAAGAAATGTTTACGCTTTCAAACCACTATAAAATTATTTTCAAAACGCCAAGTATCAAGAGTTTCTTTCGTGTTTTAATAATGAATTCCGACCATGCTGATGATAGACACCAGAAGCCATCATTTCCGTTAACCTAGAACGAAACTTCTTCGATAAATCGAGTCGATGCCAATGATGACCTACAACAAAATAAACGCAAACTCAACACTAAAAATTATCAAGATGACGAATATCGATCGCAACGACTTACCAATGATGTGACTGTTACTCGAAAGTAGACGTCCGTCATTTGGATTGTAAAACCAAACACCACGAGATTTGGTAGCAACGATACACAGATTACCAGATGCTCTAAGAAATGAAGTTAACTGTTCCGGATTGAGACTCTCCTTGAGAGCATTCGTAAACGTCTGCAACGTCGAACTCGACTGGAACACATAATCACAAAGTTTAACTCGCCACCACTTTTTATCGATACCCTTCGGAGATGTTTTCGAAGAGAGTCCGTTTTTAAACCAGATCGTAAACGTGTCGTCAACGATCCATCCAACAGAAACGGTGCCGAGAGCCATCGCAAAAACGTGATTTCGTCCAAAACTGCACAAAAGAGGAAATTAGAACAGCGAAGTCAATCGAAAACGAGTTACGGCTGTTACAAACTCGATCAAGCTCCATCTGAATCCTAATGGATGATCAGACGAGACACCAACACGACAAGCAATTTTGCCGTCTACGGTTAAAATCCACACGACATTTTCCGAACAAGAGACTTGAGCAACTTTCCAAGGACAGGAAACTCGAACAACTTTACCACAAGGACGATCGTTTTCTAGCTCGGAATTCGCCATCACGTGACCATCGAGTGTCACAAACCTTTTTTCGTAAATGAAAAACAAAAAACTTATCACGTTTTAAAAGACTTATCGATAACGTTCGAAGATTTCTTACCATACACAATGTTCGTCAACCGAAAGATAATTCACATTGAGTACAGCTTCGATCCACTTTGGACCAAACGGTGCCTTTAGTGACGGATCGACGAGAGCAAAAGCTGAATTCTGATGGACGCGCCAAACGCGTCGTCCAGAAGGAGAAACAGCAACCTAAATATATAGATTAATTAGATTGAAATCCAAGTGGGATCATAATTAGAACCTAGACTGATTCATTTTTTAGAAATTCACTTGTTTTGCCATGTAATCCATCCTGTGCCAGTCAAGACCCATTCCGTTTAACGAACTACAGTAAACGTAGTTCTTTACATCGGTGCAAACGATGTATTCGTCGCAAACGGCTAAACTTTGAACACATTTTGGACAGATGTGTTGAATCCACTGATCACTAAACTTAGAATTTGTTTCATCTTCCGTCGATTCGGTGTTTGAACTGAATTGAGTTGGTAAACTGTGTGGATGAGGCAACTGAGGAAGCGAAGGCAATGAATGAATTTGTCCACTTTCCGTAGCAACAAGCGGCAGAGAAAGAAGAGATCTTGAACGGTCATTGAGGCTGGGAAGAGTCGAACTACCAGACGGAGGACCGTAACTTAAGTACGAGTCTCTATAAGAGTTCAGAGAGGTTTCGTCGTCAGTTGATACTCTGTGAAGTTTGTAAATGTCATCACCATCTAAAGAACAAGTTCTAAGTGGAACCGGAGGAGGAGGAGGAATTTCGGTAGAACGACCGATAGCGAGTTCATCCTCGGTGATCTTTCCAAAATCAAGTGGCTCATTATGCGCAAGATTTGCAACCATTGATGTAGACTCGTGCTTTAGAGGCACATCTTTCGGCTCATTTCCTGAAAACAAGGCATCTAATCCAAGAATTTTAGCCAGCAGCTTCTCTTTGTCTGCTATCGTGTTGGAATTGGAAGATATCGTTGGTCTTTCTTCCGATCTGTCGTTAGAAGTGGCCGAGGTAGTGACCGCATCGAGTTCTTCGTCGTTACTCGAAAGGTTAATCTCGACAACAGAGCTTCTCTTTTTATTACGCCGCGCAGATTTTCTTTCGAAGACGATACCGACTTCTTCTTCTTCTTCATCATAATCGTCATGATCGAGATCCCAATTCTTCGGTTCATCTGCTCCATCTCGAGAATCCAATCTGACTAGAGAGGGAATATTGTCTGTCGTAACTTTTTGACGTTCGTCTTCGTTACATAACTGCTCTTCGTTCGTAAAAACAACATCCGAAGGCAACACTTTCAAAGAAAACAAATCGGAAGACGTTGATTTGGATGGAAGAAGATTTGTCGATTTCAGTTTGTTCAATAACGATGTGGTCACGTGAGAATCGCGCCACTTTATTTCCAATTCCTTCAGCGGTTTTGGAACCGACCACAGCATTGGCAAACGGTTCGACGAACCGTCGTTATCGATCGGATTAATACGTTCATCGCATAGACGATCGATAGATGAAGCAATGCGAACGACACTTCTAGAGCCATTGATTACAAAGATCTCGTCGGAACAATTTGTAACTGATTTAATCGTTCCCAAATCGTCACAGCGTGCGACCATTCTTACCTCATCTATACAGATAATGTAAAGTCGTCTTTCGTTCCATATAAGAAGATGTCGCAACCCGAAACAATTCACTTTACCGAACTGTGACTCTACTTTTGGAGTTGAAACATTGGCATTCGCATCGTGACCAATTCCGACGATCTTACAAGTCGGAGAAAAAGGATCATCTTTAAAAATGAAAGTCTCGACAACCTTACCGTCCGTGTTCGCTTTCCAGAGTCTTAATGCCGGTCGACTGGTAAAAATCACCGTCTCTTGAGGCTGAAATGAATGAAAACACGCTCCAAAATCACCAAGAACTTTCCGTTCCTTCACTCCAATCTGCATAGTGAGATTACCCAAATCGTCGTTTGTAGTAAAACAGAGAAGAGTTCTGCGTATCGTGGATATCAATAACATCTTCTGATAATAATTGAGCTGAACTACGGCATCCGATTCGCACAAAACAAACGTGGATCTACACTGTTGGACGACGTAATCCATTTCTGTACAAGCGACCATTCCTTCTTCGTCTCCACTGAACAATTTCATTCCGTTTCGACTCCACGCAAGACAAGAGACAGACTTTCGATGCATCTCAGTGACAAGATAACGTTTAGTTGTCCGTTTATTTCCTTCTGTATCTGAAGAACGATCGATTGGAACTTGAAATATCATGACAAGACCTAACGTCGTTCCGACAGCGACCATTAAATCAACTGTTTCGAGGCAAACAACACAAGTGACAGGTTCAGTTGAACCCTAAAAAGATAAAACAAGTTCTGGTGGTTTTATAAAGTGTAATCACCTCATGAACTGCGATTATTCCGTCTTTCAGGTGTAAAATGAAGAGAAACTAAAAGACTAGCACAAAAAATATTTTTTAAAATAAGCTTTTTATGTCAAGTTCCAACTTTATGCAGACAATATTTCTTATGATTTGTCTATAGAAAGTTTCTTTTGACACCCTTATGTGTTTGAGCTACTCTTCCAGTTTCTAAACGACTAATTTCTCTTAATTGGGCTCTTCTGAAAAACAGAATAAACTCAGTGTCCCTTAGAATTTATTTAAATAGCTACGAAACCTCGAATCTCAATTTGTCGATGGTTTCCTTCGTCCTATCGTAAAGATACGTGATTCCAACATTGGTACCAATCGCGACATAGTGTTCAGTGGCTGACAAATGAGTGAATTCGATGTCCAGAGACGTAAATCCTCTTTGGACCTTACTCGGAATAATTGTATCGAAATAGTCGATGTGATGGACATGGTCCAGTAGCATGACATCGTTCTCTTCGGACATGATTATAATTTAAGACTTAAACCCTTTAAAAACGAAGAAAAACAGATAGAAACGAAGAGAAATAAACAGCTGACATTGCCTTTAAAACACCTGAAAATCCGTTCTTTAAGAGTGACTAAATGAAAACGCAGATTCCATCATCGTACTAAAGAGGAATCTAAACAGAAAAAAAAACAGTAAATACGTATTCAATTACTACTAAACTACTTATAAAAGAACGTAGAATGCTAAAAACAGTCAAATAGCCTTCAAGGATGTTGTTTTTTTTGCTTATTTACCTGTCAAGACTCATACACAACGTCCTTCAAGTTTATAATTGCAAGTAATTATATAAACAGCCGTCTTTAATACAGGCATCTGTAGACAACTTCAGAATTTTTTTGGTTCCGCCTTTTTAGGAACGACAAACCAAATATCAACCAATTAAAAATAAAAATGGCGGGGAATATGACGACAGACCCAATAACAAACCAATTATAAATGGATGACGCTCATAAAAAGGCGGAACCAAAAAAATTCTGACGCTGTCTACAGATGCCTGTTCTTTTTTTTTAACAAATCGGCGCGCCGCCGCCGTCAAAAACTAAAGCCGTTAATAAAAAAAAAATGGCGCTGCCCAGTGCCTTAAAGGTAAGATTTACATTTATTTGATCGTTTTCGTGATGTAATAGTATTAATAACTGTATTATATTAATTTTATTAAAGAATCTTGGACGTATTCTCTCAATAAATACGAAATTGGCTCCAAAATGTATTAGAAATTATCAGGGTCAAGGTTTTAGCGAACCGGACTATTTGGACGTGAGTGATGATGACGTCACTATGAGGGATTCCCATTGTGACGTCACTGATTAACTTTTATTATTGGGATTTATGACATAATGCAGGAAAACAGCGAGAAAGCATTTTTAGAGTAACTTATGAATGGAATTGAAAATTTATTTTTGCAAATAGATGAGTAAACGAAGATGCTTAAATAAGTATAATGATAATGTTTTGAGATTTCTTATGATAATTTCGTTTAAGATGGTTAAAAATGTGAACGTCGTCATTTTCAACCGTATGTTTCAAAACGTTTAATTTTAAAGATATCGGCATGAAAATTCTAACCACACATTCGTTTACTCGTCTAGCGTTCGCAACGTTATCCTGCATTAATTATGTAAAAATTAAGATTTACTTGATACAAATTCTTTAAACTAGCGTTCTTATAATTAGGCACTAAAACCTCAGTTTCCCGTCTACGACCTACTAAACATACAATTGAAATCGTACGATTTTCCTGCACTTGAACGTTACGGCAGCTACGTCCATCGTACAGCCGAATATTTCGGTTTGAATGTTGAACAGAGGTTAAAACCGATCGTGTATATTAAAGTGAAATTGTCGTATTTATCACTGTTATCTTATTATAGTTGGGCAACCGCTCCACAAGTCCTTCAAGTGCGAACGTACAAACCAGAGAGTAAAATAGTGGACAAGGAATACAAGTTATATCATTATGAACGTAACATTCAGGTAGAAATTGGTCGTTGTTAGCTCTTTTTTTTGACAGTGTGTTTAAATCTGAAAGTTTCGTTTCAGATCTCTGATTTCCCTTGTACATTGGCACCGATCTTTCTCGAAGTTATTCACTCAAATCTTCCTGAAGGAACACAATTGAATGTTCATCCACACCAAGAGGAACATGAAGAGATACGTTACATCCCAGATATCGAACTGAACGATCTCAAGGAAAAACTGGACGAAATGAGAAATCCGAACGCCAACACGAAAAAGAAATAAAATTGCTTTTATCGTTGCATTTTAAAAAAATGAAATTCTTAATAAATAAAAGAAATGGAATTTCTTATATGTATATAACATTGTGACAATTTTAAAAATTAAAGACAATCAATAAATATGCCGTCTCATAATCGTTTAAATTGATTTTTAAGTGTAAGGGATCCTCAAACTTTGCTTATTGTATTTTGAGAGAAAAATGACGAGAAACTTGAATGCGTTATAGAAACTTGAAACGTAGCTCCATCACTTAAGGCTGTTTTCATGTTGATATCTTATAAAATACACTCTTCAAACACACAAAAAGCTTACTTTGAAAGATAGCCATGTAATATGATAAACCCTTAAGTGATTGTGCTACCCTTCTAGTTTCTAAAACACATTCAAGTTTTGCTTCATTTTGCACCTGAAAGACAGAATAATCAGGGTTTGAGAGGCGTCGTTTACACTTTGAAAACCACCTTAAAGATAATTTAATATTGAATTATTTTGAATTAAGCTGTGCGCTTTTTATTTCAGTTTGAAAATGACCCAACGTTAAGCAGACGCTGATCTTAATTTTTGTCTTTAAGAAGTTTATTTTGAAAGATATGAACATAAAATCATTAACTACTCGAGCTACGGTTCTAGTTTTTAACAAACATTCAAATGTATCTTAATTTTACTTCCGAAAAATAAAATAACGAGAGTTCGAGAGGCGTTTACACCTTAAATCCCATTAATTGAATTGTTGTTTATCTATTCTGGGTGCGTGTGTATGTGTAGCAATTAGTAAACTGTGTTTACAGAGTAATTTGCATGTTACAAACTAATGGAAAGTCAACAGAAACATCGGGTAATGCCGATGTTGTCCATAGTAACCATTAATTGACTTTCACAACAGTAACTTTTAACTTTTTTTTAAAAAAAAGCGTCTCAAATTAGTTTCAAAGAATTAAATGAGACCAAAGCGTAATGACGAATATGAAAATGCAGCGTGAAAGTTTCCTTCAATTCGTTGTTTTATTTTCATTGTTTTTCGTATTATCTGTATATGCGACCGAAAAGCAAAAAAAGCGTGTTTACTTTGCAAAAAAATTCACTGGAGGTCATTTTGACAGAGTAGGAAAAGTCAGCGACGTGTACTCGTACATTCAGTGCGCTTCGCTGTGCTTGACCTCCAGGCCACAGTGTCAAAGTTTCAATTTAAAGTGGCAAAACAACAAAACAAAAATTTACAGATGTGAAATTTTGAATGAAGTTCCTAAACTGTTAAATGCAAATGAATTCAAGACCGAAGAAAATACTGCTTATTTTGAACTGATCTACAACGAAACAACAGTAACAAAAGAAAAAAATTGCAAAACAACAACCATTTCTTAATGTGTTTTTCTTTACAGGTCTTAACTGAATGCACATTAGATGATAGTGTGTACAAGAACATGAGAACAAATTGTACGTATACAGTCATACGTTTGTGCGCAGACCAGAACACGTACAACTGTAGCCTTACCGAACAAGTATACTGCATCGGTAAGCAAGTAAAAAACATGACCTGGAGTGCAGCCAATGAGAAATGTAATTCACTGAATGGAAAACTAGCCGAAGATAAAGATGAAATTCAACACCAAATCCTTTTGCCGATAGTGGCAGAATTGAGTGAAAAAGATGGATACGGAAATTCCGTCACCTGGCTAGGTGGCTACGGAGTTTGGACTGGACAAGGATCAACAAAAAACAAAACATGGTACTGGCAAGATGAATCACGTGTGACGAACGAACAATGGGCTTTTCTCGAACCGAATAACGACGGGAAAAAAAGCTGCATTGCTATGACCAATTTCAACATGCCTGGCGTAATTGGTAAATGGGTCTCCAAACCATGTGACCACTCGGCACCATTCATCTGCGAATACTGGATTCGAAACCGTTTATAAGATTTCTCAGACTCACTGCAAAACAATACACGATTTTGCCCTAATTCTAATAATGCACGTTTGAAAATTTTCAACAATAAAAACAAAAGTACATTTTAAAGTTTTAACTAACTGAACTTTAACTGAATGAGTTTAAATAAATGTGTTTTTTTGAAAATTGTTACTGATTTTATTTGAAATTTGAACTGAGATTTAGCTCAAAAGGTTGCAAAAATACTCTCGCAAATATGTATGTATTGAGTTAAACTTAATAAAAAAATTACTTAAATATGGTCCAGTAACCATGCATTAAATATATAATTCGAGACATTGAAATTACTGAAAGCCATAAAAGCATTTTGTTTCATTCAATTTCAAATTTAAAAACGCATTTCAATAAACTCAGCAAGGATCAAAAGAAAGTTGTAATTTAGACAAGAAAGCGTTTTTGTTCAAATTCTTTGAAGCAACAGTTCCTAAAAAGAAATAAAATGCTTAAATACTTTCCCCACCTCGTAAGAAACTTTTTCCCAGCGCATACGAATAGTACAGAAAAGTTGATCCAAAACGAAGATGGAAAGAGAATCAACTGATTTACAAAGCCGAGCAATCTCAAACTACTTTCAACAGCCTTCGACGCAAATATCTTGGATACCAATAACAACATCGACAAAAAGTAAGTTTTTTCTTCCTCTTTACATCGTAACGTTTACACCTTAATAATAAAAATTATAAACTCGGATAATTAGCAGTTCCAGAACGTGATGTTTTATACTCGTATCCATTCGGATACCTCAGTCCACCTTTGGAGAGTAAAGACAACGAAATTGATCGTAACAGCCAAATGTACCACAAAGAAGAAAAGTATGGCTGGCATTGTTATGAAAAAAAACAAAACAATTTAACACAGTAATGTTTATAGTAATTACAGTTACGGCCCACCTAGTCCTAGTGCTTACAGTAACGGAGGTTACGGAGAAATGCAAAATTCTGTCGCATTCACGGCATTGGGACTCATGAGCTTTCTGTTTTTTTTAAGAATGATTACCGTAAGTTCATTAATTAGTAATTACAAACTATTACTGAAATTAAAACATGAGAGCTTTTCTTTTAGGATACAATCAACTCTCTCAATGGTGGAGTCATAACACCGATATCAAAACGCAACGAAAGAAAAGTTAAAGAAACTAAGTTCAAACAATCAGAAATATCTTTGGAAAAACTTGGTTACGACATCATTCAACTCTGTATCGAACTAATGGAAGACGATAAAAGGGGATGCAAACCACAACAATTGTGTCGGACTAATAACTATCTGGTAGAGCAATACGGAACTGTCGGATTGGTCGTGGGAACACTGATAAGGTTAGTTATCAATTGTGCTCTCTTTATAACAAGACTGAAAGTAGCGAAATTGTTTGGTCTTATCTCAAATCGTTATGTTTGGCTTCATCACCATCCCAGCTAGGATCCTATTAATCCCAACTGCCCCATTCATTCCATCAGTAATGGATCCCACCAATCCCATGGATTGTCCCATCAATTTACGTTGAAATAATATTCCAAAAGTCTCACCTGTCGCTTCAATTCAGGGTCAGTCTTATCAATTCATGTTGAGTCCCATTGCGAAGGTCCTCCCCCTGCCTTAACATTTGAGGTTCTGTTCCATCACAAGGGTCCCAACCTGTGCCATATAAAAATACATTGTTCACTTTCAGTGAAACTCTCATCGAATATCTGTACAAAACCAATGAGAAAACAAAGGTCATCTACGAGGCGGCCTCACGAGATGGACAACAAGGTAACGTGTGCAGAAAATATTTCAAGATGTGCTCGAAATCAAAAAAAGCGGACGGACAAAATTCTATCATGAAACCATCGAAAGAAAAAAATATAACCACGAAGTACAAATGAAAAAAAAAAAAAAAACTTGAAAGTAATTTAGGCACATTTTACAATGCATATATTTATAATAAAATTTCATTTCTTTTGTCATTGAGACCAATTTTTTTGTTAAAAAGATTTTTACACGGAAAACAAGTTTGTTAAAATATACGTTCGAAAAAAAATTCCACAGTTATTGATTTTTTGGGAAGATTTTCTTCGCGCGCAAAATAATAATAAAAAAACATTTTTACTTCAGAAAAGAAAAAAAAAAAAAACAGCAAAGAACTATTTTTAACGACAAAAAGGTTGAACCGACACGTCAACCTTTTGACGTTTACGAGCTCTCATCTGATTGAAAAACTCATCGATGTCCTCTTTTCGAACAACCTTACATTAAAACAAAACAAGAATAAGTCTATTTTTCATGATGATGTGACAAAATAAAAACACCTACAGTACCTTCTTGCTTTCAGCAAAATTTTTAAAAAAATCTTTCAGTTCAGAAGTCATGTCATTGTATTCTTATTTTTTTAAAATAAAAATGTCAATGTAACAAAAGATGATGATAAAAAAAAAGAACCGCAGCAAATTCCTTACCATGAATGGCTTCGACCTGTCGGACCCTATCCAATCGAGACAGTGCTTGCATTCCTTGATCGTAACGAGATTGACCAGAACTTTGAGCTTTTCCCTGTTCTTCGTACGAATGCACGGTGTCTTCATTGTCCAACAGAAACAAAACGTTTCTTTCCATGTAAAGTTTCTGTACAAACAGATCCAAAATCACATTTGATTCAATCTTAGACTTAAAAGTTAAGGTCATTTTTAAAGCATAAACGGGGCTTTTCAAACTATTAATTATTCTGTCGTTTCAAGGTGCAAAATGAACAGAACCTTGAATGTGTTTTAGAAACTAGAAGGGTAGCACAATCACAAATTATATTTTCATTTTGATATCTTTAAAAAAATAGTTGTTCAATATTTTTGTCTATAAAAAGGTTTATTTTGAAAAATATCAATATGAAAATACTATTAAGTGATTCAGCAAGGTAACCGTTCTAGTTTATAAGACTAGTGTTGCTTTTGTGAAACTACAGAATAGCCAATAGTTTAAAAATGAGCTGTTCTTAAATAACCCTCTAAAAGAGGGCTATATTTTTGCGTTAAACGAATTTTAAGGCCCAGATTAAAAATATATTTTGTGTTTAACGGGTTTCTCTGCATTTCTAAACTATCACAACGTGTTTACTTTAAAAAATATTGTTACAAAATTTTACTGAACTTTTCTAGTTATGTTAACTAAAAAAAAAATAACCATATTGTAGTAACAAGAGATAAACAATAACCAGCAAGATATTAGTCTTAAACTACCTTGCAGTCATCGCAGCGACAAAGTTTCTCTCGCCATCCGTCGGCCCAGAAGACAGCGCAACCTGGCTGACAACGGACTTCGCGTTTAAGGAGTTCGAGCCGTAAACAACCACCGGAGCTCGTTCTGCTGTCAACCGTCTGAAAAAAAAAATTAAAACAATTTGTCACGTCCTTGAAATAGTTCACTTTTCCAAAAAAACAAATCACCTCACGAGGTTTGTCTTGAGAAAGCAAAGTATCGGCATGTTCTTTCGTCATCTCCGACAGTCCGCTTGCGATCAAACCACAGCTATTGATCGATACATCGTTAGTGACGTTAACTGTCAACATCTCTGTATCGGAATCGATTTTAACTGTTTCTGTAATTGTAGAAATCAAGATTAAAACAAAGCCAAACGTGAAATAAATGATAACGATATCTAACCAGATGAATTAATGTCATAAGCCCATAAGAAGTCACACTTCATCATGCAGTTGCTGCAGATCATTTCTCCATATTCGTTGTTTGATGGTACGGGCGTTCCTAGGTGCTGGGGAAAAAAATAAACACGAAAGTAACATCAATTCGGGCCATTTTCTTTATAGAAGCTTCTCCTCTTACTCTTCCATGATACCAGTCCTCGCAAACAACGCATTGGATCATCTCGTCCTCGATCTAAGAAACACGATAGAGTCGCAATCAAGAGTCGATTGCAATCGAAATATTCCGACATATGTTTACCTCATCGTCCGGATCAGGATACGGTCTGCAACAAATGCAGTAAAGACCACCGAAATTCTGATTGTAGTTGTTGTTTGTGTTTGTTCCACTCTTTTCCTACGCAAAGGAAATGTTTAAAACTTAGCAAACTCAGTTTTATTGTCGTTAATAACTGAAAGTTTTCAGTTTACTGGGTATAATTTGCATTGGTTTTTAGTGAATTTGGAGTTACCACAGTCACAACGAAAATTTCTGCAATTACAAATGGTAAAACGTTAGCATAAAAATAAAAAAAAAACAATTTAAAAACATCAATAATCAGCAAATGAACTACTGTTACTCTGTTGTTCACTGTAACTTTTCGCCGATTTTTTTTTTAATTTTTTGTGTGTTTCTGTAGAATATCTTAAGTTTCTTGTATATTTCAGTGGTTTCATGCAAATATCTGCAAGTTTAATAAAATATGTTCTTATATCTGTCAGATTATTACATATTTCTTAAGTTTTTGAAGAATACAAGTTCCATAATGATTTTAAGTGTACTTTTATCTTGCAGTTTTCTCAAAATATTGACATATTTCTGAAATTTCTTCAAAGTTTCAACAAATTTCATTTGAGATTTTTCTTGTTTCTTTCAGTTTTCATCAGATTATGACAAGTTTCTCAGATATTTTTGAAATTTCACACAGATTTCTCACATATATTACAATTTGCAACATTAAAATACACATATTAGAATGTTTTTACACCGTTTCGATGTACCTTTTAGTATACAGTTCGAACAACTTATGTCCATCATGACATGCGTAGCAACAAGCTAAACAAACACCGGCGAATTTCTCCGTTCCCTCCATACAAGTCTCGCAGGCGTACAATGCCTGCCTACGAATGTAGCCCTATAAATAAACATCAGACAAAAGACAGCGTGTTTAAACGAGAGTGCGTAATATCGTAAAGAAATAAAAAAGAGCGCTGAACGACGATGAGGCACGGGCATTTTATATTCATCTTCATTTGGATAAGAGCGGCCATTCATTCATTCATTTCTTCTTCTTCCGTTTCTTTGTTTTCATTGTCGTTAAAAAACCAACGTACCTGTGGATACGTGCAATTCTGATCGTCGCTACCGCCCAAAACTGCATTTGCGTCATCTTCCAACTCCTTTTCTTCCTCCAGAACGTCTAGCATCGTAATACCACTGTCATCGTCGACGTTTTTGATGTTTCCAAAATCTGTATAACTAGACCCTTCCGCCATTTTTCCTCTTTCTTCTTGAAGTTCTTGTTAATCTAGATATTTTGGCGCCAAATTAAAATTGCAACTGCAGCGTCACCTAGCGGTAGTTTCATCAATATATCTCATATTGTAATTACACTTCTAATAACCATCGAATTGTTAGTATTTTATATTTATAATAACATCTGCAGTTTAATCATTAAGGAAACGTATTTATATTTAAAAATGTAATGTTTTTTCTATTAATAGTAATATTTTAAAGTATGAACTAAAAGCTTACGATGATTCTCACTACGTGGCAGCACTTTACAAGACCCGTTTATTAGCGACTTAGCACATATTTAGCGGCGACGACTAGTAATTTATTGATATCGACGGCGGCTAAATTATTACAGAAAGCTGATGCAAAAGTTAAGGTTGCGACATAATTATTTGCTAGAATTCATTCATTTAAAAGTTATTAAATTATTTCTTTCCCATAGAAAGTATGACTGAGCTGATGGAAGTGCAAATGAACGGTGTTTCTTTAACAGAAGTTGAAGAAAAGGACAGAAAACAGTCTGAAGAAGAGGAAGATGACGTCGTCGATCCATGGAAAGTTGTGAGCAAATCTCATAAAGGAGTTGACTACGATAAACTTATCAGTAATATCACAGCTGTTATGTTGAGTGTATGTAATTAATAGTACGTTTTTGTTATTAAGAGAGGTTCGGGAGCAGTAAAGTTACCGATGAATTGGTTCAGAGGTTCGAAAAGGCAATCGGCAAACCGGTTCATCACCTTCTTCGTCGAAGAACTTTCTTCTCACACAGAGATCTTGACTTCATTCTGAGTAGAGTCGAGCAGAATAAACCGTTCTACCTCTATACCGGTCGTGGCCCCTCTTCGGATGCAATGCATCTGGGACACCTCATCCCCTTTGTCTTTACAAAGTTCGTTAGAACTTTGTTTGGCCTGTCGTTGGTTGAACAACATGTTTTTTTTTTCAGATGGCTTCAGGACACTTTTGATGTTCCGTTAATCGTCCAGATGACGGATGACGAGAAATTCCTCTTTAAGGATCTCACAGTTGAAGAAGTTCAACGACTAGCTGTTGAAAACGCTAAAGATATCATTGCCTGTGGCTTTGACGTTGAAAAGACTTACATTTTTTCCGATTTCCACTGTATTGGGTAAGATGAATGCTTCTCGTTTTCGTGTTAATCATCATTTTGATTGGTTTTCTTTCAACCAACAGCCGTTCGCCCGCTTTCTACCGCAATATGGTTCGGATTCAGAAGTGTGTAACGTTTAACCAGGTGAAGGGAATCTTTGGATTTGGCGATAGTGACTGTATTGGAAAGATTAGTTTCCCTGCAACACAAGCAGCACCCTCGTTCAGCAGTTCCTTTCCAGAGATCTTCAATGGAAAAACGGATATTCCGTGTATCATTCCTTGTGCAATCGATCAGGTTTATTGTGTTTTAACATATATTAAAGGAACCGGACTTACCGTTCATTCGTTATCATAGGATCCTTATTTTCGTATGACGCGTGATGTGGCTCCGAAGTTAGGCTACCACAAACCGGCTCTCCTCCATTCGACCTTCTTTCCAGCTTTACAAGGAGCACAAACGAAAATGAGTGCTAGCGATCCAAATTCTTCGATCTTCTTGACAGATAGTCCAGCACAGATTAAGAATAAGGTGTAAATCTTAACTAAAACCCGATTTTTTAAAAAAGAACTTTAAAACATACAACCCATCTGAAAGTTATGTTTGAAATTGGCAGATAAACAAACATGCCTTTTCTGGTGGAAAGACGACTGTTGAGGAACACAGAGAACTTGGCGGAGACTGCGACATCGACATTTCTTATCAATACCTGACGTTTTTCATGGAAGACGATAAGCGTTTAGAAGAGATCAGAAAAGTATCAGAAAACACATTTCGTTACAAATTATTTATTGGTTAAAATTAAAGAAATAATAATTTTCAGGAGTATTCGAATGGACAACTGCTGACCGGTCACCTCAAAAAGGAGCTTATTGGCATATTGCAGAAAATCGTAAGCGAGCATCAAGAACGACGCAAACTGGTTACTGATGAATCCGTTCTAAAGTTCATGACACCTCGAAAGTTAAACTTTGACTTTTAACATGTAACAGTTCTCGAGATTATGACAACAATAAACTTATTTAACAAAGTTTGTTTTTGATTTTGTAATTTAACGATGTCTTTCATTCAAAATACCAGTACATCCAGATATGGAAAGTGATGACCAACAAGAATATCCAAAAGCTTGACCTTGAACCGGTGAAATTCCAGTTCGTTGACTTTGAAAGAAAGTTTCTGAGGTTCATGACCTCTTCTACTTCAAACGACAAATCTGAATCTTTACGTTGCAACATTTTTCAAGCGCTCTTTTAATCCCTCTTCTTTCTTTTCTAATTGGCATTACTTAAATAACAATTTTTTCATTAAAATAAAATTAGAATTAAAAATAATAAGGATTAAATACAATTACGAAATAAAGACTCACATTCCACTGCTACTTCTTCAATGCTCTGGTTGTTCTTCTTTAATAAACGTCTTTAATAGAAAGCGCAGTTGTTGAAATTTTTTTTATATCGATGCATTTTATTTAAGGGGGACGACACAAGAGAGATAAATTTTGTATAGAATGGGAAACCGTTTTACTTTTTATCAGCGTTTTACTGTTTTTTTTTTTCAGAATTAAATTCAGTTTTTTTTGTTCATTAAAACGAGGATAATAAGTAAACGGCTTGCCATACATACATTCTGTTGTGAATCTAGTACATGATTTTATTCTATATCTTCCCACTTTGGTGAATCTCTCAGATCCAAGGGGGAGGACATTTGGGGTAAATCTCGTACGTCATGGCAAGCTATTTTAGTTTTTATCCGCGTTTTACTAGATTTTCAAATTTTAATTATATTATAGGAATCTAGTAAAACGCGGATAAAACGGCATTCCATACATACAATCTGCCGTGAATCTTTGTAAATGTTAGTGAATCTCGTACATGATTTTCTTCAATGTCGGCTCCCTTTCTCAAATTTTGGGTACAATCAAGGCAACGCCACAAGAGAATAAATCTCGTATAGAATGTTAAGCTGTTTTATTTTTATCTGCGTTTTACGAGATACCCAGAATAAAATTTTATTTGGAGTGTCCAAATAAATGCAGCTAAAAAATAAAACGTTTTAACATATTTACATTCTGCTGTGAATCTTTGTGAATTTCTTGCATGATTGTTTTTTTATATCGTTCCCTTTGATGTTGTTAATTTGTTAACTTATACAATCGATTTCTTATATCGATATTTGAACGCATTTTTTTCTTCATTATGTATTGTATTGGACTGTGTAGCGTTTCATAAAAAATTTCGTCAAATTACGCCTTTTAAAAAGCTTTTTCGATGAGATTTCTCAAAGAAAAGGGATTTTAGCTTGTGGTAGATCTTATACAGGATTGAAAAATGTTCGGATGGCAACAGTGGAGAGGTCCTTTTCCAGGAAATGCTCCAGGAATCCCTCCCAACGCCTATGGAAACGGTTCCAACAATGGAATGGGATTTCAAGGGGGTTGGGTGCCAGGGATGCCTCCTCAGCCTGTTCCACCTCCTTCTATGATGCCTCCTTTGAATCCAATGCAGCATGGAGGATGGCAACAACCACAGATGCCACTACAAAACACTGGGTTTGGAATGGGACAGGGTTACGGACCACCATTCGTAGGAGGAGGAGGAGGAGGAATGATGATGAATCAAGGGTACGGGGGAGTAGGTGGAGGGGATGCTCCTGAAATGAGTAAACCACCTCTTCCGCCACAACCACCACCGCTACCGTCTTCTGCCGATGCTACAACGGTTCAAACGACGACATTTTTGATAACAAATCCGATGCCACCACCGCTTCCACCTCCAGAAGAAACATCGGGAACAACGAAAGCGAAAGACGCTGTTCTGGTATAGAATAAAACGCAGAAATTGCAGGAAATTAACATAAAACGCAAAATATTTTGAAGAAAACAGCAAGAAGTTGCAAAAAACGTCACTCATTTGTAAAATTAACATTGAAAACACCATATATTTTGAGATAACTGCAAATAGGCGTCATGCAACTGCAAAAAGATATACAGGAAATGCAATAAGAAGCTCCTCAATAATACAAAATTTCCCCGAATTATTCAAAGAAACAGAAGAAAACTTAAATGTTTATGTAACGGTGAAAACTTGGAAATTGCGTGAAAATGCATTAAAAACAGAAAATGTTATCAATTTCTATGTTTTATTGTTTCCTTACGAAAAGCCTTTTTGTATCAAGTATCGATTATACATTCTAATATTGCATTTTTGTTTCATAGTTAACCGAGAAAGAAGCCAAGGAAAAGGAACGGTTGGAACAGTTGAAACAACAAGCCCAACAATGGCAGAAGCAAATGGCCACTATTCAACAACAAGCAACGACAGCAATGGCTTACACTCCAATGGCGCAACATCAGTTTATGGTTCTAGTTTAAATACACAATTTATTAATTAAAGGTCGTGTAAGCGTGTGTTATAGCTTTTTTTTTGCACTTTTATATTTTTTTTCAAGGGAGGAGATTCTCGGTTTCAAGCTTCTGTTACACAGCAACAACCTTTGCAGCCATCACCTCAACTACCATTTCGTCATCCGGTCGACGCACCTCAACAGCCGATTCAGCCACCGCAACCTCAAAAGGAGGCCCCTAGACCCCAACAGGAGCCATCACGACAGCCATTGGAGACTCCAAGATCTTCAATGGATGTCGGGAGTTCTCGGCCGATCGATGGCCCTGTGGGTCAGAAACAGCAGCAAGTGGACACGTTACAAAGTGGAAAGAACAATGCAACAAACCAAAACAATCCAAAACCAACAAACAAGCCAAATGTTGAGCCTCTAATGTCACAACGAATTCCTCCTCCCGAATTTCGTGGAGGTGGTGGTGGTAACATGACCATTGATTTGAATGAGTTAAGTGTCGGTCTTGATGTGAATAGACGCCAGATGGAAACAGGGAGAAACACAATGAATGAGAGGGGAAGGATGATGGACAGTGAGTTTGGTCCAGGAATGAGACAACAGCAGATGGGTTTTAATCAGAACGAACGTAGAACGTTTGTGGACGATTCTCTCGAAGAAGAATACCGTTTGTTTCGTCAAAGAAACACTCAGCAGAGATCGCAGGTTTATGATTGTGGCGAATCTAACGATGAGATGCTTCAAATGTTTCGTCGATCTATTGGAAAACAAGAATCACAGGTGAATCGCGGAGGGATGATGCCGGAGAGATCGCTTGGAGGTCCGGGACCTATGTCTGGCCAAAGAACTTTCAACGAACCGAATCAAATGGGAAGAGGAAGAGGTGGACCACTTTTAGGTCAAAGACCAAATGACGATCGTGGTCCTCTATTGGGGCAAAGATCTTTCGATGATCAAAATCGAATGGGAAGAGGTGGACCCTTGCTCGGTCAAAGATTCCCCGAGAATGTAAATGACATACCTCGAGGTGGTCCTTTACTGGGACAAAGACCATTTGATGATCAGAATCGAATGGGACCCTCGTTTGATCAGAGATACGGAGAAAACTCAAATGAGATGGGTGGTAGAGGAAGTGGTTCTTTCCAGATGCAACGATCTTTCGATGAACCGATTCAAATGGGAAGAGGTAGGTCACTTCTGGGACCGAGACCAAATGGCGATTCTATAGATATGCCAAGAGGTGGTCCGATATTGGGACAAAGACCTTTTGATAGTCAAAATCAAATGGAACGCGGTGGAACTTCTTTTGATCAAAGATACGCTGAAAATCCCAATGAAATTTCCAGAGGTGGTCCTCTATTGGGGCAAAGACCTTCCGACGATTCGTATCCGAGTGGAAGAGGTGGACCTTTGTCTGGTCAGAGATTCCAAGAAAATCCAAATGAAATACAGAGAGGAGGAGGTCTTCCATTGGGACAAAGATCTTTCGAGAATCGGAATGAAATGATGAGATCTGGACCGATGAATGTGCAAGAAGAGAATACATTGAACAGAAGTGGGCCACTATTAGGTCAGAGGCCCCTTGGAGATTCAGGTATGATGTCCGGAATTCGACGGCTCGACGCTCCGAGGTTTTTAGATGATGACATGTCGCTGCCTGTCAGTGAACCACCAAAGAGACCGTTATTAGGTGACCCGAATGTCGACCCGTTACGAGGTGCACAGCCAAAAAGAACGTTAATAAACGAAGTCCCAAAAGGTGTTCCACCAGCAATCACTGGACCATCTTTGATGCCACAAAACGTGATGACAGCCAGCACAACACCCAATTTTTTACAGGAAAATAGACGACAGAGTTCTCAACAAAATGCATTATTGCAAGCTGCTAGTGAAGTCGACACTCCTGAAAAAGTTATGGAAGAGTTTACGAGAAAGTTGGATTCGTGGAACGAACAATTTCAAGCTTGGAAATTACAGAATAAAGATCATCCAGACAGAGAAGCGTATTTTCATTACGAGAAACAGTGGCAACAGTGGAGAGATAAGTTACTAGATAGGCACGAACAAATGAAACGATTGCAGATACAGAGAAACCTTTTAAAAGGAAAGGATCCAAATGTTGTTGGAGGCGGAGGAGTCGTACAGAGCCAAACACAACAACAGATTAACATTCCTTCAACAAGTGTAAACACCGGGCTGAAAGATGCTGCCGTTAAACAGACGACAACCGTTGCTGCAACGATGCCTCAGACAACGGTGTCTCAGCCCTCACCACTAGAATTAGCAGCGAAACTTCTAGTAGGAATGGCGGGTCCACTTCTTCAGAATGCAACTTCTATTCTTAGTGCAAATAAGGGAGCAACAAAGCTTAGTGATCAGAATAAAAAAGATTCAAATGAAAGCACTGCACAGAAAGGGCAGAAGAAGGCAGAGATTTCCACTGATAAAGTGGGAACAAACGCAAGTGATTACACACCTGCCGATCAACCCGTAGATATGGTGCTCGATTCTGATGAGGATGTTGATTTCGCTGCGGATAATTTCGATTCCTTTGAGCCAGCAACTCAAATTTCGGAAAAGAACGCAAAAGGCGGGTTAGAAACGGAGGAAAGTTCAAATGCTCCAATTGGACTTGTCCATCCCGGTCCCTGGAAACCATTATTCAGCACTAATTTGTCAAGTGACATGCCAAAACCAGAAAGAACTGAGGTAATGACTGCTTCAAACACATCTTCCGAGAGTGGAAAGAAAGGTCAAGGGTTGGCAAGGATCGCTCCTGTTACAAGTGATCGCGTCCGAGAGAAGCCGAAAGACTCTGGACAAAATGCGAGAGATGCTCCTTTCGATTTCCGTGACATGCTTAAGAAAGATGATAAGGACGAATCACGGGATAATTTAAGAGGGTGGCATCTCCTTGTCCCTACGGATGACGATCATAGAGGAAATCGAAGCAACAACAACAAGCGTAGAGGTCAAGATCAGGATCAATACGGACGTCAATCTGACGGTCGTTCAGACTTTGACGGAGCTCATAATCGGTCTCGATTCGAAACAGATCGTTCGTACGACGGCAATAATCAACTATTCTTGGGCGATTCGTTGCAAGATTCTTCAAACACATTTGAACGTGTCGATTCGATTCCGTTTGCCGAGAGAACCGATGTTTGGGATAATCCTTATTTACATGACGACGACGAAGTTCCGTTTTTTGAGGATAACAATGATGATGCCCCGTGTACCGACGCAATGGAGGAGAATTGGGAGGACGAGTGTGATACTGAGAAGAGTATCCCGCCGTTATTTCCAAATAATGACATAAATGCGACGGTTCCTTCTCCCATGATGCCACCTGGAAACAAACCACTGACTAAGAGACAAAGAAAGAGATTGCGAAGTCGTTGGGGAAAGAATGCTGGTGATCCCCTTCAGAATCCAGGAGAACTACAGAAATCTACTCTGGACCATAACGCAGACATTTTTCCAAGAGGAATTCGAAGCGAAACGTCAGACTTTGAGCAAAGGCGAATGCGAGAAAATGAATCGAGATGGTTTGCTAGAGGCGCCAACGAACTTCCTCCATTGGCTGATTCTGGTATGATTAATAGATCGCTTACGGACAAAGAACAGGACATAATCCGTAAAGCTGCAGAAGAACTCAAATCTCTACAGGACAGAATGGAAGAAGCGATGCCTCCACCACAAATCTACACACTGGACTGTCATCAAATCATACTTCAAGTGAGCAAAGGCCATTTCTCTGCACCTTTCAGGATTGGTTATTAGCCCGGACACCTCCAGCACGTGTTATATGAAGCCATAGACGCAATATTAAGTGAAATTTGACGTTTCTGAAAAGATGGTCGCAATTCTAACAAGCAATCAGCTCTTCAAAATTTGTTTTGAACAGAGATTGAAGTTGGAATCGTTTCTTGAATGTTGTGGTCAGGTTTTTAATGTCTTTTGGTTGCAATATTTTAAAGGGTTTTTGTTTTACAGCCTTTTGAATTATGCTAATTAACTTAACCGATGTTAAAAAGGCCATTGACCTCAAAACAGCCCATTTTTCTAACAACCTTTCGGTTCTTCAGGAAGAGGCAAAATTATGTATATTTCTTAAAATGTTCTTCTGGTTATGAGGTATCTTCATAACGTTTTGAATTACCATTTGATTGCTAAAGCTGTTTGGAAACGCAAAATTGACCACGTCTCATTGCTTATGCAACTCTGGAGTGTCTCTTGGCTCTTAAATCACTTGGTCTGTTTTTGAGAAAACGAAAAATTATAACACATTTTTTTTCTATCTAAAGCCAAAGGGAAGAAACAATCAACCTGCTGTTAATAGGCCGAGACCTCGTGACGATGAACCAATTGAAGTGGTTTGTATGGGGTTTTTTTACAGTTCTAGATCTTCAGAAATATTTCATTATTGAATTGTAGGGTCGAGTTGTGCCACCTCGTATTCGGGATTGGAATGATGGTGACAGGGATGTTTCTATTGCTGACATGCAACGCAAACGGTGATTCTTTTTTTGATTTGAAATCAATATTTTAATTCAGTGTTTTGTAACACTTTGAATTTATTTCAATGTGATGATAGAAACCTGGAAGAAAAACGGAAACAACAATCATCAGGAAGTGGTGATGTGGAATTCTTGAACAAGTATTTATTCGTTTGTATTTTTTAGCTGCGACAGAATCACGTTACTTCTATTTTTTATTATAGGTTTTGGGATAGAAGATCTTCAGAGGCGGGTGACACGGTTAGGCAAATGGATCGTAATCGAGGGTTCTCTTCACGTGATTCTTTGGTGGCAGATCGAGGATTCTCGTCACATGGTCCCGATGAGAGAGGGTTTTCTTCACAAGATCCAGAAGATCGCAGATTTTCGTTACAAGGTCCAGAAGATCGAGGATTCTTTTCTCGAGGTCCAGAGGATCGAGAATTTTCTTCGCTAGGTCCAGAAGATCGAGGATTATTTTCACGAGGTCCGGAAGATCGAGGATTATTTTCACGAGGTCCGGAAGATCGAGGATTTCCTTCGCATGGTCCAGAAGATCGAGGATTCTCATCACGAGGTCCTCAAGATCGAGGCTTCTCACCGAGAGATTCTTTTGATGACGATCGAGGATTCCCTTCACGAGGGCCTTATTCAGAAGATAGAGGATTTTCTTCTCGAGGTCCTCCGACAACAGGTCGTACAGGAGAAGGCGAAGTTCCTGTTTCAATCGATTACGGACATGGAGCTGCAAAATCCATACCAGGAAGCACTCTAATTCCTGGACAAAGTGCGGAAAAATAATCCTATTGTTCTCCCTTAAAATATTGGTATAATCAAAGAGTTAAAATTTCTCTTTATTTTCAGGTGTTTTTGATTATTTTGAAAAGATGTTTAATGTCGAGAACGTACAAACAATCGACTACGGCCATGGAAGAAAAGAGCAGAGTTCGTACGATAGAGAGCACGATAGATACGGAGAACATTCGTCTTTGAGAGGTCGCGGTTCTTTTTTGAAAAAGTTTTTTGAACTCTTTTTTTAAACACTTCATTTGTTTTAAAGATTCCAGTCGTAACAGGGTTGGCCGTGAACCAGAAAGATTCCGCGCCAGGAGTCGAGAACGTGAGAGATCTCGTGAAAGAATCCGCGAACACGACAGATCTTACGATAGAAGCCGCGCACGCGATCGGTCAATCGATCGTATTTATGGCCGCGAACGGGAGAGATCTCGCGACAGAAACAGAGACCAAGGACGAGAGAGAGATAGACTGAGGAGCGATAGAAACCGTGACGATGAAAAATCGCGTAATCGAGGCAACAACGGCGAACAGTCGCAAGATAGGAATCGAGAAAGGGATTCTAGGTCTACTCGCACGTCACGAGATGTCGATAAAACTTCTACAAACAGAACAGACGATTCTAGAGAAAAGAATCTTGTCGAGCAAAGGTTTTCTTTTCCTGTTTTCAAAACTCGGCTATGGTTAACGGTTTCGTTTGTTTTGATTTAATAGTTTTAGAGCTAGAGAATCTCAACAAGTTCACGCTCGACCTCCAATGATAGCACCCGAAAATAAATTCGAATCTGTTTTGATCGAGGATTTATTGGGCATCGAAGGACGTAAACGTCGTCCTCACAACATCGTAATTGTTCTTAGAGGTCCTCCGGGCTCCGGAAAGACATACGTTGCAAAGTTAATCAAGGTTTCAGCAGCAATGTTTTGACTGACCTGTCGATTTCGTTCGTTTTAAATTGTATTTCTATCGTATTTTAAAAGGACAATGAAATTGAAAATGGTGGAAGCGCACCTAGAATGCTTTGCTTAGACGATTACTTCATGGTGGAATCGGAAGAGTCGGAAGTCGATCTCGAAACAGGCAAAAATGTCAGTATACGATTTATTAACGAACGGCCTCGTTCATTTGTCGATTATTCGTATTTCACATATTGTTTTTTTTTTTACGAATTTAAAATTGAAAGCAGGTGATGAAGTACGAATACGAACCCGAAATGGAAGATTCGTATCGAAACAGTCTTTTTAAATCGTTCAAGAAAACGATCGAAGACGGGTTTTTCCCGTTCATTATCGTCGATGCAATCAACAATCGCGTTCGACACTTTGAGGAAATTTTTAGTTTTGCTAAACATAAAGGGTTTCAGGTACTCACCGATTCTTTTTTTAAGATGCCCTCTTTTTCTCTCACGACTGAACTTCCATTGTTCTTGTTTGTTCAAGGTGTACGTGGCCGAAATGGACATGGATCCGGTTCCATGTCACAGGAGAAACATCCATAATCGATCTCTAGATGATATCAACAAAGTACGATTAATTATGAACGAATGGTTGAAGGTTTTCAGGGGATTTGTTTTGTACGTGGTGCCGAAAAATGAAGAGAACAGTTTTTAGAAGCACATTTATCAATTTATACATATTTTTTTTTAACATTTGATGATAAGTTTGCTCCTTTAGTTCGCTCGTCTTGTTTCAAATAAAACTTTGAAATCCTTTTAGTTCCTTGAACTCTGGTTATTCTGTCTTTCAGGAACAAAGTTAAGAGAAACTTGGAAGTGTTTTAAAAACTAGAAGGGTAACTCATTCACTTAAGAATATTTTCATGTTGATATCTTTTAAAATAAGCTTTTTATGTAAGTTTTGAAAATGAGCCAACAATATTTTTTAATTTTTAACTATAAAAATTTTATTTTGAAAGATATGGACATGAAAATACTGTACTATTAAGCTATTGAGTTACCAATCTAATTTCTAACGCTTTCAATTTCTTCTTAGTGTTGTTCTTCTGAAAGTACAGATTAACCAGTACAAGAGTTTGAAAATCAGATGTTCATGAAATATCTTAAAGAACGAACCGATTATAATTGTATTTTTCTTTCTTTCTTGTTTTACAAAGATAATCGAGAGTTGGGAAAGTACACCACGTCATTACATAAGAGTGGACGTCCGATCTCTGCTCCAGGATGCAGCCATCACCGAAGTTTGTTTCTTTTATGTTGTCGTAATTTCCACTCGTAACTTTGAATATTTCTTCATTGTTTTCTCAAAAAGGTCGAAATGGAAGATCTCGCTGAATTTGATACGACTGTGAAGGAAGTCGAAGAAACACAACCGTCGGAATTAATGATGACGGAAGAACCAGATGAAATTCAGGTGAGTGTGATCTCTTTCATTTCTATAAAGTATGATAAATATAAATATCGTGGATTAAGTTTTACACTCTAAAAGAGAGAAAAGTAAAGCAAATGTGCGACAAAAAAAGAAGGTAAGTGCTCGGAAAGTTTTTCATTTCATATTTTTTTTTTTTAACAATTTTCTAATTGTATCAATTTCTTTTCTCATCGTACGAATTTTTCTTTCGTTTCTGCCGAACAGAAATCGATGCAATTCAGAATATGTGTATTATTAATTTATATGGGATCGTAATTAAGTAACTCGTGTAAACTTTTTGATGCGAAAGTTTGCTCAAGTAGCAAAAAACAAAAGGTGGTGCGGTGCGCACATAACGTGCGAAAAAAATGTTGCACTACGGCAGCTGCGATTCCGTTTCCGTTCCATTGCGAAAAAAAACCCTCCTCCTCCCCTTTGATAAAACAAAATGTTGTTTGATTTATGTTTTTATGTTCAACTTTTGGTAATTTCTGACAGAAATAAGTTTCAGAAAGAAAAAAACAAACACAAACAGCTTGATTGAATAAGAATTTGCAGATTATCTTGTTGTTTACAAACTCTTCGTCGTAGTTTGCAATAATAATTGCTAAACCAAAGAGCAGAAACACAAGCAAAAGAGACAGAGAGAGAAACAGAATTGGAAGACTTTTTTCCGTCCTCTTGGAAAGATCCAGAAAACTTCACCGGTTTTTTTTTTGTTTGCTTCCTTCGATGTTTACGTTATAGGAAGTTGCAGTCAGCAAGTGGGAGAAACTGGAAGCCACTGAGGAAAAACTGGGTGAGTTTTTAACTATTTTCTTCATTATTTATATTATTATTGTGGTCATCAACAGTGTCTTTGAGTTTGCAGCTGACTCACTAGTCGTACTTCGTTTAACGATAGGAATGCGTAACGCGTTCCTGAAAATTGTATCGTAACTGAAGTAAAAGGCAATTGTAAAGGTGCTTCTGATTAAAGCTATAGAGTTTGATCTACTTTGTTATAGCGAGGGGTATCGTACTAAAAAGGCAAAACATAAAGGGCGGTATGACTGTAGTTATTCTGCAAGCAGCTCAGAGGGCTTATGGCAGAGAGACTATTTAGTCCAAAAGCAGCGTAAAAATTCATTATCTACTAGCAATTTCCTTGTGACATTTAAAATTTAGCTTTATCTAAATAGCATCCCTAATGATGTAAGTTTCCCCACTTGCAAAAAAATTTATCTGGAATGACCCTAGGTACAAATTTATCTTTAGAGTTGGTCAACCGTACCCATATCTGATTTACACAGTGGCTTAAGACAATTTTAATTTTCTTTTGGCTTTTCCTGAGTATGTTACTGGGAATGTGGAAAATGCCCAGCGTTGTTCGCTTTTGTCCCTCTGAATTGGTTTTGCGTAGCAGCCAGGCAGTGGAAGCGCAGGTTCATTGTAATGGTAATCCACAAAAGTATTCTGTAAAAGACTAATCTTTTGACTTAACCTCTTCATAAATGACATATTTCAATTTGCTATTGTTTTGTTTGTGAGTTGTTCAGAGGGGAAAGGGGGGGAAGGAGAACTCCACTTTTCGAAAACATTTGCAACAAAAATTGTTGAAAACCGAGAACTTAATTGATATGCACAATGTCTTTTTGTTGGTTGTTTTCATTTTTTAAAAAAATGTTTGCGCTGATCTTTTTCATTGTGAACTTGACAGTAAGTTGTTAGTCCACTTTAGCCGCGGCGGCGCGTGTTATGGGGGTCTTACGCACTCTATTCTTAATGAAAGTTACTAATATTACAATTGATGATGATCAGATGGGGGGGGGGGGTTTAGTGTAACACTCGTGCACCCAATTCTATACAGGATTCCAATTTGATTCCCATCTGAAGATTTCGTTTATTGTTTTGTATTGTCTATTAAAACATTATAACAACACCACATTCATTACTCATCTTAAATTCTTAATTGCAGCTGTTTTACAGTTTGTAATTTTTAAAAAAAGATGTGTAACTACTTTTAAGTCGTTAACTTTTAAACATTGATGGCTTTTTTGTCGGGGCCCACAATTAAAACACTTTCTCCTCCCATTCTTAACCCCCTAAAATGGGATTATTATGTACATATATACGGTATCTCAAGTAAATATTAATGGGATTAAAAGGATGTAATGTTACTAATGTATGCACACACAAACACAATTTTATATGTTGGTCACAAGAAGGTTCAAATAAACACTGGTTAAACTATGATAGAGAGAGAGAGAGAGAGCACTTAACAGAAGTTAACTCTACTCTTTCTACTTTGTTAGAAATGGTTTTTTTTCCCTCGCCCCCCCCCCCCCCCCCGAACTTCAGACGGTATTGATTGTATTAATAAATGGTAGTAGTGGTTTAGTTAGTGTGTACTTGACCACTCCCATTTTTAAACAACATTTAAATTCATGTTTTAAATTGAGTGAAATCATTTCTTGTGTAAACATCTGTGGATGATGATCATGATACTTACATTTTTTAAAACGTATTATCAGTGAGTCATTGAAATTAAAGACTTGAATGAATTGAATTGTGAACATTAAAATGAGAATGTAATGTTTCATCTCTTGGGTCAGTTGTTGTCTTTTTGGACAGATTATAATGGCGGTGACTGACTGGTCAACATCTCTCTCTCCGGAGAGAGAGACAACCAGTTTCACTTGGTAATAACGTTTAGAAGGATTTTCTTAGTCATTTCTCATTTTAGGATTTTTTAAAAGTCAAAGGAATTGAGGGTTTTTTCTTTCTTTCCCTCCTTTTCAGAACGAATGCCCTCAGTCTATTAGCACAATATATGAAGAGTGGCCCGCGGCGAGATCGTTTACAATTAAATATCTCAAGATATTTATAAATGCTACACAATTAAAAACTTCAATTAACTGTCAGTAATTGTACAATGAATTAAAAGAAAACTGAGGTTTAACTTTCATTTGCATAATGACGAGAAACTAGAAGGGTTTGTTCAATCACTTAATTGTGTTTTCATGCTGATATTGTTTAAAATAAAATTCTTATGTCAGTTTGAAAACTTTAAAAAGTTTATTTTTAAAGATATCAACATGAAAATATGCTGGAAGTGAGTGAGCTATCCTAGTTTCTTAGACACTTCCTAGTTTCTCTTAATTTTGTTCCTGAAAGACAGAATGGTATGTTGTTAAGAAATATCTTTAATTTGTAATTTCGAATTATTTTTTTTTTTTTCATAAAAAAACATGACAATAAAAATTCAAAGTGTTTCTTGATGATATCTTTCAAAATGAACTTTTTATGACAAAAAAAGGCGAAAACATGAAAACGTATTTTAAAGATATTACTATGAAAAAACTTTTAGCATACTCTCCGACCATTCTAGTTTTGTAAATAATTTGAATATATTAAACAATAGACATGTGTGATCCAAATGTACTTTGATAATAAATTTTGGGCGTTGGGTGTGGGACACACACACACTGTATTATGAATCATATATTTGCATTAGAGAAGAAACATTGTCCTAAATCATATTCACTTGTCCATTTTCTCCCAAAATTCAAACACCATTTGTCTTCTGTAATTTCATCCCCTACAAAAGTTTGACTTTACCTATATAAGAGTGTTCATTGAAAGTGACGATGATGATGATGTCATCTTTGGTTCTCTTACAATTGTTTTCTTCCAGTCCCATCCAGTTCTCACCCTCCACAAATAATAAATCTAACAAAAGTTAATATAAATAAATAAAAGACCTTTTTGGATCTTGAAATGTTGTTTTTGTTATGTGTTTTATGTCTTTGGACCTCCCGAATAATGAATTGGGTTTTTTTTTTCTTTCTGTTTCTTTTGTATATTTTTTATAGCTAAACTGGATGGTCTAGGATTGATGAAACGTAAAAAGGACAACATCCCACAAAGTTTGGAAGACTATTTGCAACTGCCGGACGACTACGAACAGCGAGAATGTCAACCCGGGCAGAAAAGGGTTGGTTTCACATTTTCAAAATTCATAATAAGCCTTAAAGGTGGTTTCTCAAAACAATAGTTACTTCGAATTTGATTAATTGCTCCACCCAAGAGGGACCATGTAAACCAAATAACTTATTATTACCTATCATAAGTTAATCATAACCATATCCCCCACATGTATAAATGTAATTAATGGACGCTAAACATGTTAAAAGCAAATATTCAGAAGTTTGTTTTATAACAAAAATACCTAAGTAGTTGAATTTACTAAAAGTATTTTCATGTTGATATCTTTCAAAATAAACTTTTTATAGACACAAAATTTAAACAAAAATATTGTTTGCTTAATTTAATGTTGGGTCATTTTCAAACTCAAATAAAAAGTTTATTTTAAAATATATCAACACTTTCGAATTGTCATTAAAAGCGTATTTTCAATGATAGCTACGTTCTGAAAACATTTTCAAGAAAGTTAGTTTGAATGTTGCTGCTACTGAAAGAAAAAAAAACGGTTCAATTCACTTTGATGGACGTGTAAATTTACTGTCGAGTTGTCTTATTTGAGATTTTGATTTTGTATTTCACTGACTTAATGTTCTTCTGCTTTACTTTTACTTTAAAGGTGCGTTGGGCCGACATCGAAGAACGGAAGGATCAAGAAAAGAAACGAGCCGTGGGTTTCGTTGTTGGTCAAACGGATTGGCAGAAGATGACCGATCCATCTCATGCTGAAAAAGCTCTCAATCGAACCAAATACATTTGATTACATGGAATGGAAGGATGATGGACTTAGTTTAGTGAAACTAATGTTGGATACGAATTGCTTTTCGTACTGGTTTGTTTTCATTTTTTTTTTCCAAATCCTTCAGTTATACTTAGTATTTTTGTCATTGATAGAAGTTCCATTGTTTGCTTTTTATTGCATTCTTCGTTTTGTTTTTGTTCTGATTTTAAATTACTTTGCGCTATCTCTTATCGGAATACCAATCTTTAAAAAAAAGTAATTTTGCAGTAGAAATTTAAATAAAAATGAAGGATCCATCACAATTGAGATTTTCTTGTCTTAATTTCAATGAAGTAGTATTTATTCCGATACAAGTATCGATGGATAGCCTCTTATGCAGGGCGCCACACCTAATGTATATGTGTTCTCATGTCTCATGTTGTGATGCAGTATATCACAACTGTTTTACACATGAGGTTGACCAAATCACCCATCCTCAAATTCCAAATTTAATTCCATATTCTTGTGCAATTCAGGATTTACCAAATATATAACCAAAATCTTGAATTGGCATTTGATTATCCACCTAGTTAAAGCAGAACAGAGAAATGTGTCGTTACATTTGCAAAGTATGACAACATGGAAACAAATTGCGGTGATTATATCGCATGATATAATGTATTTTTGAATTTGAATAATTACTCTGGAAGATGCCCAGATGACGTTCTATAGAGCCTGGGTACGAGGATATAGATGGACACTTCTAGCGGGATAAATACTTCCACATGACCTTAGTCAATTTCCAAATATGGTGATTTCATGATATAAAAAAATGTTTACTTATGAAAATTAAAAATGTGGTACCCTCTTTGTGTTGTTGTTATAATTTCTATACGTTCTTGTAATATTATGTGTGGTTAGACATAAACAACACTACATTAAGTTTTAAATAACTTTTTAGACCTTTATTGCTCTTTAGAGCAATTATTCTTAACTTTATGTAAATTGTAATGGATGTATGGATGGATCACAAATGTTTTGAGCTATATAACTTTTAAAGAAGTCCACCTATAGTAAAATGTCACGGAAACTAAAATGATCCGCATATTCTGTTGATGCTACTACCTATTTAATTTCATAATTCTACCAGAAGTGTAACTAATATCGATTTAGATACGATAAAAGTCTATATGGGTTTCTATGATTAGATTGTTATAATAAAAGTTCAGAGAAAGAATTAAAGGTGTTGAAGAGATTGAGCAGATTTAGTCGAAAGTGAACCAAATGTTCCAATATTTCTTAAATTTATCTTTCTTGAATACCTTGTTGAACTTAAGTCAATGTTGATACAAGAGTTACATTTGTAACTTAATGGGATCCATATGTTTCTCTTCCATTCTTAGGGCTATTTATTGGATGTTGGTTGGATTTGTATTGTGGAGGGTGGGGTTAGGGATGGGGATGGAGAAGAAGATGAACCTCCAAGGTGCATCCATGATAATATCCTGTTTATGTATTTACATAAAAGAATAAACACTTAAAAAAAGGGACCAGAGATAGAGAGAATGAAATGTAATTATTTGTACAAAGTATATACACTGAAATATGGATATATTTCCTGACTGTGTGGTGTGTGGGTGTTTTAGCCTCTCTCTCTCTTTCTCTCTTATTCCACCCCATCAATCATCAGTTGTATATAAACTAGTAGAACACCTTTTTTTCTAAAAAATAAAACAACATTCCAATGGTGCAATTAAGTTATAAATGCGAGCGCACACGGGACACATATGTTGTTAGTTTCTCAACATTTTGACATTACCATACATTTTTCAAAAGAAAAAGATCGAAAATGCAGATTTTGAACAAACCCAAACAAAATAGATAATAAACATTTACTCTTGATAGTCTTCACCTTTTCCAATTTTAAAAAAAACATATGGAAGTTATATTCTTATTTAGAAGAATAAAAGAGATGGTTGTATAAATATTTATTTAAAACATTGTTAATCAAATGGGTTTTTCTATTGAGGAAGAATATAAGAATTCAGTCCAATAAATTATTAATAACTTTTTGAAGTTGTTGTTCATAAAAAGGGTCCAAATACAAGAAGAAGACTTGGTTCTTGAATTTCAGACTTTTGAAGCCTCAGAACAAGGGACTAACACTTAAGAAAAATAGTTTGTTTAAAAAAGGAACTCATTAAACGGGGCTCTATTCGAAGCGATTCATTTTCTTGAATCTGGGCTTTTATTATCTAAAAAATTAAAATCAACAAAATCTTTCATGTTTTTAAATAACAGAATTGATTAAAAAGAAGAAAAAGGACATAATTAGTGTAGAACATCTATTTGAGAAGTTGAAGATTTATTGAAAACTAGAAAGCGGCAGTCACACTAGGCTGGTTGCTGCTGGCTATTAGCAGCAACAGCAAGCAGCAGCTGCTTTGGGTTCACACTTGTCCAGTCACTGCTGGACCTGCTGGTATTAGCAGTGCAAGTCATCCAATCACCGTCTTGCAAAAACACAAACTATAACAACAACCAACCCAAGCAGTGGAGTTTCAACTACCCACCCACTAGTGCCACTACTAGCAACAAAAAGTTCACACTAGATGGCAGCAGCAGGAAGGGAGTCACATGACCAGCTGGTAGTTGCTAAAGTTGGACATGTCCAACTTCACCAGCCGCTGTTAAAATCACTAGCCCGCTGGAGAAAGCAGCTGCTAGTAGCAGACTATGCTGCTAGAGCGCTACAACCAGCCAGCAGCAACTAGCGGCTGGGAAACCAGCCTAGTGTGACTGCGGCAGAAGAGTAAAACAACCTTTAAAAAAAATAGAAAAGGGTATCTATTGTTGAAACCAAATATCTTCTTGAATTTGGGTCTTATAGTCATATTCGAAAACGTTCCTTAAAATAAAGTTAAGCTTAAACCACAATGCAAGACAAACATTTCTACAGCAGACCTATGGCTTAAGTAACGTTTTAGAATATGGTCGGTTACTATAGAAAGCTTTGTCTTTGTGACATGTTTATGCTGAACTTTAATTTTAAGCAACGTTTTTGAATACGAGGTTAGTAGTCTTGAATGCAAGACAGTGGAATTCAGAATTATTCTGAACTTCAAATTGATTGCCTTCAAAAACTCCCCCTTTTAAAAGGGCAATCCAGCATGTTTTGTACTCACTGTCAAAAAAAAACTTTGTAAGAAGTTTTTTTTTTGTTGAAAGAGACTAATTGGATGTATGGTTACACGGGTCGATTGGTCTTATATATTATATATTCTTGAAGGAAGGAAGGAGGAGGAGGAGGAGGTTATAGACACACACAAACATTCATGAGCAATGTTCGAAATTAAAAGGACCCATAGTCGTTGACAAATTACACACTAATCTAAAGCTCGTAAAAATGCTTAATGAAGTGTTGTGTTTCTCATCATTTGACAGGTACAAATGTATGAGTCAAAAGTGACCAGAAATCCATCTTAAGTGTCAGAACAACTTACACACACTTGTTGGTATCCAACCATTGAGGTCTAAAGGGCCTCAAAAGTGTAAACCCCCAAGTTAAATGATTGATTTACATTTTATGTTGAACTTCTCTCTGGGCCACCGTTTGTCCAACAACAACTTATACAGTCAACACACACACACACCTGTAATTGCGTTTAACCGTCTTCTATGATGTGGGCGGAAGACACATTAGAAATTCTAAGTAAAAAGTGGCAGACGTAGATATATATATGGTGGGGCACGTAAAACGTTCCTTAGTTACAGATGAATTTCTGAAAAGTAAGCTGTACGTAAGTAAGCTTGTAAGCTGTATTTGTTAACAAACATATCACAATTCTTGTGTTTAAAAAAATTAAACTTATTGGCAAATAATTAAATATACCTAGTGAACCTGTCGTGCAATTTGCACGAAACGAAAATTAATATAACTGTGTTTTATACTGGAATTTCGCGTGTTTTTTTTTTTCAGGCCTTTTTTGGAAACCTTTAACTTTGCATGTATATTATGTTCAGGTTTAGTTTTATAGTATAGAATCATCGATAGAATTGTCTATTAATTTGTATAATGTACGTTTAGAAAAATTCTTAACTTTTTGTACAAATTGATTTTGATTTGTTATTAACAAATATTTTAATGCTTCTCACCCCACGTATTCAAAAACGGTGCTTAAAATAAAGTTAAACGTAAACGATGATGCAAGACTAAACTGGGAAGGTTTTTTAGTTTAATCACTTTGGCTTAACGTAACGTTTTTGAATACGGGGGTTACTTCTGAGTTCTGAGAGGGCATTTCACTTGCGCCACCTAAATGTGACTGAGACTCAGTTGTGCACCATCAGGTCATTTGAATTATTTTGTTTCTTTAGTTAGTTAACTCAGTGGGACACTGCATAAAAGCGGCGATAACCACACATCCCCCTATAAATGAGGGAGGATATATGTTTTAAGGGGCGGAATATTTGTTACAGGTGTGTTTTGTTGTGTTATTGTTGGAAGTAAAGGGGAGAGAGAGAGAGAGAGAGAAAAGGTGGAATGGGATTCTTTATGTCTGAACAGGGGGTGGTGCCCCATACACACACACATGCTTAAAAACAGTATGTTCCCTGATGATAAATGGAGTTTTTGTTGAAGTCAAGGGGAGCAAATTATTCGTGTGCATCAAATGGTGGTGGTGGTGGTGGTAATTTAAACTAACTTTCTCTCTTTTTGTAATACAAACAAAAATATCTAACAGTGTTTTTATATTGAAAACGCTGATGTAGAGAGAGTCAGAGGGTCAAAAGTAAAGCTAGCTGACCAATAGGCAAATAGAACGACAACTCGACTATAACGTCAATTAAAATGGATTTTTAAAGAGATTCGCGAGGATTCCCCGGCTATAACGACAACATTTCTATGAATTTTACTGTTTTCGTTGAAAACGACTAGAAAAAAATGTGAAGTTGGTTGTGAATTTCAGTTACAGAACTCAACGGGGTTCCATACAATTTGGAATGCAAGATTAAAACTAAAGGAATCCTTTTTGAGAAGAATTGCGCCAAACTTAAAACGTTTATGGAAACCAGACGTGTACAAAATAAAATTGACAATAAAATAAACATTTTTACTGATATGTATTTAAATAACGAAAAATAGGTAACTTCGAATACAATGTCACTCGGTTATTACGTCACAAAACCCTCACTCCTTTGAATGACGCTATAACCGAGTTTGAATGTATATGCAACATTATAGGTGTTTTTTTTTCTCTGGAAGTTTCCGGTTTGGGACAGTTCAATGGAATCATCATCAAAGATTGGATCTTGGACAAAAAACGTTTATTAATTTTAGAGATCCATATTGTATTTATAATAGAATTGGATGATGTGCTTCAATAATGTTATTGTTATGTTAATATGGATATAAATTGAAACAAGTGTTTTATAAATATCAATTTGTAGTCTTGTTTTTTGTGTGTAATAAATATGGAATCAGTGTGTGGGCCTTTTTTTTTTCTCTCTTTGGTTCTTGGTGTCATTGGGGTGTGTGCGAATTTTCTTTTATTGCACCTGTGTAACAAATTCTTGTCATGCTGTTATCACAAAATACAGCTCCAAAAAAAATATTCATGATAATAAATTCCATCTCCAATGGAAAGGATATGCATTGGATGGTGTTGGGATCTTTTACTCGGATCTTTGTCGGGAATTCGAAAAGAAGAAGAAGAAGGTGTATGAGGATAGGGACAGGAAGAGAGGTGTTGTTGTTATTTGTTTGTTTGGTGGTGGGCCGTTTTTGTTTTTACTGAAAATAAGATTAGGCTCATCTCAACGGGATGCTAATTTCAGTTGCACACATACACACACTCAATGTTAAAAAAGTTTAGAATCTGAAACACATCTTTCTACACCATCAAAACGAGAGACACCAAAAGGAGAAACTGAAAGTGTGTCAGAAACTAGAAGGGGTAGTAAGAAGCTCAATCACTTTTAAGGATACATTTAAATGTTGAAATCTTTCAAAATAAGCTTTTTATATCAGTTTGAAAATGACCCAACTTTAATTATATTATATTTTTAAATGTTTGTCTATGAGAAGTTTATTTTGAAAAATATCAACATGAAAATACTCGTGACAGATGTAGTTGACAAATGATAGTAATCAGACATATAGCCTCTAACCAGCCTTTTTTTATTAGAAAAAGTATAAATGCAGTTACTCTAATGCTGATTACTTCACAATTGGGGGCACTCTTGGGCCACAAATTGAGAAACATTTGCTTGATATTAAACACAAAAATCCGAGCCCTGATAATAAGATGCATTCTCAGACAAATCTAAGAATCCCATAAAACAATAAGTTGTATTGCATTTTTAAATGAAAAATCCATATTAATATAAGTAATTGATTTTAAAACTAATGAATTTTAACTATTTAATAAAATAAAATTGAAAATGTTATGATTTTTGTAACAATGTTCTATTATATTATTGTCACGAACCAGTAAGTTCCCATTTTTTGGGGGGTCATTTCGTATGAGAATTAAATCAATGGGAGACTTGAGAGATGACCACATCTGAAAACATGTGTCACATGATATCATTGGGTTTTTCTTTTACCAATGAATCTATTGAAAAGACCATGTAGTAGTAGTAAGTAGTGTGAACACACTGTTGATTATGGTTGTTAAACAGGGAGACCTTGTTATAAACTTAGGAGCAAAATAAGCAAAGCAGATAAGCCTTTGTTGCAAGTTGCAACGTGGGTGTTCTAAGTTATAATATGGAAGAACCATATTGAAGAGAATGGGTTGTTTTGGTTAGTTTTGCTCAAATTATATGCTCATTTGTCCATTCTACTATTTTAATCGTTTTTTTTTTTGGTAGGGTGATGACGGTTTTAGAACTTTCTCTCCTAATGTGTGTCCATCATTGACTACTAAAAACATACAAAGAAGGGATTTCTTTTTTAGAAATTCTCATGCAATGTTGTTGACGATGAATATGATGACGACTAACTTCCATTGCAAATGTAATTCTAAATGTTTTGTTGATTTTAACCATTTGGGATGCGCATGAGTAAAAATATATATTTTTAAACTTTGTTTTGAGAAAGAAACTAAATCAGGGGGTTTAAAAAAAAGCTCATCATTTTGCTTTAATAAATGTTTGTCTTAATACCATTCATCAGATACAAATCAAGTGGTAAAATATGTGTTTGCTCATATTATGTTTAGAACAAGAAACATTATCCAAATCCAGATATTTCCTTTAGGATTTCGTTTCTTGGTTATTTATCATTCATAAACATGTGTAATAATATTTAGGTTCTCCAATAAACAGATTGAGACCCCCATTACTATTTATAAGTTAAGTTGGTTCATGAACAGCTGATTTTTGAACTCTTGATCTTTAAGAAGAGCAAAACTTGACTGTTTTAAAAACTAGAAGGGTAAAATACCCTCTCAAGTGATTGAGCTACCCTTCTCGTTTCTAAAACAAAATCATTTTGCACCTGAATTAAACAAAATAATCAGAGTTCGAGAGGCCCATTTACAGCTTTAAAACCATCTTAAATGCGGCAGTCACACTAGGCTGGTTTTCCAGCCGCTGGTTGCTGCTGGCTGGTTGTAGCGCTCTAGCAGTATAGTCTGAACTGCTACTAGCAGCTGCTTTCTCCAGCGGGCTAGTGATTTTAACAGCGGCTGGTGAAGTTGAACATGTCCAACTTTAGCAACTACCAGCTGGTCATGTGACTTCCTTCCTGCTGCTGCCATCTAGTGTGAACTTTTTGTTGCTAGTAGTGGCACTAGTGGGTGGGTAGTTGAAACTCCACTGCTTGGGTTGGTTGTTGTTAGAGTTTGTGTTTTTGCAAGACAGTGATTGGATGACTTGCACTGCTAATACCAGCAGGTCCAGCAGTGACTGGACAAGTGTGAACCCAAAGCAGCTGCTGCTTGCTGTTGCTGCTAATAGCCAGCAGCAACCAGCGGCTTGTAAACGAGCCTAGTGTTAATGCGCCTTTAGAGTGACAGCCAACTACTGAAGCCCATTTATGCCTATTGAGTGTTGACCTAAGCCGTGACCCTTCCAGAAAATATTGTATATTTCCCATCTGCCCTTTAATAATATAGTCAATGTGAACCACATGGGTGTAGTATGTAGTGTGTTTTGATTATTTGTTTAAGCCCATGTTGGTCTCTTTTAGACATTTCTTCAGTGTTTGCAGTTGATTCAGCTTGAAATATGCAAAAAATAATTATTGTACTTAAATTAATAATTACAATTTGGAAATTTGGCAAATGTAAAAAACAGTATTTGTTCATTTTCATATATATATATATATATATATATATATATATATATATATATATATAAATCGTTTTTTTTAAATCGTAATTTGTGACATATGGCCCCACACTGTTTATAATTGCGCTGAAACTTGTATATATTTCATTTAGGCTTATATTGTGATTGTGATTTATGACAGGATAAAAAAACAGCTTCTTGTTGAATGGTCATTTGTATATCTTGTTGTAACAGTTGAGAAAAAAAGATGGAACAAAATGAAATGCTCAACAAAATGTTCAGACCACCATTAGTAACGCTCATTTCAGATGAAAAGTAATCCTGAAAAGGGTGCTCAAACCTGAACAGGCAAATTATAATAATAATAATAATGCCCTCAGGCCTCACTGAATGGTAACACTGGCCACTTAAGGTCATATTCAAAGCACGTGCTAAACTCATGAACTTTTGATAAGAAGTTTCATGTAAATGTTGATGAGTTTAGCACTTGCTTTGACTTAAAACGAATACGAAATGCATACGTCGTTTACACTACACAAATTAGCTGCATTTCCATTTTTAACACACTTACCTGTGGTTAAACGATTTTGTGTGACTTCCTATCCGATTTCACTTCCTGTTAAACAGTTGTGCATTTTTTGAAATTTTCATTCCTTATTCAGTTAAAAGTTGAGTGCTCTCACTATCCGCCATGTTGTTTGTAGGCTAAATTTGTTTGATCACGTGAAATGATGTATTTCAACAGTCAGTAATGTGGTTAATGACATGGTGTCAATGCAGTTAACGTTCCATTGTTCAGAAATTTAACCATTACGTTACTAGTTAACTAGTTATTTTTTGTAGTGGAAACGGGTATTATTAGGCTCGGTTCTATATAGGATTGTTAGTTGTGACATAGTCAAAGCAAGTGCTAAATTCAATTGTTTTGACTATGCATTCATAAATACCTTTTGCATTACGCCTGATGTCATGTCACAATAAACCTATTGGGGACCCTTTGCATATCACAAATGGACCTAACAACCCATGAGATGGAACTCTCATACAACAGAGAAGAATTTATATATGATTTAAAAAACATAATAAATAATTCAGGTGTCATAAAAAGTGAGATTTACAAACAGTTTATTTTATTTTTTCAGTCAAAAATGCCCATTTTTCTGTCTCTCTGATGTGTTTTTGTACTTCACTTTCTCCCCTGGTGGGACAGTGTATATTAAAATAGCTTATTTTAACCACCAACAACATCAAATGAAATTCATAAAAAGGCTGTTCAACAAAAAAAAAACCCACACACACATTTATATATATATAGACACTCAAAAGCCATAGAAAAACATCCTAAAATGTGTTAACCTTTTGAACTTGTATCGTTACGTTGTCTTGTTTCAAAATTTCTGACAACCCAGGGGGTCTTGTTACTTGCCAAAATATATTCTGTCATATATTTCATGATTAACTCTACAATTATTAGTTTTTCAGTCAATGAATATTTTAAGCTTATATTTTAAGGTGTGTTTGTAGTGTTTGGTTTATTCAAAATAATGAAATCATTATTAAAAATAATTCATTCGAATTGTTCTTTGTGGTTTATGAAAATTACCACAAGAAATAACTAATTGGTTTATTTTGTTTAAACCATTAAATTGTATGTGCTGCTATAGTGTGAATATTGCCCTTTTCTTGCTATTTTAACTCATTAGGATGAAAATTTGCTTTCGATTTTTTAATATTCACGAAGAATTATATAATATTTTGAATATACTCAGAAAAAATAATTTGAAAGTGTGTTAAAAACTAGATGGGTAGTTGAGTTACTAAATAGAATTTTCATATTATTGATATCTTTCAAAATAAACGTTTATTGTTGGATTGTTTTTAAATTAAAGCAAAAAGCTTATTTTGAAAGATATTTAACATGAAAATACTAAGTGATTCAGATAAAGCATTCTAGTTTCTAACACACTTTTAAGTTTCTCCTTTGTGTTGTTGCTTTATGCGAGCTCGTAGCAGTGGCGGATTTACCATTTTGCCGCCCCTAGGCAGCAACTGAAAACACATGGCCTATACTTTCTTAAAGTAATAATTTTACTATCGAAAAAGCGTCGACCGATCCTGGTCGGTTAGGACCCGGCAGAGTGGTCGGCAACCCCGGGCCCACTTCTGACCAGCCGTGGGCAAAACTGGGCTGACCGTGGTCAAATGTGACCACGGTAGCCATACGTTGAGAACGGTAAAAAAATTACGCCCCGGAGGCGTAAACCGCCCTGACAATTATGACTTAGTTACTTTTGTATGCTTTTAACAATGGTAATGTCAACTGTTTTGTCAGAAGTGGTCAGTCTGGCTCTTGTTACATCAATTACTCTTGCCAACCAAGTTATATTAGGCAGTTTATTGTTTTACAATACTTTTTTTTGTATCCAAAACAAATTTCCAAAAAAAAATTTTTACAATTTGCCGCCCCCAAAACATTTGCCGCCCTAGGCAGCTGCCTACTCTGCCTATTGGTAAATCCGCCCCTGGCTCGTAGTTGAATCATTCTCATACTTAAATAGCTTATTTTGAAAGATAACATAATAATAGCCTTGAGTGAGCTACCCTTCTAGTTTTTAAAACGCTTTCAAGTTTCTTAAAAGACAACAACCTGAGTTCGAGGCGCGTTTACACTTTTAATCCACCTTAACAAATTAATGAATTCATTTTAAAGTGTTTTTTTATGAAAACGCCACAAAAACAAATAAATTTTAAATCATTTCAAACCCCATTAGAAGATTTAGATTCATGTATTTTCCATTGTGTGTGTTGTACCGATGAGGATTGTGAAATATCAAATTAAGGGAATGGGGTGAAATTTCGTGGTCTAAATTAATTTAATTTTAAAGTCTCTTTTCTAATAGTTCAATATAAATTGATTTCACAATTAAAATTCAATCAAGTTGAACAATTTCTGTTTTAAAACTTATGATTATATGTTTACTCTTAAGGCTAAGGTTCGATTGAGTAACATTATAAAGAGAAAAATAAGTTTTAATAAATGGGGCTAATCAATTTTATATTTAAGTGGTTAGGCTTATATTGTATTTTATATGTGATATATATATGATAGATGGAAAGGACAAATAATGGACAGACAGTCTTATTATATGTATTAACTAAAACTCAAGTATATATATTTGTATATATATATATATATATATATATGTGTTGATGGCATACAGAGTTCAACATTTGTCACATTCAAAACTAATACATCAAACTTTTTTTTAAAAATCTCATAATATAAAAAAGTTCTTATCATTTTTGTAACAATTTTTTTTGTTTTCATTTAATTTTTTTTATGTCCCATATAATTTTTATGTCTTGTTATTAATTATATGTATTTTCACTTCATTTGATTTAGTGTTTCAGTAAATAAAATTCATTGCATTATAATAAATTAATAATACTGTATTTTCTTAATTGCTAATGCCAAAAGTTTGCATAAAATTGCACAAGAATGTATAAATTGATGGTTCCAACACTCCTTTTCGTGGGTATTCAAATGCAATAATATAATTATCAAAAATAAAAATATATAAAACGCGCAAATTAAACAAACTTTGAAAATTTGCATAAAGTAGCATAGAATGTCACTTATTTAAAAATGTTTTGAAAAGTTTTTTTTTTGGTAAGATACAAATTCTATAAATGGTTTCTTAAAACAAAACGTTTTAATTTTGCACTTTCTCTTATAGCTTTTGATGTCTAGCTATTAATTATTTAATTAAATTGTGCTTTTGTTATAATATACATTTTTATTTGCATAAAATGAACCATTTTCTTGCATATTTTACATCGTTTTTTTTGTAGTTTTATTTTTTAATTTACATAAAATGCATTATTTCTTAAAACAATTTGTATATTAATTGAATTTTTATTTTCGTAAAACTGATCATTACACTTTTAGCCTCAAATATAATAAAGTGGATCACATGTGTATTGTCCAAAACAAAACACCTGTTAAACTTAGAAGATAATACACATGCATTATTGTCATTCTATCGATGTAATAAAGATAAATATATTGTGAATTTATGATGTTATGAATTTAAGTTGATTTCACTTGTTGTATATTGAGAGAGAGAGAGAGAGTTCTATACAACAACTAAAACAAAAAGTAAACTTAAACTGAACTATAATAAACTCAATAAAAAAAAAACCTGGTCACTTCCCCGAAAACACCCACACTTGAAATTTACAAATAAACTAAATTTAAATATGCATTTCAAAATTTAAATTCACCTGACTGAAAAATTGTTATTTACCATTTTTTTTGCATATATGTAAGAGTGTACGCAGTGGTTGCGTATATTTGGCGCTGTTCTAACCCTAATTATGATCTCAGCATGTAATAATGTTCTCCTAAATCTTCAAATCAGATTTTTGTCCAATTCTGACAACTTATCGGGTGTTTGTTGGGGTCATATAACCATAAATCATTAAAAATGGCTGGGTTAAATTTTGCTGTTTTTTCTCTCTTCTTCTTCATATATAAGTCGATTGCAATTTCAACTCAAAATGATGAATGTAGCAACTTTTTTTTCTATAAAGGGTATTTTGAGGGAGGAGAGTGTAAAGGGGGTGGGGGCACAGAGGGGAATCTAAATGTGGCCAGCCAGTGTGTATATTGTGTATAACATACACCACAATATTACAAATGTAATATTACTAAATTATAGTTATGATTATTTATTTATTTACATAAGTTTTCTAAATGTTTAAGGGCGTTTCCAATTGCATTCCAATATCAATAACACTAACAATTTTAAAATGCAATTGTTTAAATCTTATTATGTGTGTAAATGTCAGCAGGAAAATCAAATCATTTATGCAAATAGAAATTGAAAAAGTGCACATTTTCTTTTAAAATATGGCGTTTTATGCAAATAGAAAATAAAGGAAAAAAATCCTGGTTGGCAAATAATTTTTTTTAAAAGTGCGATTTTGTTTAAATATGCAAATAAAAATGTGCAAATGAATATGCAAATAAAAATGTAAATTTTATATTGAAAAGCATAATTAATTGTTCGCAGTAATTAATAGGCCATATAGGCCCACAAAAATATAAAGCAAAGCAAATCATTTGTGAAAACCCTTTTTACCAATATTATTTTTTTCCAAAAAAAAAAAAGGTGTTTTTAAAAAAAAAAATAAGTGAAATTATGCTACTTTATGCAAATTTCTAAATAAATTGTGCAATTTGTGCGGTTTTTTGCATTGTTATTTTTGGTAAAACTGATCATTATGGCACATAACATCACTCATTATGAGGCGTGTTTTTCTGCACTTGCTGTCAAACCATTCATGACCACTATGGAGGGCCAATCATATTGGAAAATTGCCGAATTCGTCTATCCATAATTCAATTATTGATATCTACAATTTAATTGTGAATTGCGGATATCAATTATGGATAAGCTTATTCATAATTTTGTTCCATAATAATTCAACCAAAAGTGCAGAAGAAGAAAACACACCTATGGTTCATCATAGTGTGGTCCCCCCAAAAGGTGGCGGTTTAACTATCATTATGCGTTTTGTGCATTTTATGCAAATTTTGTTCTTAGGTCTCTCTCTCTCTCTCTCTAAAATTGCAGGTGCACTTGTTCTATCAGTCTATCTTTGCATTTTGCACGTGCAATTTTAAGAAAAACAACAGAAGGAAAAGGTGTTGTATAATGGATATTCACCGCTGATGTAATCTTGGACACACAAAATTTGACCACACCTTTTAGGGCTCACAGGGAACACACATTTCTACAATTGTGTATTATATATTATGGTGTTTCTTATTCAATAAACCCCCCATTGAATCATGTTTTAAATTACACTTTAAAACACAAAATGTGGCCAAATAAAATTAGGCAAGTGCTTATTTTTTTTTAAATCTTTTTTTTTTGGTTGCATTTCATTAAAAAAAATGTTTGTATATAAAAGAAATGTTTCTAGTTTTTAAATAAAAGTTTTAAACCAACTTCTACTCCTTTTTTATTGGATGTACAGTATGGCAATAATCATAAAATGATTTGCCCAAAATAAAAGAGGACCATAGGTCATTTTTTTGTCTTTTCTGGTTCTCATTCAAAATACAGTAATCTCTACCCCTTTTTTTAATGTCTCCCTCCACCCCATCATATTATCGATTAAGGGTCATTTCGTTAATACTTTAAATAGGGTCCTATATTTGTTACTTTAAGTTCAGTTTCAACTCGATTATATTCTTTAAATTTGTTTACTTTGAAGCTGAGAAAAACACCATGGTTAAGTGTGATAAAAGGCGTGAGAATCCTGCACATTAAAGAAAAGGACCATCTTGATATAGGGTTTAACCGTTTAAAATCGTTTTCTTGGAACTAAATAGGACCATTGACCAAAGAACTTAGGGAAGAGAAGAGGGGAGATGGCATAGGGCACTCAATTGTCAATGCTTCCTTATAGGTATTTTTTTTACTAAAATGATAATTTTTAATCATTTTTTTCCGTTCGAAATTATTCTTCACGTTTAATTTACTTGTTAAATTTCAAATATACATGTTGAAAATTAATTGATGGAAATTTGATGCCTTTATATATTTAATTATATATATTTCTATATATATACAGTTGGTTCGAAGGTTGCAAAATTATTATTAATTTTGTGTCATTAAAATTTATTATTGATTATTCTATTGAATCAAGATATGGCTCAAAATTATATTTATAATATCGATTTCAAAGTGACGAAGTCGAATTTTGACGAATCCAATTTCATTTTTCACAATATATACGATCGTATAAATTAATTTTAATATACTGATTATCTCTTTATAAATATGTTACCATCAAAATTGGAAAATCAGTCATTCTGCATAATTACTAGACAAATGTTAAAATGGTTTCACATTTTTAAGCATTTTTGCATTTGCCTAAAACAGTTTAAGTCAGTGTATACATAATAAGGTTGGCTTTCTAATGTTGGTATTGTGCACATTGCCTAAAGTACCAGTAAATGTGCAAAAATTTACAACCGGATTTGGTCGTTTTCGCACATTGACCAAATGAATTTGCAAAATGACTAATTTTTCAAAATAGTTATAATTTTATTTCTTTTGTTGTTAATCAATTTCTTTATAAAAAAAATCTTCCAAAAGGAATTTGACTTATTATTAAATATTGCTTTGTATTTCTATATGAAACATAATTGAAATATGAAATTTAAAAAATTAAAACTTTGACAATGACATTAATTAACAATGAATCTTTGCCATTGTCAAAATGAAAAAAAGAGGGAGGTTTCTACTTTCTTATTTTATAATAAAAGAATAGAATTTAACCTTTTAAACTATTAATATTAATGTCCAAAAATTGATTTGTCTCATTCATTTCATCGTCATTATTACATGAAACATTAAAAGTAAAGGATAAATTTTTGTCCTTTCTCAAGAATTCATTTAAAGAAACCTTCGTGACGATGACCTTTGAGGTCATCTGTGGTAATAACTTGTACCGATATGAAGTTATAAAAAGTAATAAATAATGTTACGTATATCGACTCATATTAGGCCCTATCATACAGTATGTGTGTATATATAATATGTCACTGAGTGTCTGAAAATATAGAAATGATTAATATGAATTATGAGCAATGTAATTGAATGCAGATATATGCGTTACATTTTACACAATATATGCAAACTTTGACCCCTCCCCTTCAAAATAACCTCCCAACTTCACTTGAAAAAAAAAAGCACCAACAAAGTACAAGTTCCACCCTCCCACTCAACACTTTTTTTTCCATAAAAATATACTTTCTATGATAAGTAACGCAAATATATATGCTTTTTTTTCATTCAGACTTGTTTAGAGGCTAAAGTCTTCCAGAGTTACTGTGAAATTTTAACAATTACTTTGCAAGAAGCTCAGAGAGCCTGTGACAGAGGGACTATTTAGTCCAAAAGCAGCATAGTGTCAAACTCTTAAACTTGTATCAACTACTATAACAATCACCATATTTTATTAGGAATCGCCATATAACCAAGACTTTCTACTAGATGTTAGCCTCTTAACAGTCTTTTTGATTGAAAAAAGGGCATATATTTCCATCTAAATCATGAGAATTGAAAAAACAACTAATCATAATCTAAAATTAACCTAACACATCATTTATTATTTTATTAGTATTTAATTCTTTGAATTCGCACATAAAAAATAATTTAAATATAAAAAAAAACTTGAGTGCAAAGGTTATAAATAATTTGGGTGGTCTCCATACATTATTTTTTTATTCTAATATATATATATATATATATTAATAATGACCAACTTTCTTTTAGTCTTCTTATTCCATGTTTAAAGCAAGATAATATATACATAGAGGTATCTCAACTCCAAGTTAAGAGGAAAAACATAGTGGATGAGTGAGCTTTAAGGTTCTCTTTATGTGTTTCTAAAAAGAACATTGAATCTTTTACAAGATCATTTTTATAATCATCAAGGATTGGATTTCTAAGCAATATCAATCAAGTATTACTCAATTTGTGGCCCAAGTGCCAATTGTGAAGTACAGTAATCATCATAATTAGAGCAACTGCAATTATGTTTTTTCTAATAAAAAAAAATGGTTAGAAGCTAGATGTTTGGTTACTATCAGTTGTCAACTAGAAAACTAGTCTAACCAGTGTTTTTGATTAAAAATCATAATTGTGGTTTTTCTAAAAAGAATTGTTACTTCACAATTGACCCTTTGGCCACACAGATTGAGAAACATTTGGTTGATATTGAATATTGAACTGCAATTTAGCTTAAAGTAGAAGTGGTGCCTTCTGGTGGTTAAATTCAGCTATGGTTGAGGGTCTTTAAGTTGAGCTACCTCTTGGTTTGAAGTTTTTTATTTTGAAAAATGTTACTTGTCAAAAATAAAAGAATTTCCTTCCCTTTTTTGTTGTTGTCTTTTATGCTATGTAATAAAGCTACTTTATATTATCCATGTGACCATCTCACAATGTTAATATTAGAATACTTGAGAAATATATCAGGATAAATATGCAATAACTGTCCGGTTTAAAGTTCAATTAATGATAAATACACTACACTTATATCCCCCCCCCCATTCTCTAATATAGAACATGAAAACCACACACACAGATGATGACACTGTGATGCAATTTGCATCGTTGAATTCTATATTTGCCTCACTATAACTTGAAGCTTGTGACGTTAGAGAAATTTATCACAAACAATTGCATGATTAAAAATGGATAATACTAAAAAGTTCTCAAGAAACTTTTCGTTTTAAACTGTTGAGAACGTTTGCTGTAATCCCTTTTCTATCAGACAAAATGCCATTATCCTTAATTTTTAATCAACCCCTCTGACGTCACAAGCTTCCAGTTATAGTGAAAAGACTGTAATGTAGAATTATAAAAATGAAAATTCTGTATCTTGTTTGAAAACTTATGTTTGTAAAATAAAACATAAAAAATTCATGACAACTTTTTAAGAAGGTGTAAAAGTAAATGCAAAAAAAAAAACGAAATATACTCTTTTGAGTTTTGAGTAGATAAATAAGTCAAAACTTTCTAATTACATTGAATGGCATAACTTACATAAGCAATTTTTAAGAAGGAAATCAACTTAAGTTGGTTTTTTTTTCTTCCTTTCTTTGAAAAAGAGACAAGTTAAGAAAATAAATCCTTCATAAAAACTCATAACTTGGTAAAGATTTGCTTTCTTGGTGACAACCGTGATCAATTTCGAATATGTGTGTGTCTGAGCATTCAAAAATGCAAATTAACAACTATACGTGTTCACTTAAGTTTTTACTTGTGTTTAAGTACTGTTAATAAAATTTGAAGAAGAAAAAATTACCAGTCAGTCACCCTCTAACCCTTTTATAATGTAGACATTGAAGAGAGAGAGAAAAATACATTCTTCGTACTTATCATTACTGTATAAACATTGTTATGAATATATAGTTGCCTCACTGTAAAATGAAGCTTGTGACGTCAGAAGCTTTAACAAACAATTTAGGCTTTTGTCAATTTTTTTTAAAAAAAAAAAGGGGTTCGATATCTTCCTTTTTTGTTCTTTCAGTGAGGCAACTATGTTAAAAGTATGCCAACAGCACCCAGTAAGCCCCAAGTAAGTGCATGGTCACCCAGCATACCCAAGTTGTCACCCATCCGAGTACTTGACTGGGTCCGACATTGCATAACTTTTGTGATCGAACGAGAACCAACTAGTGTTTTCAATGTGGTACATGTTGCAAATTGCAATATATTACGCAAATAATTTAAGAGTTCATCAGCTTTTTTGTATGCCACAAAGTGACGTCCCATGTGCATTTATGAGCATATGTGGCAAGCTACAAAAACGGACAATTTTGGTGTCTTTATAAATGAATATTGTTATTCAAGAAGGCATTTTGTGTCTTCAATATATTGAATAATTTGACTTAGGCCCTTGACACACGGACGACTTTTTCGCTGCAAAATGAAGTCGGGTTGTCGCCAAAACCGACCAACTTGAGTCTTTCCATTGAAAATACATTGTAAACATCGCCCAAACACCTTTCAACTTCATTTTGAAGTCGAAAAAAAAATTTTCCAAAAGTCGTCTGTATGTTCCATATAAAGGTTTTGTCAGTGATTTAAATATAACATAGAATATAATGGTTAAAAATTGATTATTATTACATACAAATTGCTATTTACGAAATTAGCAGTTAAATACACGTGTCATTCACCATCTACGTGTATGAGTGCCGGCCGTGTTTCAGTCACTACAAGCTGATCCCATTGACTTGCATTTTAGGCGCGATTGGGTATGTGTAGAATTTTGTGCGTAAACTTGGCAGAAAAAATGATGTTCTTTAGACATGAGTCACAATGTAAATGGACCGTTTTGTGTAACTTTACGCACTTTCGGAACCTTTTTGGCCCCAAAACGGACTGGATTTTGGTGTTGAACTCAATTGATTTCACAGTGGACAAAATTAATGACGAAAAGTTTCTTTAACTCATCATTATTGTTTGCCTCAATGACATTACAACACCTTTTAAACTGAACAATAATTGAAACAATTCCAACAATGCTAACCGAAAATTTTGCAACGTTTTCAAGGCAAATTTCTTTCTTAAAATCAAGGCCAAAACTTTCTTGCAAAGAAAAATTAAAAAAATGGGCAATTTTTTTTTGTAGTAAATGTGTGTTCTATGCAAATAAAAGAGTAAACCCTTCCTCCCCCCAAAAAAACGCGAAAATGATTCATTTCATGCACAATTAATTGTATAAAACATTTTTACAACCAAAAAACATACATACAAAACAACAAACAACCTACAAAATCATTAAAATTATACAAATTTCCAACAATTAATGGAATTTGTGCATTTAACTCATTTTTATTTTGGATTGCACTAATTATCATTGCACATATGACACTCACATATTATCATAATGTAGCAAAAGGGGGTAATGGAAGCCGACATTATGACGTTTTGTGCTAATTAGCGAAATAATCAGTCAAACAATAAGAAAAAAAGCAATTTTAATCACAATAAGATTACAAAATATTTACAAAAAAAAAACTCATTTTTCCAAAAAAAAAATGCCATCAAGAACTCATTAAAATGATTGTTGTATCACAGAAATAAATTCGTATAACAATATTTGTAAATGTAATTTTTAAGGCATTTCAAATTATACAATATCATTGTTTGTCATTTTCCCTCTCTTTCTCTCCATCAAGTAATTTAGTCAATGGATTTTGTTTTTATGTTATCTTTTGATTCCGTGGTTATTTTGCGTATTTCATTGTTATTATTCTGTTGTTGTTCGGTTGCTTTGGTTACGGCTTGTTTTGCAAATTCTTCTTTGGCTTCTTTAGAATGTCTCCATTTCATACGACGATTTTGAAACCAAACTTTGACCTGTAAATGAAATCCAATAAAACGTTTAACACAACTTTGTACAAGACTTTTCATTATCAAGTTTTTGAAGGCGATAATTTATTTGCTTGCCAACAGTCTTTAATTATGATGTATAATATCATTTACTGTAACACATTTAGAAATGGATTATATATATTTTTAAAAAAAATCCTTGGCGTCATAATATAAGCAACTTCCCCCCACCCTTTCCCCATAATCAGACCACACGCGGAAAATGTATTATTCAATTAATTATATAGGACCCCCACCCCACCCCTAATAAATTAACCATTTTACATTTTTCAAATAATTTGCAGACATCTTTATGATACACAAATGATGATATCATAAAATTATGAGTCCTAAAAGTTGCAGTAAGGTGGTGGTCTTAAAAGTGTGAACGCCTCCTCAAACTCTGGGGCCTCATTACAGAAAAGTCATAAAATTGTAACAGTCAGACCTTATGATGATGTCCCTGCTTGTGTACTATTATTTTATGACAGCGCGGATCATTTATACTTTAAAACTACCTTAATGTGAATTATATATAAAATAAATGTTCTTAATTAATATGTTTTCAAGTTGAAATTAATTTTGAAGAAACCGAAATTCCTTTATTTTTCTAAAATTGACTTGAGTTGAATGTTTAAACTATTTGAGTTTAGTGGACTTGGGGGGTCAGAAATGTGTTTCGTGTCCATCATCATGAATGAGATTGGGGCACACTTCAAGGACCACCCGGACACCTCCAACCATCCTCAAGGATCAATCAACAAGTATTTACATTGATACGTAAACAACATTAATTTATATATTATAAATTATTAATACTTATATTTGGATATTGGAATTTGTAAATGACACTTTCATTACTTGATATACTTTATTTCTATAACGGAAGAAGAAGATATTTTCACGAAAATATCAGATAGAAAGTTTAATCCAAACTTCTACACAGTTTAAACTTCAAACTCTTTTTACAATTTTATATAACTGTATATGTTACATTAGAAATAGTCAATATTTAAGTCTATAGGGCTTATTAGTTGCCGATATATTTTAAAATAAACTTTTTTTATCATATAACAAGTTTACGAAAATGATCACATTTTAAACTTTTGTTTTGCATCAACAATAAAAGAGAAACTACATTAGAAAGTGGTTTAGAAACTGGACGGGCAGCTCAATCGCTAAATATTAGTATAGTATTTTCATTGTTGATATCTTTTAAAATAAACTTTTTATATACAAAAACTATAATACCCTTAAAACCTCAGTTAAAATACCCTTAGCGATAAGGCTACCCTTCTTGTTTTTAAGACAATTTTGAAATTTCTCTTAATTTTACTTCTGAAAAACAAAAAGCGTGTTAGAAACTAGAAGGGCTACTGAAACATTTAACAATATTTTCAAGTTGATATTGATTTTAAAAAATGTTTTATAGACAAAAGTTATGTTAATTTCAAACTAACACAAAAAGCTTATTTTGAAAGATATTTAACATGAAAATACCCTTACAGTGACTGAGCTACCCCTCTAGTTTCTAATACACATTCAAGTTTCTATATAAAAGACTAACCAAATGTACGAGAGGCGTTTACACTTTAAAACTACCTAAAATAAGTCATAGTTAATTTATAGTAGAATAATGAATTTACTGTAAATTTCGTCCCAATGTTGCTTTGAGCACATTTTGCCTATTATTCTAGTTTCTAACAAACTTTGAAGTTGCTGTTCTAAACAAAAGTTTAATTCCATTTTGTAAAGAACTTGTAAGAAAGTGTGTTAGTAAATTTCCTATTGAGCCATGTTCCCAATTAACTCGATTAAGTTTGTAAATGAGAAATTGTGGGTCCTTGACGCACAAAAAAAATGACCAAAAAAATAAGTGAAAAATATAAAATTGTTGTACTAACTTGAGCATCTGTGAGTCCTAATGTGGCCGCCAATTGTCTTCTGTCCGGTTTCGTGATGTACTTTTGAATCTGAAATCTTTTTTCTAAACCCTTCCTTTGAAGGTTCGAAAACACTGCTCTTGACCAAGACCGTTTTCGTTTACCGGACACTGGATTCTGACCATTCGATTGATTATGATGATTATGTTGATGATTATGATGATTATAACTGTTTTGATGATGAAAATGTGGAGGACCTCCTACTCTCGAAGTGTCTCTTTCTGAAGTTATATGATGAGGAAGAGGTGGAGGAGGAGGAGGTGGTGGGTAAACTAAAAATCAAAATTAGAAGAAAATTAACTTAAATTTCACCAAATTTTGAACAGAAATTAATTTTATTTTATTTTACGGAAGTTCCATCATAAATTTCAACCACATAACATTTCCCTATCATGTTAATTCATTTAAATGAAAAGGCCCTTTCATTCATTTACAATATTTGACTTTACTTTGAAGCAATTTCGTAAAAATCGTTAAAATTGCAGTTTTTGAAGATAATATTTCGTCTCTAAATGTTGACACAAAAGCCGAATGTAAAATTTGATCATTTTTTACTTTTTAAAAACGTTTATTTTAAAAGATACCATCATAAAATATAAAGAAGCGCCAAGACTAAATAATCGCCACAAAAATTGGCTGTTATTTCGTTTTGCGTTTGTTCAATTTGACGCCCATTCAATTTGGCGCTTGTTCAATTTGGAACTTGTTCAGTTTTGACATTTTTTTTAGTTTGGCACTTGTTCAATTTGGCTGTTAATTCAGTTTGGCGCTTAATTGTTCAATTCGGCGCCTGTTCAGTTAGGCGTTTGTTTAATAAGTCAAGAATTTGCCTCAAAAACAACTCAATTTCTTATTGAATCATCTTAAAAGCTAAATGAAATTAATGGAAAAAAAGTCTCAAAAACGTACTTGCACATGTTGGAAACGGTAGACTGGAATATGTATAGAGAGCTGGAATGAGCCCAGTCCCATCACACAAGGGATGCATACATTCGCATGGAACACCCGAAGTACGACACCGTAAAGTAGTGGTCGGTGGCGGTAGCGGCAGTGGTTGCGGATGAGGTACAAGAGATGAACTAAGATGATGACCGTGTGAAAATGGTGAAACACACATTGTACAAGATGATGGAATCTCTACAAAGAAAATCCAAATTATTTCATATTCTGAACACCAAAAATAAAATTGTCCAAATTTAGAAAACCCACCTTTTCTACCGATGGATGTTAAATCGTTAGAAAGAATCCTATCAACACCGAATTTCAATTGATGACTAAAATGAGACGGTTGAGATGAATAAGTTTGTCTAATTGGAGACGACAGTTTTGATGGAAGAAGGGCCGAAGAAAGGTCCTGTGGCATGTCCATGCTGACCGATGAATGTGGTGAGAATGTTGGCGATGGTGGCAACGAAAGTGGCGAAGAAGGATCAGAAGACGATGTAGAGGACGAGGACGACGACGACGAAGATGATGGAGAAATCGACGACATGGACGAAACGGAACCACCATCACCTCGTAATCGACGCCGTTTTAAAGAAGGACCGGACGGAGTGACCACAACACAAGCCGCAGTTTTTGATTTTTCATTCACTAAATCTTCATCCACCACCTCAACAGATGCAACAGTTGATCTGTTCCGTTCGAGAATGTCCGAAACACTAAATCCAGTTACCTTTTTCAGATGTGATAAATCTGCTGGTTCTAATGAACGGTGATTCTGTTGTGTACTGGACATAATCGGTGTTGTGGTAGCTGTAAAAGCGGACACTGAAAAATGAGGTGGTGGTTGAGGAGTAGGGATTGCGGCGGCGGTGGCAGCAGTGGTGGCGATCGCAGGTGAACTACACGGTACAATCACGTTAGAATAATTCGGAGATTGTGAAGAATACAACATGTAACTTCCAGCAATGAACATGATGAATAAATTAACAACCTCTTATATATAAAAAATATAAGAGGGGAGGAGGAATTGATATAAATTTTGGTTTGGAAGTGTCCAACTAAATTAGAAGTGGACAGTAAATATTAAAATTTGTTTCTTATATCCTTTGCAAAAAGAAAAAAAGTTAGCATTCTTTTTTTTTATATGTAGTTGTCAATTCCACTTTTTTTTGGTGATGTATGGATGAACTTTTCTAACTTTTAAAAAAGTTTTAGTGAAGTTGTGTTTGAATTACATTTGGTCTCAAGACTATCATTGCCAATTTGCAAAAGTGCCTTATAAAATAATTAAAATGTTCACAATGTAACCGATGGACAGGAGACTAAAGCCCAAAATAAATGGCATAAGTAAAAAGTTGAAATACTGTATATATATATAGGGGTCGCCTTAACCCTGTTTGCTTTAACTCCGCCCATTATCATCATCATCATTTCATCCAGCTGCACTTTTGCCTAAATGTGCTGTAAATATATATATATATACATATATACTGTATATGTATAATATATTGCACATAACCCTCCCCCATCCCCCTGAAACCCCCTTCAATTATTTCTAACTCATTTTCTCTACGTTTTCTTTATTGTTGTTTCTGTTTCGTTCAACACAAAAAAAATGTTTGTGGATATTTCGGCACATTTCAAATGACCCGCGACAAATTGCAAAATGTACAAACTGACCCCCCACACACGTGTGTTTATGTAGGGTATTGAATACCCCTAAAAATAAAGGACCCATTATTATAATATATAATAATGGGTCCTTCACTTTTCGATCTTATCAGGTTATATAGATCTGGATCCTCCATCATCATCATCATCACTATTTTCCATCAATCAATTAAATTAAAATATAAAATAGATTAAGTTAGTAGAAACTTTATTAGTAAATTAATATTACATTAAATTTATTTATTATTAAGCTGGATATAAAGTGTAAACACCTTTTGAATTCTATTTATTTCTGTTTTTCAGGAGAGCAAAATGAAGAGACACTTTGAAAGTGTTTTAGAAACTAGAAGGGGTACGTATCTACAGCTCAATCATTTAAGGGAGTAAATCCATGTTTCTATCTTTTGATCAGTGATTGAAGTGTAAACGTCCCTCAAACTGGTTATTCTGTCTTTTAAATTAAGAGAAACGTGAATGTTTTAGAAACTAGAAGGGTCACTCAATCACATAAGACTACTAGCGGATTTCATGTTCATATCCTTTTATCAATAATTCAAGGTGGTTTTTGAAAAAAAAATCCTGAGCATATAATTATGTCCAGGATTATTGTATTATTAACAGGATTTCTGTAGACAGAAAGTGAAGTGTGGGAATCGAGAACCATTCGATTCTCATGAGGTATAAAACAATTTAGAATTAAGAAAGTTGGGACAGCTATAAGGGGCAGCTGTATGCACTGTTTATAGGACCTCTAATGAATATAACAAGAGGATAATCATTAGAGATCATTTAGGACCCATAATTGATCCCACCATCAACTAACTCATGAAGCCGATAAACACACACAAAATCAGTTTAGTCCAGATACCATAGCATAGGGCCTAAAGGTCTTTATCTCATCATCCGATTTCAAAGTTCAACAAGCTCTAAAAATCGATTAGTTACACTTGTTATAAAGTGTCGTTTATAAATAGGTGTCAAAAAAAGCGCCTACTTGCCCAAATAATTGAAACTGGACAATAATCTTTATTTCCATATTTAAAGTGTAAACGCCTCCCGAACTCTTGTTGGTTATTCTGTCTTTCATGAGCAAAATTAAGAGAAACTAGAAAGTGTTTTAGAAACTAGAATAGGTAAGTATTTTCCTATTGACATCTTTTAAAACTTTTTATGTCAGTTTGAAAATGATTCAACTTTAAGCAGATGATATATTTTTTTTAATTTTTGCCTATGAAAAGTTTATTTTGAAAGATATCAACTTGAAAATAATATTAAATGATTCAGCTACCATTCTAGTTTCTAACACACTTTCAATTTTTAATTATATTGGCTCCTGAAATTCAGACTATAAGCAGTTTGAAAATCAGTTGTTAAAAAACCCCCGTTATTTTAAATTATTTATAAATTTTAAGATTTTTTTACTAAATTATAATTATTATGATTTAATTATTTTTTTAAGTTTTTTTTAAAAGCGAAGTTCGTTTAACACGTAAAAATATTCAGAGATCCCTTTCCACTTTGCGGTTTCTATAGTAATAGGTGCATTTACACTGAACGCACCCCCACCCACACATACTAGTCTGAACACAACAAGAACGCCTGGCGCCATCTACTATATAAAACTGGAATTCACAAGACATGATTTGGTCACCTTAAGTTGAGCAGCCAACAGATGGCGCCACCTCTACTTAAGGCCAAAATTCGTTCTCTGTAACGACTCAATGACGACACAAAAAATAGCCTCGTAAGAGACATTTAAATTTCTCTTTATTAGAAAGATAAATGGGATGTAAGATGAATAATGAGAACCTTGAAGAAAGGCTATAGGCCTACAATTAAAGCTCACTCACCCACGACGTGTTTCTCTAAAGCTGTCAATTTTGGCTTGTCAATCTGTGGACGTGTTTAAATACACATTTCTTCAAAATCTAATGCTTTTCAATGATGGGAAACTTAGCAATTTAGTAAAAAAAAAAAAGAATCGAAAAGAATAGGCGCAGCTCATCATGCAAGACATCAAAACAAAAAGATCATGGATGGACAAGCCAAAATTGACCGTCTATTTACAGCTTAACATGGAGTTGATCGACCTCTATGTATATAGCTTAATTGTTTTAAGTTTGATGCATTTTATTTGCATATTTTGCATTTTTTTTGTAATTTCAGTTGTTCACAATTTCAACTATTAAATCATATGTAATTAATAATTATGTCATATCTTAACCATTAACTATTACCCAAATATTTTTTTTATAAAATCACACAAAATTTTCTTTAAGAAGAAAAAAACGTCAAACGATAAATAATGGTAATAAGTTAATAACTAATAACTTAAGAAGTTATAACAGTGTATCATATTGGTATAACAATTTCATGTAAGATATGACTAAGACATTTTATATAAATTGATTTTTCCAATTGTCCTGAGAGTCATTACAGAAATAATAAGCCTGGCATAAGACATTAAATTGTCATAACTTTGTAACAGTCACAAAAACACATTACTAGTACCAAAAATATGACAAATACTGACATAATATGACTGCTATTAACTGATGCTCAGTGGCATCATTACAGAAAGATAATTCGACTGTGCTATGACAGTAAATTGTTCTGTCTAAGTCTGTAAAAGTCTCAAAAGCAAACTGACTAATGACAGTCATAAAATAATAGTGCACAAGGATTGGCATCATAAGGTATGGCTGTCACAGTTTTATGACTTTATCTATAATGAGGCCCCCTGTATAATATCTCCCCCCCCCCCCCCCCCAACCACCACCAAAAAAATCTTGGATTAATTCTGAAGATATTATTTAATAAATCTGAAAGGTAGCATCAATTTGGCTTCGTAATATCTGCCATTAAATTGTTTGAAGGCATCACCCATTTGTAGGTGATAGTTTCAAATTGAAATTCCTGAAGCCAGTTTTATATTGTAGAAGTTTCAAAATTTAATTTTTATATAAGGTGGATGGGGGGGGGGGGGGGTAGGTAAGATTTAATATTGAAATTATGGATGACTTCCACCATATATAATCCATTGGAGCGTGCTTTATATATGTTTTTAGGAAGAGGAGGAGGAAGGGGAGGGGGTTACATTTGGCCAGGTTCAAGTACAACAATTGCAAGATAATTTGCTTCCTATTGGGGCGGTTCCGTTGTCTTCTTCCGTGGCCAATAGTTATGGTTCTCACTCTCTCTATCTACCTTTTTTTAAAAATTACAGGTATTTTTGCATCACCAAAAATGAATGTGTCCACTTCACTCACTTCAAGGAAGACAAAAGTATATAAAGGTGAAAAACACAATCAAAATTCACTGACTGACTTGAAAGTTCAGAAGAAGCTGAATCAAAAGAGACTTTTGGAGCAATTTTTTTAAAAATATTTTTAAATTGTAAGAAATATCTTTTCTTTGTAAATTTATTTACAAATTGGACTTTTTAAATTTGTACTTTTTTTTTCTTCAAGATTTACAAAGATGAAGATCATGTGGACATCATCATCTTCAGGTCAATTCGTACTGTTTGGAACCCTTTTTCTGATGATGATGATGATGATGATGACTACCAGTGCACTTCAGGTGCAGGTTCATCCAGGAGGAGGATCTGGACATCACCATCATCGTAACAGTCCATCGGAGAATGCTCAAGCTCTGTCTTTCGTCAGTTCGCTTTTACCCGGAGTGTTTCAGACTGGATCGAACTCGGAAGGACGTTCTCTATTGTCGGCCGTGGCCACAATTCTTCCAATGTTCATGTCACAAAGAGATGACGAAAGCAGCACTTCGATACCATTTAACATAACCGATCTACTCAGAATGGTTGGGGTCGATTCCAACAAAATTGGAACCATGGTCATCAATGCCATTGTCTATGTCATCGAAATGGTAATTAAAAATATTTTCACACACTCATCAAAGAGTCACATTTTTTATATTTAATTTATTTTAATTATTTATTATATATTGCATTAATATTTATTAAAATTATTTAATATTTATTTTAATTAATTTATTTAATAATTCATTATCATTGAATTTATAAATTATTATTTTGCGTCAATTTTAACAATAAATAATAATTAGCAATTTAAAAAAAAAACTATATAGAAAAATTATGATAATTTCATAAAATATCTGATTTAATAATCATTTTTTTTAATTTTTAATTATTTTTGTTTGATGTTTTTAACAATGAAATTCATGAAAAAAATAATGGATTTATGAATGGCTGATTTTGAAACTGGTTTGTTCTTCGTTTCAGAAGAGCAACACTAAGATAAAAATTGAAAGGGTTTTAGAAACTAGAATGGGTAGCTAAACCACTTCAAGAGTATGTTCACGTTGATATCTTTCAAAATAAACGTTTTATAGACACAAATTTAAAAACATCATCTGCTTAAAGTTGAGTCATATTTTTAGAAACTGACACCAACGTCAGCGTGAAAAATACAATAGAGCTAGTCTTCTAGTTTTTAAAACACAAATGTCTCTTAGTATTGCTTCTGAAAGACAGAATAACCTGAGTCCGATGGGCGTTTACACTTCAAAACCACCTAAAATTCACTTGTCAACCTGATTTGGATCACTTTTATCTCTTTCCATGTAACAAGGTTTCGAATCATTTCTTCGGAGGTGGAAGTAACACAATCGATGGCCGTAAATTAGATTCACCAGGTTCATTTCTATTGTTCTTGTTCGACACCAAACGAGTACGTTTACATTGACACCTGGCAGTTAATTCATAAAATTTTAATTGATTTTCATAATTTTGTTTTTAAATTTCTATAGGCAGAGAGTTTCATAAAACGCATTTCTGATCCTGAAGTGCCAAACAACATTATCAGTAATTTGCAAAAAGTGAGCGGAAATGATACAATTTGCATACAACAATTGATTTGCAAAATGGCACCATTTTGGTGGGGTGTCAATCAATCTGTACGTGACCTCATACCTTTAGGCAAAAAAACTCAGTAAGTTCGGTAACAACTTTTTTTTTACTCCCCCCTTTCCATTCTAAACTCAGGTCGTCATCGTCACCCACACAGCACAACTTGAATTTTCACCATATGACCCATGTGTGTGTGTATGTCTGACCTAATACCTTTGTGGTTTTCTTGTTTATTGTAGGTCAAATTTGCCAAATATTGGTTGGACAAGTCTCCTTAAAAAGTATGTTCCATCCATCCAGGAATTCAGTACGAACAGTGACGTTTGTGAAGCACGTTTCCCAGGATGTATTGTAGTTACTTACAATAACAATAACAACGTGAACAACAAAAAGAAGAATGTCTAATATTTCAATTTGTAAAACGTCATCATCGCCAATCAGAAACTACTTCTTCCTCATTCTTAAAAAAAAAAAACATATCTCAGACAAAAAAAACGACTTTTTCACCTAAAAATCGAATTTATAATATAATTTTCATATATTGAAAATAGAAAATTTAATTTGCTGTTAGATTTTTCACTATTTATAATTATTTCATGTATATTTATTTATTTATTTGTAGTTTTGTTATGTTTTTTATTTCGTATATTGTAAACTTTGTTTTTATACAAAAATAATAAAAATATGTTTGAAAATATAATATTCGTGTTCGAATTTTATTTCGGTATTACAGTGAAAACCGGATAACACGAAATATATTTTCGGTGTGGTCTCATAGATTAGCATTAAAGCTACTTTTGTTTTAACAAGAAAATATCTAATGGGTCCCCCCTTCCATTGTATTTTCATAGAAAGAACTTTCCAGTTGTTTAAATCGGCAATTTTAACATTTATGAAAATTGACTAACGATAATTATCACAAAGTCGAAGTGTTTTAAAGCAAAAGAAGAAATATATTTTATTATAAAATATATTTTCTGAACAGGTGAACTTCGAACTCAGGTTTCTTTCTTAAACTAAACAGCTTCACGTTGATATATTTCAAAATAAACTTTTCAAAGATCAAAAATTAAAAATTACCGTCTTGTTGAAGTTGGGATTATTTTCGAATTGACATAAAAATTTAATTTTAAAAGATATCTCAATATGAAATTATTCTTAATCGATTGAACTAAATTCTTCTAGTTTCTCTTAATTTTACTCCTGAAAGACAAGAATAAATCGTAAAAATTACAAAAAACAGTCCTATAAATATGACAATCATACTTTATGATGTCACTGCTTATGATAGACCATCTTATGACTGTGTACACTAGTTCATGGCAGTCATAAAGATATAACACATATATGACAATATTTGTCATATAATTTAATAATGTTTGATAATTTGCTTTTGTGACTGTTACAAGGATATGAGCTACATATGATAATTTACTATCATATTACCTTTCTGTAATGAACCCCACATAGTTCGAAAGGCTCTTAAAACACTTTTTTTTAAAAAAAAAACTACCTTAATTTAAACCCATTATTATTTTCTTACTTCCGCAAAAAAATGACTTCAATTTCATTTGAAGTGAATTTCTCCGGGTTTTTTTCTTCTTCATAAAATAAAGTATAAGTTTATAATAATAATAATAAAAAATTCGTAAACTTTCACCAAAAATATCAAATCAAGGATGTGGAAAGAAAAATCATTAATATAACACCACATTTTTATGAAAGTTATGTTATAGAAAAAGTTTTTTTATTGAAAATTTTAAGGAAATGACAATAAAAAATCCATATTTCATGAAAAAAATAAATAAACTTCTAAAATAACCAGTAGCAAAAATAACTCCATAATTCCTGGATATTATGCACCTTGATAAAAGGGTTACAAGTTACTTTAAAAGGAGGAGGAGGTCATTTCTAATTAATAATAAAAGGTGACATGTGCAAACTGAACAATTAACACCTTGCTGATAATTTTAATGACAAAGTTGAAAAATGAATCATCAAAGTCCCCATAAAGAAGGTGAAATCCCCTTACCAGTGGAAAATATTCATGTTTCTAACAATGTTTATTTTGTTATAATAAAACTTCCGGAAGGTGGTTTTATGATATCAATAAAAATATAATTGTAACTTTCGTATTGTACTTTTAATTTATTATAAGGACGAACTTCAAACGAAAAACGTCAATTGTGTAAAATTACTAAAGTTAACCCTTTTTTAAATTTTGAATCTAAATAATGGAGTTTAAAACTTACTATTTCCGCCAACGTTATGTTAACTAACAACGCCCTCTATTCATAAACTTTAATTGTTAATTTTATAATAGACTTCGAGTAAAAGTTTAATTTCAATTAAACGAGTGTGAACTTCACCAGAAATGAATTAAAAACAGTAGAATGTCAAATTCAGTGTTTTAAGATTGCCATATAATAACCCTATGAATGTACCTTCATTTTTTTTAAATTACTCTTCTAGTTTCTAAAAGAAATTTAAAATATTTCTTATGTAAGTTGGTAAAATGACTTTAAGACTTTATATTGCGGTTTGAAAATTAAGGTAAATTTTAATTGACTGGTTTATCTTGCAGAATAAAAAAGCTAATTTTTCGAAGATCATATCATGAAAAATACCAAATGAGCATTTCTGATTTTACTCTTCTAGTTTCTAGTTTCAAACTTTAAAACCCATTTGACTATATCTCCAATAATTAAAATATGACACGACTGCTAATTATTGTATCAGAATTGTTAATAAATGCACTCGTAGATATAAAATATAACTTTGAATATCGTCCTTTTTAAAGATTCAACTTTCTTAATGCGGTTTTAAAACTGTAAATGACCCTCGAACTCGGATTATTCTTTCGGGTGCAAAATTAATAGAAACTTGAAACTGTTTTAGAAACTAGAATGGTAGCTCAATCCCTTAAATTGGTTTTAAAGTGTAAAAGCTTGAACTCTGACTATTCTACCAACCAGGTGCAAAATAAACTTTCTATAGATAAAAATAAAACTTAACTTTAACTCAAAAAGTTTATTTTGAAATATATCAATAAAAATATCCTTAAGTTTTCAAAAAACACATTCAAATTTCTCTTCATTCTGCACCTGAAAGACAGGTTACAGTTTAAAACCACCTTAAAAATCGTCATTTAACGATTTAACTTTCTTAAGAAAAAATAGAGAATAGATTTTTTTCGGTCCCATTTTTGATGCAACAATTATTTCGACCGTGAAACAATTTGTTCAAAGTGCACACACCACACACACAAGAAAAAAAAAAGAGATTTTTAAATAATCTCACGATTTAACGGTATCATCAACATTTATTATTATTATTATAATGTTGTATCTTTTTTCATATTGAATCTTCTCAACCATTTGGAACAAATGGCATTTTTTTCGGTCTCCTTTTTTTAAATATAAAAAACCCTCCCTATTTGAAGTTGAATCAAACAAAAGTGTGAACAGGTGAGAGCCTTCAATGACCTAGACATTGAATATGAAGATGATGATGATGATGATGATGATGATGAGAATGCAATAAGAAGACTCACCGTCATCATCATCGAGTGAACGGCGTCACCTGAAAACCTCAAGTTGAATCCACCCTCCTCCTCCTCCTTTTGGTTCACCACAAAACCCATCTCATTCATATTTATCCCCCCCCCCCCCCATCCCTAACCCCCTTTAATACAACTTTCTACGCTTCATAACCATTACAAGAAATGTTGTTCGTGTAATAAGGTTGTTTGGTTTTAAGTTTTCTTTAACGTGATCATTACTCAGGTGAGTGCATATTTACCTGAAACCGCCACCTTCTCCTCCCATTCCCCTGGAGCACTTCTTCTACTCAAACCCCCCCCCCAACCCACCTTCTCCCCTTTAACTCACTGACGACCTCAACCTGAGGGAACCGGGCCATACTATAAAAAGATTCTGAACTGACTGTTGAACAATCAGAAACATTTCAACACAATCAAAGACAACATCAAATCACCACCAAAAGACTGACTTAAAAATCTTAAGGTAAAAACTTTAAGGAAAAAGATTAATCAACATAACATGGATAAACTTTATTATTTCAGAAATTTTAAGGTGGTTTTAAAAGTGTAAAACGGCGTCCCTCAAACTCTGGTTATTCTATCTTTCAGAAAGAAAAATGAAGAGAAACTTGAAAGTGTTTTTAAATACTAGAAGAGTAGCTTAATCAAGTAATGGTATTTTAATATTTATATGAATTTGAAAATCATCCAACTTTAAAAAGACAATATTCTTTTTAATTTTGGCCTATAAAGTTTATTTTGAACGATATCAACGTGAAAACAATATTAAGTGATTCAGCTACTATTCTAGTTTTGAACATACTTTCAATTTCTCCTTAGTAGTGGTCCATTTCGACGGCAAACCACCTGCAACTTTATTTTACAGTCAAAATATACCACCAAAAGTGGTCTGTGTGCCAAGGGCTTTAAAAGGCTGCTTCTTTTGTATCTTAACCTGAAAACAATTTTTAATTTCATTCCAGTTTGAAAGCCTCCAAAACTGAAAATGAGACAACAAATGATTTGGACTGTCCTAACTGTGGCCGTCATCTGTGTCCTGATGGCTGATGGACTTCCAGCAGATGACGTCCCACCTCAGGTAGTCGTCGAGGGTCGCAAATATTACGACAAACCATCGTCAATGAATGGCTTAAAGAAAATTGACGGCAAAGAGGACGGTGGATCAATGGGCCATACCAGTGGGGGAATGTCACCCCCCAGCATCCTTCACCAACTGGACTGGAAGACTCTCATCAGCACGGCAATGAAAATGTTCTTTGGAAGTAGTGATGAACAATCGAAACAAGCCTCAAAACAGGTCAATTGTGTGTGTGTGGGGACATCTTAATGGGACTTTTACCAATAGAATAACTAATATTTGGTGTTTACTTTTATTAAACAGATGGTGGACATGATAGTTAATTTAATTGACCACCTAAGACTGAGTTTCACAATGAGGAGGGCTCAGGCTCGTTCCACTGGTCAAGAAGGAGCACCGACTACGGATGCAGCATTGGCTGGACTTTCAATGCTTAAGGTGTGATTTCTATAACAATTAAAACCAAAACACTTCTGACTTATGCTACGTTTATAGTCGAAATTTCACACTTTGACGTTCTCTTCTGATGTGATATTCATATTGTACACAGAGCAGATAAGACGTTGATAGCGAAACGTGAACTATAAACGGAGCATAAGACTCGGGAAATGGAGGGGGGAGGGTATGTCGTCTTGACACGGACCACTTTATGGCCTCACATAAAGTAGTTGCTTTTAGCACAGGAGGTGTTCACAGACGCCACGACCACCGATATTTTCATGAAACACTGTCGCGATGAGTGGTTAAGTCCAGCTACAAGTGGCAACCACTGCCTGTTTGTCAACCACTTTGTGGCGACAAAAAGTGTTCCGTGTGAAACCGGCTTTAACCTTTCCACCCCCATTAAAAACAAAGACGGAAAACTTAATTATTCAAATGACCTGATAACCGTGAAATGAAAAGTTCGCATAAAAAACCCCCGATAAACTCGCTTTTTATTTTGTGTTTGTTTGTAACTTTTGTTTGACCCGCATTCACCCTGACCCCAGTTGACCCTGACTCTCCCTTCCATCCTTTTAAATAAAAATCCACCAAATAAATTAAATATATACATAAGAAAACAAGTTTAGAACTTCCTATTGAAATAATAATTATTCTGATTAATGTAGGCTTATGTAAAGACAATCACATCTCAAGATGAAGAGTGTGTTAAGAAGTACCTGTGTCAGGCAAATCGTGAGGCCGTCAAAGACAGCAACAAAGTGGGCTACATGATAGCTCAGTTCGGAAGGTGAGAATTATGGCCGTATACTAAAACGGTACTTAAACCAAAGTTAAACTTAAAGTATAGGGAGTTTTGTATTATGTCATGGTTTAAGCTTAACTTTATTTTAAGTAACGTTTTTGAGACATTTTATTTTAGGTGTAAATACCTATCAATTTGTCAAACTGATTATTTTGTCTTTCAGGAGCAAAGTTAAGAGAAATTTGAAAATGTTTTAGAAACTAGAAGGGTACGATCTAATTATGGGGAATTTTCACGTTGGTACCTTTTAATATAAACTTTTTTTTTATGTAAATTTGAATATAATCCAACTTTAAACAGACAATATTTTAAGTACTGTCTATAAAAAGTTTATTTTGAACGATATCAATGTGAAAATACCCTTTACGAGGTTGAGTTTACCCTTCTAATTTCTAAAACACTTTCTAGTTTCTCTTAATTTTGCTTGTGAAAAAAAATAACCCGAAATCTAAAATCAGCTGTTCACGAAATAGCTTAAATGTGTTTTGCATTCGTAAATGTACTAATTTGCATATGCATTTCTAATGACAGTTATGCAACTAGTTACATGCTCGAGAATTTCCACCTTACACCCTTCGATGACAACTTCAACGCCAGCAAAGAGGGTCGTAATGGAGCCAACTGCGAAGAGGTTTTTCAACAATGCAACGAACTTCATTAATAATAAGCAAACTTGCTTATTATTAAAAAAGCCTCCAAACAGGTCTCACAACTCTCATCCATCCAAAAATTACACAGCTATATTCGAACAACACCTGTTTGCGTTGATCGTTCACAGGTTCATTTTTGTTCCTGATTTGCAAGACAAAAAAAATTCTGCTTTTTTCTAATCAAAGGAGCTGGTTGGAGGCTAGAGTTAACCTACAACTCTAATTTAGCTGTATTTTAATTCAAGAATAACGCTTAAAAGTCAAAATACAACTAATCTGGTTGTATTTTATCCTTAGCTGTATTTTAATATTAGAATAACTTTAGCCTCTAATTAGCTTCTTTTATTGTAAAAAGCATAATTCTTTTTGCTGATTTGTTGGGATTATTGTATAGGTGCAGTGCGCCAATCCCAAACGGCCCGTTCCCATTCATCCAACTGCATCCCGACATTACATTTTAAGAGATGGTTCAAATTTCAAATACGTATAGTAGTCTATTTATTATTATTATTTATTTTTCATAGTCCCATTTTCTTCTTCACTGAATAATCATTTTACTTCATTTTAGTCAAATATTAGAAGTCAGCCTTTATTTAAGCTTTAAAGCTGCTTTTATACTGTAGGCATTTCATAGTTTTTTTTTAATATTTATTTTTGTATCAATTGTATAATATAATCGAATTGATAAATTCTTGAAACAGCTTTTAGACTTTTTTTTTAATTGGCTCTGTGATCGTTTTTGATATTAAAATTAATTAAATGCTTAAAAATAGCACTTATGAGAAAGTATTAGATATATTTTTATCTTAGCGTAGTTCTGTCCAATTGTTTCCAATCCTTTTCCCTTCTCCCCCCCCCCACCTGAATCAATAAATGATTTTATCAATTTTCTCCAGAATATTTGTCAAAAAATTTGCATGAAATGATATAATAAAATATTTTGTAATTATTTTAATAACATCTGTGGTGTCCTTTCTATTCATCAATCTTATTTGTATTTCAATTTAATGAACACGCAATTCAAAGTACTGCGAAAACCGTACACACGAAACACGAAATATATTTTTGATCCCAGTCCCTTTATACCTTGTCTAGCCATTAGATAAAGAATTCAAATTAAACTGTGATTAGTTGAATTGTACGGAATCCAGGTAAGATCATCAAGATAAAATTGACGTTATTACTCAATATTTCACCAAATTGAAATACTAAATCAATATTTCGTTAAATTAACCCATTATATTTAAATACAAATTTAATATATTTAACTTAATAGAGATATTTAATGAATAAATTGAATTTCGACATATTGTTTTACTGTCTTTAAGAGGGCTCTGTAGAAGATATTTCCTATTTAAATACATTTAACTTTTTAGGTGTAGACTGTAGACAAGCCAGAAATGATGATCTGTATAGTTTTCTCAAGCCAGACTAACACTAGTTGAACTACCTCTATGTTTACCTTTAGTGTAAGTTGTAACTTCTCTCGTCTAAAAACGCAACACTAGCGCCATCTATTACAATGCTTATCATCATCATCATATATTGAGAAAGCTATTATCTTTTCTGTTCCCCAATTTCCAAATAAAATCTAAATTATGTTATAAATATCTCTTGTTTATTTCGTTAACTGGTGCACATAAAATATATTTAAAAAAAATATATAAAAAAATTCTTTTTTGAGTAAATGAAAAAAAGCATAAAAAAAGCATAAAAACAAGTTTTTAAATAAATTATTAGAAAATTTATAATAAGTAAATAAGAATCAGATCGTTCTTCCCAAAACACAAAAGGAAAGTAGAACGTTATCGAAATTTGTTCTAAAATGTCACGAAATGAAATACTAAAAAAACAAAACAGATAAATCATTTCGAACATGGAAAAATAAAAGATTTCCGACTCGGATTTTACCATTTAAATGCACAAAAACAACTTGACAAACGAGCTCGCACCTTACGAGATCTCGATAAGATTGGCGCTCATACTTTATGAGACGCCGATGGGACCCTTTGATACCTTTTCAATCGTTTTATACGTTGAGAACAATAAATACGCATAAATATAGCAATAAAAACCAATAAAATGCCAAACACACCATAAATAGCGATAGAATGCTGATAAACGATACAAGATAAAAGAATCGCGAGACCCTGACGAATGGTCATCATGATTACGAATACGATCGGACCGAACTGCGCGATCGTATAGAAAATAAACAACTGTCCGGTTGCGGATGTAAGAGAAAGAAGAGAAATGTCTACGATGAACTCGGAGTTCCGTAGAGTGAAGTAAAAAGAATCTACGAAACCTCCCTGTTGAAGAAGAGAGACAGTCGTAAAGATGCAAGAGAACAGATTAACTCCGCACATCATCTGCATCGAAGTCATTCTGTAGCGAGTGAAAAGTTCACCTTGCCAGTTCGAAGTGAAACTATCGAAGATCATATAACTTGCCAAGATAATCACGCCGGAAAACGTGGTCATCGTACTACGACCGTGATCCGTTTCACTACCTAACAGAAACAGCGTCATACCCACCGATATCGCGACGGCCGTAACGTACTCGTAATACTCGTATTTTTTACGAGATACGATCTTACCCATCAACATTACCGGAATGATTTTCGAAGCTTTCGCTAAAACCTGCGTCGGAAAACTAACGTATTTCAAAGCTTCGTATTGACACCAACTACTCATAACGTTCGAAAACGAACAATAACAGTATTTATAAAGAGGAGCTCTGTGTTGCGGTTGGCGCGTTACGAAAATATACGCGCCCGAAAGGATAAAAGCTAAGATACGATTCACGAAGACGAGAAACTGCGAGTCTACAAACCTTTCCTTACCTCCGTCGGCCGAAACGTATTCTCTCGTCATGATCTTCTCTTGAAGAAGTCCCCAAGTGAGATAAGAACCGAGAAGTCCGAAGAAACACAGAACCATCAAGAGACCTCTCCATTCGGAAATAGACGACGAGGATTTTCCTTCGACTCCCGTTTTCCCATCTAAAGTAGAACCGGATGGGACGTCTTTAGATTCAACGGTTCCCAACTGTGGGTCGTCACCGACTCCACGGAAGCACAATTGAGCCAAACGTTTCGTAAAACCCTTTTCTAATTAAAAATACATAAAAATGGTTACGTTTTATGACTGTGAAACCGCAAAACGTCATTTGAAATTACCACCAATGACATCCAAGTATTTACTCCTCTGAATATAATACTTAAGGAAGAATCCAGGTATGAAAACAGTTGCATAACCGATGAGATTGACTGCGAGACGAGTGATCCAAGTATCTTCGAATTCGGGAAAGAAGTTGAGCGAAGAAGTTGAGAACATCGTCGGTTCGATAGACGAATTCGAAGCGGAGGAAGAAGCGCTCGTTTGAATCATCGAAAGTAGAAAAATGGAAAGCAACGCGAGTAAAACGATTGTCCTGAAATAAGAATAATTGAATTCATCGTCAATATTTGAAAAACAGCCAGCATCTGAACAAATAGAAGCTGCAATTTAGAGGAGTAATTAACTGATATCATTGTTCCTTGGAGGTCGCATAATTGAACGCGTACCAATTAAAATAAAACTTGATGCTTTGTTTTATCTCTCTCAGCTTTTCTTTCAATAAATCTTTTTCATAATAATAGCTTATAAATGGCTTTAATGAAAGCTGTCACGCTAAAAGGAACTAAAAAAGTGTATCACTAAATGATTCTACAGCTTAAATTCAAGAGAAAATTTAACGTTTGTTAGAAACTAGAAGAGGCTCAAAATAAAAAGAGTATTCAGGACAACATAAAATGTCATACAACGTTTATTTTGAAAGATAACGCTGTGAAAGCCGTGTTGCATGATTTTAATTATCAAAATTCAAGAAAAGACTTAACACTTGAACTTCAACTTGAAGCCTCTGAACAGGAGTTTCAAACATGAACAAAAACATGTTTCATGTAGAAACCCTACTCATAGGTTTCATGTTGACGTTCAAGTGCTAAGTCTTTTCTTGAATTTTGAGTATTAGAATCACGTAACACAACTTTCAACACGATATCTTTCAAAATAAACGTTTTATGACAATTTTAAAATAGTATAGACTTTGTTTAAACTGTTTGCAACACCTGTATCAACTGTTGACATAAAGTTTACATTGAAAATTATTGTCACAGAATAGATTATAAGTGATTGTTTTATTCTTTCACAGACATCCAGCTTGTGACAAACTTTTCAATTACTTTTTTTAAACAACTGAAGTTGCTTCAGCTGGTAGTAAAAATTGGCGGGAAAACTTCATCATTTTTCCCGCCATTTCTAAGATTTCTAACAGATTAAACTATAGAAATGAATGTTACATAAAAAAATATGCGTTATTGTCTTAATTGAAAGTTAAATCTGCGACAAAAACACGGGTTGAAATTTCAGTATGATACAACTGATGTAGAGCAACTGTGGCCCCTTGATACAAGCATACAGAGATTACTTGTCATTGTTTCTATGAAGGAACCACATTTCCCCTACACCTTCCACTCCCACACATAAAACGTACCAAATGGCAATCGTTTGTACACTTAACGCCATCGAATTGACAAGTTAACAATTCAACATGACATAACGTAGAATATAATAACAAAAAGTTATCAAAAATAACTTAAAAGTTTAAAAAAAACAACGACAAAAAATAAAACAAGAAAAAGACCGGGAAAAACCAATATCGCACCAAAAATGAAAAACAGCGCCCCCAAACGGCGAAACAAATAAGTATATTCGATATAAATCGATTTTCCTTTTTAAAACAGATCGATAATACAGAAGTTAAGATGGCGAGAGGTAGCAGTGCTGGTTTTGATCGTCATATTACCATTTTTTCACCAGAAGGACGACTTTATCAAGTCGGTAAGTGAATTTTTAAAAACAACAACGAGTCTCTTTTTGTATAGCTAAGTTTTAAATATTTTATCACTTCGAAAAGTGAATGAAAAGCTCTTTGTGTCATGCTGAAGTCTGCTCTTAAAAAGAGCATAGTCATGACACAACAATAAAGGGAAGACACTCCATTTAATTACACGTCTTTAAGTTCAGGGGGCGCTACGGTCTTTCATGAAATTTGCTATATCACACAAGGTAGTCATCGAGTGTTGCACCACCTTTACATGGGGACGTATAACTAACATGAGTTCTGAGTGTCGGCTTTTCGTCACTATTGTCATTTGTGTGTTTTAAAATAAATATCATTACAGAATATGCCTTCAAAGCGATTAATCAAGGTGGAGTCACGTCGATTGCTCTGAAGGGAGTCGATTCTGCAGTTTGTGTCACTCAGAAGAAAGTTCCCGTATGAGAAACATATGTCTTTTGGTCACAAAACAGTCTTTTAATCTAGTTTTTTTATGTCGTTTTGTCATAGGATAAGCTCTTGGATCCTTCAACAGTCACTCATCTATTTAAGTTAACTGATGGAATCGGTTGTGTTATGACCGGTTTCGAAGGTACCGAGTCTCTAAGCTATTTTAATAACCAGCTATTACAACCTATGATAAAAAAAATTTCTTAAATCCATTTGGTAGTCTAAAACACTTCTTAATGTTGCTTCTGTTGCATATTTTGTAGTAACAGCTTAAGAATCATCTCAAGGGGCAAATTGAACGCTTAATTGTTAATTGCCAGTTTCTTTTTACTTACAAACCAGCCGACGGACGATCTCAGGTCCAACGTGCAAGATTTGAAGCAGCAAACTGGAGATACAAATATGGTTACGACATCCCGATCGATATGCTTTGCAAACGGATTGCCGACATTTCTCAGGTTTACACTCAGAATGCCGAAATGAGACCTTTAGGATGCAGTAAGTAAAAGAAAGCAACGGTTGTTATAAATGGAAATCGATTAGAAATTGTAACTTACGATTTTTAAAAGGCATGATAATGATTGCATACGACATCGAGAAAGGACCTCAAGTGTATAAAGCGGATCCGGCTGGATACTTTTGTGGATATAAAGCGACGAGCGTTGGAGTGAAGCAGATTGAAGCTAACGGCTATCTGGAGAAAAAACTGAAGAAGAAGTTAACTTACACTCAAGACGAAGCTATCCAGGTAAGTTAAATCGTTATCTCCACACTCAGTTTGACCAAGTTGCTAATCGATTTTGAAATTTTATGCGATCAAGTTGGCAATAACCGCTCTTTCGACTGTTCTTTCTGCGGATTTCAAACCGTCAGAATTAGAAGTTGGTCTTGTCTCCAAAGATAATCCAAAATTCAGGTATGAATTTGTTTTTTTTTTTTTGCAAACTAAAATATTTTAGCTCATAACTAAAGGTGAGGTTTTTCTTTTGTTTACAGAACACTTTCTGAACAAGAAATCGACACTCATTTGGTGGCAATTGCTGAAAAGGATTGAAATTTTTATTCTTGTTTTTGAAAATATTTGTCATGATGAACTCAAATAAATGTTTTGGTCTAAAATGGAAGTTATGATTTCATTTGTTACTTTTATTATTATCTGTATTAAAAGATAAGTTTAATACATTTTATTATTTAAATTCTGGTTACCCTGCGTTTCAATGTTTCAAATGTTAACATTAAGAATTAGAAAAGTAAATGAATCACTAAAGATGTTTTATAAAAAGCTGATTTTGAATTTTAATAATTCAAAAAATTCTGTCTTTCAGGAACAAAATTCAGAAGAGCAACACTAAAAATAAATTGAAACTGTCTAAGAAACTAGAATAGTAGCTGAAGCAATTAATAGTATTTTCAAGGTGATATCTTTTAGAATAAACTTTTCATAGACAAAAATGCAAAAAAAAAAAATATATGAGGAAATTTGGATTATTTTCTAACGATAAAAAAGTTTTAAAAGATATCAACATGAAAATACCCTTAAATGACTGAGCTACCATTCTAGTTTCTAAAGCAATTTCAAGTTTCTCTTAACTTTCCATCTGGAAGACAGAATAACCAGAGTACGATGTGCATTTTCACTTTAAAACACGCTTAAATAAATTTTTGTGTTCATATCTTTAAAAATAAACTTTTTATGGACCCACAAGTTTAAAAAAATAGTTTGCTAGCAATTAAATTTGCATCATTTTCAAACTGCCACAAAAAGTGTATTTTAAAATATAACAACAAGAAAATGATTTTAAGTAATAATGTATCAATTGTTTTAGCTTCTAAGATATTTTTAAAAGTTTTTATAGTTTGTTTTTAACCACAATTCAAGGAACGTTTATACTTTGAATTTTGAACGGAACACAAAGGACACTCAAATATACATGTACAACTAATAACTAAACACAAAAATTGTATGATATTAGTACGATGATTGGTGAGCCACGTTTCCATCAAATAGCTCCAACAGACTTTAAAATAAGACACGACATTTAATTATTAATAACAACCTCGGAATAATGTAATGCTTACTTTGGGTTGTATTGTTCGATTCGACCTCTCATGATCCCGGTTCCGAGGAACTTGGCGAGTTCAAGCAAACATTCACTGGCAGCAGTTGATGTTAGCGCATTCTCGCATGTCTTAGAAAAGAAACGATTCAATAACGCAACTATTAGCGATCAGAGGCCAAAACGTCGAATTAAGACTTACGAGAGCATAGAAAATGGGCTCGAAAAAAAGTTCCATGTGGGGCTTAAAATAACGTTTACCAACTCCCTTTGAAATCACCGGAAGCTAAAATGACAACACGATTAGCAAGAGAACTAACAACATTACTGGTTAACTTCGAGTAGAACCTGTTTGCACATCGTTTCCAGAAGCGAAAAGTGATGTGTATAATGCCGCTTACTGCAAGAATCGACCAACATGGGCAGTAAAGCAGCTACTCGAGATGTAGCAACTGGAACCATCGCCAGCTCGGACATTAAGAAGATGCAACTTAAAAAAAGAGACCATAAACTGATTAGATTTCATTTAAATCTGTCAAATTTATCTCGTTACCCATCCGTTAATTCCCAGGGTTGGGGTGGTCGTCTAAAAGTTCTATCGAGACAACCTCCAAGACGCCCGCGGCCCATTTTTGGAGCCAGAGATCCACAAGAATACATCTGAGATCAGAAAAACGTTAAAATCAGTTCAACCTAATGGATTTTAAGACTAGAAACTCCAGCCTGAACTGAATGACGCCATGTTAAAATTGAAGTTTAACGTTTCCATAAACAAGGTTTCAATTCTAACCATTTTTCTGTCTTCAAATTATGTTTTTAACAATAATTGCAACTCGCTTCTTGACTATTGTGATCCTTTATTAAGGTCTTTTATTTGCAATATTTTAAATTATGCTAATTTGTTCGAACCATGTTAAATGTCATTGACCTCAAAAGGGTCCATTTTCCTAACCTTTCATTCTTCAAAAACATCTTGTAGCTTTAAAAAAAAATTAGGTGTAATCTTTAATATGTTTGCATAGGTGTTTGGTTGCTAGAGCCATTTGAGCAACTTTGGGACCACAAAATTGACCACGTCTTGTGGCACATTCAACTCTGGAGTGTCTAGCCAATTAAAAGAAATAACTATTAAGTCCATTTTCTGACTGTCTGATTGGTGTGTAATTCCATGTCGTTATCACGTAGACGTTTGACAACACCAAACGTTGCCGGTCCCTTCTCTAAGTTTCCGTACTTCTCAGATTCGGAAGGTTGGTTTTCCACTGCTTTGAGACCGGTTTCTACTTTCGTTAACACACTACTCAAAACCTCGTCACCGTATGCTTTGACTACATTTGCCAAAGCGGCCGCTCCACCTTGTCGAACCGAAACAATGTTATCCTCGAGGTTCATGAAGAAGAGGAGGAAAAGTTTATCGATTGACGACCTGAAACAATCCTTTAGATTTTTTACTTTTCAACGCGATGCTGAAAAACAACGAGAATGCTTAAGAAAGAATTTCGGTGCTTCAATTGAAACTAGAGGAGTAAATGAAGGTACGTGATGATTTTGAAAGTATTTTCCAAACTGCATCAGATAAAACTAATTTCATGTTTATAATTTTTTAAAATGAGCTTTTAATTTCAGTTTAAAAATGAACCAATTTAATGTTTTACAACTATAAAAAGTTTATTTTTTAAAGATATTAACATGAAAGTACCCGTAAGTGATTCATTTACTCTTCTAGTTTTTAAAACACACGGAAGTTTCTTCAAATGAACGTTCTCACGATTTTTCTTACAAAACAAACAAAAACCGCAAATAAGATCATACAACATACTTGCATTCATCGGGAAAACACAAAACAAAATTTCCACTTGCGAGACAAGCAGCTGCAACAGAAACAACACAAAATATAAGCAAACCGTATTGTATTTAATAAGCTGTTTTATATTTTGAAACCATCTCTGACGGGCCAACTGTCGTCTTCAAAACAAATGAGAAGCGTTTCCAAAAGACGATCGATGTGAGGTAGAACTGCCTCTCGTGAGATCTTAGCTGCTAGCTCAGCAATACACGAACAACTCGCTTCACGAACGGCATGATTGTTTGCCTGAGTCTGCTCGATGTAGAAGTTTACCTAGAAAACGTTTCGAAGTTTAAGAGGTATCATCTCGACGAATAGCAATATAAAGGATGAATCGTACAACATCTTTGATGTATTTTTCAACCAACAACGGCCCTTTGTTGTTAGAAATCAGTTTCCACGTTTCCTGCGAGTAAAGACGAACACCATCGGCTAAATAGTATCTATTGAGATAAAAAACAAAACTCAGTAACGGTGTTATTATGTATGTTAGTTAATTGTTAACCTGTTCAAACACATTTTCGGAAGTAGCTCGGGAAAAAAAGCTTCTCTCGAATGTTCTTTTGGAAAAGCCATTAGAAATTTTCTCGTCGCAACCGAAGATGCCAAACGAACCTGTCAATGAACCAACATGAATCATGCCAGCAATCACATAAAAAAACTGTGAATACCTGACTCCAGTTGTCAGACATTCCCTTTCCAAGAAATTTGCTGAACTGATGACCATACTCAAATAAAGGATTTGATTCGTCCATCAGACCTTCGATCGATCCATCATCTAACATAGAAACAATATTTAAAGATTTCCTTTAATTCTCGAATAAGAACAGATTCGTAAAAGAACGAACCAGATTTCTGCAGCCCACACATCACGAGCGAAGAGCAGACGTAAAAGCCGGTCTCTCGCACGAATCGATTTGTGTGATTCAGAGCCTGAAATATGAGATCGAGGAGTTCTTGATTGACGAACGGAAGAAAATCACTTCCACATCCATCGACCATTGCCTGAAGAGCTCTTAAAAAAATCATCAGATAATAGTGCGATCGAAAAAAAAAATGAAATCTTACTTCATGCTGGTTTCCAGCGATTTCCATCCAGCAGTATCATGAAATATGTCTTCAGCCGACAATCGCCGCTAAAAGAGAACAACCAAAAACAAAAACCGTCGTAGTTTATTGCTTACAATTTTTAAAAAAATATTGTTAGATTTACTCTTTCAACATTAGGTGAGAATTTTTCCATAAGTTTTTCCATGTCTTCTTGTTCGGAAGCAGCGTCATCTTCAACAGCTTGTCTTTCGAGGTTGCTTCGAATCGCTTCGAGAATCGTATTGCTGCAATCGACGTAGACGTGCGGACCACAATGTTTACAAAGCGCACCAAGAACATCGCCTTTAAAATAGAAGATGAAACAATGAACACTTGAGTTCAGAATTATTCAAGGTACATTCCATGACGCAATATCCTGTTGTTGCTCTTCCAGTTTAGAGGCACAAATTGCACACGAACCAGAAGAGAAAACATCATTTGACAGTTAGACCTTTTGCGTCTTGTGGTGTTTTAAAAATAATTAACAAATGAATAAATGACCAATGTGTCTCCTTACCTGCAGCAAGTCTGACTCTGACTTCATCATCTGATAAGAAGTTAAGGGCCAGGGTCTTAAGATGGGTCAACATTTCGTCTCCTAATCCCAAATTGGGAATAAGAGAAACGAGACCCATCAAAGCTCCGTGTCTACATTCCCAACTGACCGAACCATCTTCCAACATCCCAGTCAACTGGTCAAACACGGCTTTCTTCTCATCGAACTTCGCGCTGTGAATAGATTTCTCGAGTTGGGCCACTGCTTTTTCACGATCTAACTTCAAATGACTTCCCAACATCGAAAACACTTCGGACGCCGCCATATTTCCTCTATTCCCCACGATTCTACTATTCTATAATTCTAGTCTATTCGGGGAGGTGTTTCAGTATTTATACAACATAACGCCTCTCACCAGACCTCTTTCATATATTAATGCCCAACTACAGTATAGAAACCATGTAGCCTCTTTGAGCTAGATAAAGACGGTACATTTGAGTTTGTCAATCCTGAGCGTGAAACATACACACTTCAATTGTATTGTTTTATAATAATAGTAATCAGCCAAATTAGTTAAAAATAGAAAAAATCGGCGTCAAAAAAAAAAATTTTGAAAGAAAAACCAAAAGATGGCCAAATCCAAATTGATCGTTTGTACCCAGCTTTATACTAACAGAGAGGCTATGATTTATGAGCTTATGATTTGTGGTACCTTGAAATGAGCCTGTTTAAAGGCGATACATTTCTTGCGTTTTTTTGAGTAGCGCCTTCTTGCGACGCTATATAAAACTAAAACCGGTTTCAAATTGTGCTTCCATCTAGTGGAAACATTAGAAACTAAACAGCCTATTTTTTATTTTTAAACTTACCTGAATTGTAACACGAATTTTGATTGGTCAAATGTATGTCAGATTTCATTTTCACCCAATGAGCGTTGGATTTACGAATCGATTCACTGGAATATAATTTATAACTGAAATACTGAATTTATTGTTCCTATTTTGATGTTTTCGTGTGTAAATTTGCAGGTTTTCATTTGTTTTTATTTCTACAGCTACTTTTGATGCGTTTTGATGCTGTGAATTTCATTTGGTAAAATTAAAACGTTCTTCAGCTTATTTATAAAGTGAGTAATTTGATAAGAAATCGACAAAAATGGCGGGTAATAATGAATAAAGAAACTTCCTAGGACCTAGTCAAGATAATGTCATCAATTCATTTTCAGAATATTAAACATCATCATCTTTAACTCTTTTTCACGTAGGACATTTCAAGAGACCGATAACCATGCCTTTGCCGAAACGAAACGCGGCCGCATCGACCGTCCCACCCAAAAAGAAGACTGGTAAAGTCGTCAAGGGTCTTGTTTTTCTACTTTTTAACGGCTCTTTTCGTCTAATTTGGGACTTTTTTTTGTCTGCAGCGGCTGTAAGAAAACCGAGAGCGACACCAAACGGTCACCAACTGCCAGAAATTGTTCCTGTGGGTCAAATTTTCACCGACGTTGCGAAAAAACAGTGGATTTTGGGTAAACCGATTGGAGTCGGTGGTTTTGGAAGGATTTACGCAGGTTCTCTTGAAATGCATAACGAACGCTATTTTGCAGTTAATCTAATGTGATTTCGTTTTTTAGCTTCAGATGAGATTACAAAAGCTGTTTCGGACAATGCGCCCTATGTGATCAAGACGGTAAAATTCTATCTTTTGTGCGAACAAATAATACCGTGAAAAGCTCTTTTTTAGAAACAATTTACAATAGAATTTCATAGTTTACTTGAAACTTAGAAGATGCGCTTTTAGATATTTACATTTTATGGCAATTTCTTGGTGAAAAATGTAAATTTATCATTTAAAACTGCCATAAAAAATTTAATTTTCAAAGTTTCATATTAATCTTAAATTCTTAAAAAAATTACTTTTAAGATGTGTTATGAACAGCTGATTTTCAAACTGTGGACTATTCTGCATTTCAGAAGAACAAAAATTAAAAACAAATTGAAAGTGTATTAGAAACTAGAATGGTAGCCGAATCACTTAATGGCATTTTTAAATAGTGTCCAAAATCGATATCTTTCAAAATAAGCTTTTAATGTCAATTTTGAAAATGACCCATTTTCAAAATTGACATTAAAAGCTTATTTTGAATTTGAAAGATATCGACATTATAAATACCCTCTTTCTAAAGTATTTTCAAGTTTCTTTTAATTTCCTTTCTGAAAGACAGAATAACCAGTTCTAGGATAGTTTACACTTTAAAACCACTTTTAAAAAAGGTTGTTTCTTAACGTTATGTTAAAAAAATAACACCAATTTCGATTTTTCATATTTTAGGAACCGCACGAAAATGGCCCCCTCTTTATAGAGATGCACTTTTATCATCGTGTCGCAAAGTCTGACATGAGTAATGATAATAAAAAAAACATCTTTTTGTTTTTTAACCTTTTTCTTCTTCTGACATTGAATCGTTTATTTTTCTGTTCGTTTCATCAAGTTGAAGAATGGAAGAAAAATAAAAAGTTAAAGTTTCTTGGAATGCCAAAATTTGTCGCTTCCGGATCGTACGAATACAAATCGATCAAATACAGGTTCATGGTGATGGAACGATTCGGAACCGATCTCCAAAAACTGTTCGAACAGCACAACAAGAAGTTCTCTATAAAAACAGTCTTCACAGTCGGACAGAAGATTGTAAATACAATTTGAGATTTCTTCATTTTGATCTGGTGTTTTATTTAACTGCCCTTGGTTCTTTTTTATCTTAAGTTGGATATTCTAGAATATATTCATAGTACGGGGTACATTCATGCTGACATCAAAGGTTCTAATCTTCTGCTAGGGTTCGGAAAAGGACACGAAGATGAAGTGAGTTTGTCACTTCAAAATTAACGTCTTCTTCGTCTAACTTTTGTTTCTTTTTAAGGTCTACCTTTTAGATTTTGGTCTTGCTTGCAAATACATGTTAAATGAAAAGCATAAACCGTTTGCAGAGGATCCTCGAAAAGCACACGATGGAACGATTGAATTCACTAGTCGTGATGCTCATATCGGAGGTTTACATTCATTCTTAATTTCCTTTTTCCCTCTTGAGCTGTTTTTTAAGTGCAAACAACCCCAAACTCTGGTTATATCTGCCTTTCAAGAACAAATTGGAGAGAAACTAGAAAATGTTTTAGAAACTAGAAGGGGTACCTCAATTGCTTAAGGTTATCTTCATGTTGATATCTTTCAAAATAAGCTTTTTGTGTCAGTTTTAAAATTATCCAACTTTAAGCAGAGACGATATAACTTAATTTTTGATCCTGTAAAAAGCGATTGAGCTACCCCTTCTAGTTTTTAACACAGTTTCAATTTCTTTTTAGCGTTGCTTTGCTGAAATCCAGAATAATCCAGAGTTTGAAAAGTTTGATAAAACGTCTTATGGATTTATTTGTTAAACGTTTAGCTCATTCGAGGCGTGGCGATCTCGAGATCCTTGGATACAACATGTTGCAGTGGCTTTGTGGACGATTACCTTGGGAAGACAACCTCAAAGATCCAGTTGATGTCAAAAACAATAAGAACAAGTTAGAATAAACTTGAATCGATCGTGAAACACAAGAACGATCTTTGTAATTTGTGTTATGTTTTTTTTTTTTTAAAGATTCATGAATAACATTCCGCTCTTATTGAAAACTTGCTTCAAAGGTGGAAGTTATCCAGGTAGGGGGCAAAAAAAAAAGATCATTTCAAAGTGAACGTTTCTTAGAAAATTTTCATCATATATAGATGGGATGGAGAAGTTCCTCGTTTACGTGGCCAAGTTACAGTTTGAGGAGATGCCAAACTATCAACTATGTTGCAAAATTTTTTCGGACTGTTTAAAGAACAATGGATATAAAAATGACGGCAAATTGGATCTGACTTGCGGCCGATCGCCGACAATAAGGGTAACATCACATAAATTACGCTATTATCTTCATAAATCATTGGGTTTCGTTTCTAGAAAGGAAGATCTGTTGCTGCAACAGACGATCACGAGAACGCTCAGAGTGAAGCTCCGACAAAACAACCACGAAGTGGAATTCGAAAACCTTGTGGTTTGGCACAAACTTATCGGTAATATTTCATTGTTATAGAACACTTAATTGAAGAAATCAACGTTTCTTTTTAATTCGTTATTTTTTTGCATTATGGTATAAAATTGATTTGATTTAAAGTGATTTTGAAGTGTAAATGATCTTTTAAACTCTGGTTATTCTGTCTTATGACTCATTGTAAGAATTGGCTCTTTTTCTCTTCTAGTGTGAAAAGGTCTCCAAAGCAAAAAGTAGGAAAGGCGACCGACATTAATGCCAAAAAAGTGGACACTTCTCCAGTTCTGATCAACGGCGTCGTTCCAACGCCAGCAATGTTACAGGTTATGCAAATTCGTCAGCAGAAACTACAGTCTACTACTGCTGCAAGTGGAACGAAACGCAAAGTGAAACCAACTAGCAGGTCGACTAGTTCGTCTCCACCTGTTATTAAGTCTCCTCCTTCAAGTAATTTGTTTTTATCGCTTTTTCGTTTAAAAACAAAAAACGAAATTTAAACTTTTTATTTTCTCGCCTTTTAAAGCAGTTGTTGGGGTTCGAACGAGGCAACAAAAACGTCGCTCTTCTTCAGTGTCGCCTGTCGAGGCTAAACGATACAGCACGAGTCCAGATCTATTTTGAAGATGCTTTTTCGGGGCTATAAAACTTTGTTCAATGTTTTTTCATGTTCCTTACCCCCTCCCCCTCCTTTAATGAGTTTTCATTTATGGTTTTTCTCTTTCTCAGCATTTGACATTTTCGCCAAAATCATAAACAATAAAAACGTTTTCCCGTACAAAAAGAAACATTTACTACCATTATTTTTTTTTATCATTTTCGTTTCTCTTTGTTAATTTCTTCTTAGTTTTAACTAGTTTTTTCATTCTTGTATTAATTTGAATTTTTTTAATAAAAATCGGACAAATTATTTGTTTTATGTTTGTTTTAAAGTGTAAATGCTACTCAAAAAGAGTATTATGTTTTCAGGTGTAAAACAGAAACATTTAAATGTGTTTTACAAACTAGAAGAGAGGCTTGATCACTTAGGGGTATTTTCATGTTGATATCTTTTAAAATGAACTTTTAATGTCAGATTGAAAATGACCCAAGACGATATTTTTTAATTTTTGTTTATAACAAATTTATTTTGAAAGATATCAACATAAAAATAACCTGATGATGTGATTGAGATATACCCTTCTAGTTTCTAAAACACTTTCAATAACTAGAAAGTTCGAAAATCAGCTGTTCATAAATCATAACTCTGGTTTTACCTGAGAAAAAATGTAAAACGCTAAATATTAAATTATGTGATGTTATAAAATGGCAGTTTTTATTATTTGAACTCTTACATTGAGAATGTGCAACTAATTATTATACAGTAGTCACCTTTTCTTGCCATCTCGTTAATTTTACATGATATATCAAAATGGAATACCGATTTCAACACTTATTTTGTGGAAGCATCAATTTCATTCCTTATTTGAGCTACTTTAAAAACTAGACTTTTTAGAGCATTGATTACATTAGCCACTGAAGACATGTTGTTACTGATGATGAATGAATTATGCAAATAGGGAAAAAAGTTAGTGGCGAAATGAACACTAATGCTGAATTTATATCGGAATTTGCACTTTACAGCACATCCAATACCCGAATTTGGACGTATCATTCACGTAAAATTGCAGGAAATTCTTTCAATTAATTGGTGTTTAAAGTGAACTTGTTCCACATCGTAAAAACTGCTCTAGATGTTTGTTTTTAAGAACAAACCAAATTCTTTTCTACAATTTGAAGTTTTCTCTGACAGATTTTAAACGATTCATTACTAATAGTCCAGCTGTCGAGCGAACAATTTTTTTTTTCAGTTGGCAGTTATAACTGATTTTTTGTTTGTACTTCCTTCCTTCGAAAAAAATAATCCAGTAACCAAATCAATAAATCAACGCGTAAAAATGCTAATTTAATCGCAGTATTTGTAACTATGCTACTTATTTTTAAGTGCAACTACCCAACTTGAGACGAAAAATCACGTCACATTAACAATGACTACAACTAATTAAACGTTCAATTAATAATCATTAAACGGTGCAATTCCAATCTTAAATATTCTAATTCTATTTCATACTGAAGAGTGTGTAATTCATTAAAGGAGATTTTCGTTAACTGAGGGTTAATGTGGGGGTGTGAGTGCGAAAGAACAAAATGAAATATAAATAATATCGAAGTGGCAACAATTTTTGTGCCGCAAATTCAAAGAAAAGGAGAAAAATCATTTTTTATGGTGTGGTTAAAATAAAATAATGTTTGATTAATAATAATTACGGTCTTGTCTCAATTATCATAAAAAGATCATGTTCGTATATAAATAAGATTAGAATGTTTATATGTTTTGTTTGGGGGGAAAAAGGGGTGGTTAGAAGGAGGTCATATGAGGTCAAAATGTCTGAATTTGAAAGGAATTAAAACAATAAGAATCCATTTGGATAGAGAAAAACAAAACATAAGGAGACACTTTTCACCAGTTTTACCTTATACTGAAAGGGACCATCACTTCTACTATTACTACTACTGCCCATTCTGAGCTTGAACTTGATCGAACTGATTCTTGTTCTTCAACAGATAACTTGAAAGATATTCGATCGGATCCGGAGGCCTGTAAACAAAAACAAAAAACCGCCAGATGTTTAGCTTCTCGTTTCTATTGTAACTTTTTAAAGCTTAGATCACACATGCTTAAAAAACGTACAGAAAAATGTTTCTTCAACATTTTTGCTTTCTGCCTTCATTCAGACCACTTCGTGGGCTCACAAGACGTGGTCGTCTTAAGTTTCTTTAAGTGTAGATGTTTAGAAGTTTTCTGTCCATTTACACATTTTTTTTTATAATTTTCCAGCTAATTTCTGCAAATTTCCTTTACTTTTTTCTTGGCAAATTTGACAGTTTCCAGCAGATTTTTTTTGCAAGATTCCTGCAGTTTTCTACAGATTCTCCAGTTTTAGATTGACTTTGTGTAGCCTTACCTCTCTTTGGCCAACGTCGATAAAGCTTGGAGTAATATTGGAACAACCGTTTGGTCCAAATACTGGCGTGTCGGAAGATTGGCAAGAGACTGAAGATCGAGACGCGGCCGTTTCGCCTGTGTTTCACCACCACCACCACCTCCTCCTCCCCCTACGGTTCCACTCGTATCTTTTTCACCTTTAGCCGCTTTAGCCACCTGTTGAACATATATAAAATCAAGCAAACCATAGATGAAATTATGTCTCTAATGTAATTTTGCCATTCTAAGCATTACCGGCTGCACTTGTTGTGCAGGAGCAGCAGGAGTAGCAGGCACAGCAGGAGTAGCTGCAGCAGCTGTAGGAGCAGCAGCAGTGACTACGTTTTGCGAAGGTGCCGCCGGAGCAGATGTAGCCGTAGTGGTTACAACAGGAGTCGTATCGTTATTCGCCGGTTCCGTAGCCGTGCTCGTTGGCACAGCACCTGGCTTTGCCTCAACCTTTACGACCGGAGCGGCAGATGGTTGTACAACTACCGTTGAGGTGACAGAAGCAGCAGAAGGTTCTGCCGGTGTTTCTGAAGTTGTCGTAATAACTGCTGGAGTCGACTGTGGTTCCGCAGCGGCCGATACCGTCTGACTTACATCTTGAATTATTTAAAAAAAATGCAGACAAAATAAATATACAGCCTTAAAATGTTCGAAGATCAATAAGTTGCGCTAAAGTATCGCATTACGGCGAAAAAGGTGTACAACCTCGTACATAGAGGCTAAGCGCCACCTATTAGGCAACACCGCAGTCACACAAAAGAGCGCATTAACGTCAAAGCGCCGTAAAATCTCGTATGTCCATACGTTACTTCTGTGGTTTATACTTTTGATTAGCAGCCGCTTAACCTCTATGCAGGTTTTCATCGTATTTCGCGCAAACGGCGCAACCTATAACGTCTCCACAACCTTAGATTAGAGGCTATAAGTTGCTACTAAATTTATACTAATCGAAAGAATACATCATTAACGTATAAAACGGGAAAATTATGCTATATGCGCCTGTAAACCATAAAAATGGGGCATTTTTCGGGCGTACTTTATGAGGTCATGTGTATTGACCTCAATAAAAGAGAATGAAACGTAAAGTAATCACTGAGAAGCCATTTTAACGAAAGCCTTCTAAGCGCTTTTAACACCAATTTAGAGCTAAAATAAAGCGCATTTCTAAAGTATTAATACTTTAACTCATCAATAAAACAATATATCCTTAAATAAGTAATTAAAGTTGTCTATAAACTGCGTTTTTTCACTTAATTTATATGCACTTTTCTCTTACCGGTCACTACTTCATCAGCCATTTTCTTTGTTTCCTACACCATATCGATACAATTATAAATTGAGTTTAAATCGATATGTACAGTATCGATTTATACTGAACTATATTGTTTAATTTTTGTTGTTGTCATTTTTGAACTGTTTTCGTGCCGTTTCTCAAAAGCGCATTATTATTATTAATGATTTGGAGTAATTTTTAATATCAAATAACATTTTACGGAAGAAATTATTTTATAAAAATTATCGATATCTTAGACTCGATACGTATTGCCCAAGGAGGTTAGAAGAAGCCTCCTTGGTATTGCCCCTCCCCCATATTCACTCTTTAAACGTGTTCAGCGCCACCTATCAATAAAACGGCGCTCCATTTCACGATACGCAACCAACGGCAAAAGAGCAATAATGTCGCTTAGAAAAAATTAATATTTACCATGTTCTTAAAATCATCTTTCAATTCAGATATTAACCAACCCATGACGTCACGTCCATATAATAAAATCAGTAATTTATTTAAAAAAATTATTTTAATGCAGAAAAAGAAAAAAAAAGTATGAAAATAATTTCTAAGATAAATTCGATCTTTTTTTGCCGTTAATATTTAACCATATAAAATCGAACCATGTTCGTCCATCCATTCATTACGAGATTTACAATTATTAATTATCGACCCAATTTCTAGACCTTGTTTTTTTTTTACTCGGAACCATCTTCCAATTTTCTCCAAACCACCTTTACAAAAAACCAAAAAAACACAAGTTGTTGATTTTCTTCTTCTATCCAGATCCTCTTAACATAATCTTACTTACGTTGCACATTTCTCTTACTAACGCCTTTTCAGTGTCTGCTAAATCATCAGTTTCGTTACCGTTCATAGTCATAAGTGGCTTATTCATTTGTTCGTGAACCTCCAGGACCTTCATCGCATGGACCACCGCTTCGGGTTTGCCATATTCGTCGGATTCCATCTGAATATGAGAAACAAAACAGGTTATCACAATTGTTAAAATTATTACCACAAAAGTCTCGACATCTCGTTTCTATGAAGCATACATTTATATTCCTTGCTTCCGTTGGTGGACGCGGAGGCTTTCGATAAGGAGGAGGGTGCAAAGGTTTAGAATCATTCTTTTCACTTTCGATTCTTACAGGTTTCTGATCCAATTTGTTCTGTTCTCCTTCCAACTGTTGAATCCTGCTTTCTAGACCTCGAATGTAGTGTAAAACTTGCTCTAACAGGGCAAAAAACGAACTCGTTTATATGGATAAAAGCTTCTATAAGTAGATAACAAACCATTGATAACAGTCCTTTGCCTTTGAAGATTGTCTTCTAGCAACCGTTCCTGGCTGTTAGTCCGCATTGCAGGTGTAGAATAAGGAATTGGAGCCTCGTCGTTGTTCGTACTTGAACTGCTTCCATCTCCTTCGTCTCTCTGTCCTTGACTTACCGGGAAACCACAATGAGAACATAGTAAACCTCTGTTTGCAGCTCTCTCTTCGTCCAAATACAGGCACAACTCCTGAAACAAAAGGCATATTTTAGTAACGTTTATGAACAAAGTAGTTCACTCCTTCAACAAACTTTGAGCTCCAAGTTGTCTTTTATGAGTTCCTGTTGCTTGCTCTCGAGTTCGTGTAACTTATTCTGATACGTTGAGACCTCCTGACGCATCACACTCGCAGTGTAACGTCCAAATCGTTGCCATTCGCGAGCTAACTTCCGTCCCTTCTGTCTGTCGTCGTCGAGAAAGCAACAAAGATCTCGTAACTCTTGATTGTCATCTCTAAGCCTGAGATTAACGTCTTTAAGGCCTCGTATTTCACTCAAGTAGACTTGCATCCGTTGGTTAACGTCTTTGACGAGGGCGTTGTGTTCTGTCGATAATTTTGAGTACTTTGTTTCGGCCTTCCGTAACCGGTTTGCGATTTCGTGAGGTCCTAGCCTCATTAGTTCGTCTTCCACCATCGTAGAAGGCATTTTATTGGACGTTGACGGTCCAGCCGCCGTTTGTGACGTCCCATTGTGGAATTTGTACGCGTTTCGGTCACTCGCCATCTCTTATAGCCACTTTATGTACACTCATAGTAGTTCAGTCCATTAATTTTGCTTTGAAAATATAAATTGCGTATATATTTCACGACAGGAAACGATACCTAAAACACAGAAATGGCAGAAAATCTACATATATCTGCAAGTTCCTGGCATATTTCAACTTTTGCTTAAAAGTTTCTTGTAAATTAACTTGAATAGCTTAAAGCTTACGTATGCTGTTTCTTACAAGAGTCTTTAGATTTTCAAGTGTCTTCTGGTTTTACATACATTTACTTGACCGGAAGTGGTCTCTTCCCTCTGTGATCTTGCTCCATTTTTATGAATATTTCACAAATTATGCAGTTTCTAAAGGCAAAGTACTCATTAAGAGTCACGTCATTAACTTTAATATCATCATGGGTATGTAAATGAACGAATTTTAGTGCATTTTCGAATCTTATTTCGAAAATAGTGTTTCCAAACGAACGGAAACAAGAGGAAGTGAATCCGAATTTCTGTAACGGCGATTGAAATCGGTTATTTACGTTGGAATCAATGAAAACACAAGTAAAATGACTGACATCCGTTCAAATTCATATAAATATAAATCTACAAATACTTACAAGTAAAAATTAAAGTTAATTATGCATGTTTACAGAGTAAAAAAATGTAAAACGGTCCTCTTCTTGTTACTACATTACAACGATTACAATTTACAAACAAATTGAATCAGAGCCCACTCCAAGATATCGACTTATATCAAACTACTTAATAATATACAGCTCTCAACACTCCATTAGCTCCGTAAAATATTATCGGTGACGTCAATAACGGCAGCCATTAAACAAAAGTCACGTGACTAAAAACCCCCCCCCATATATCGATAACTAGAAGCGGGAACCTTAAAAAGTTACCTAACTATATTTAAAATTCGCTAACTTTTTTTTAAAAAAGCAACTTTAATAGTAAAAAAAAACAACAAATTTTGTTAGAAACTAGAATAGTTTTATGACAATATCTTTAAAAAAAATTTGTTTTGGTTTATGAACAGCTGTATTTTCTAACTCTGATTATTCTGTGTTTCACAAACAAAACTAGAAACTAGAACTAGACATTGTATTAGAGACTAGAAGCGTAGCTTTAGCAGATAAGGGTATTTCCATGTTGATATCTTTCAAAATAAACTTTTTATAGATAAAAATTAAAAATAAGTTGGGCCGTTTTCAAACTCACGTAAAAAGCTTATTTTCAAAGATTTCATTATAAACATGTGACTTTCAGTGATTGAGCTAATCTTCTAGTTTTTTAAAAAAAAACATTCAAGTTTCTCTAGATTTTGCACCAATGTACCGTGAGAAATAATTGCAAATTTCAATAAAAATGTTTAATTTTTAAAGATATCTGTCGTAAACAACATTTACCATCATTGCATATTATTGTTTCTAACAAACTTTTTTTTTTAGATTGTAAAGCAACTGTATTTTTTTAATCTCGTCAAATAAATTTAATTTGTTGATAAAATTCTTAAAAAGAATTGATTCGAGAGAAAAAGAAAATGTAAAAACAATAAAATATACAAAACAACGACTAGAAAAAGATCCTGTCTGAAATTTACGTCATCTTTTCAGGATCTAACTAAACAAATTTGTTTATCGTCCACTTTGTACCTTAAAACAATAAACTTCAACATCATTTTGAGTGAAATGTAAAAAAAAAATCTTTTTCAAACGATTCTGTTTTTCATTATTTTGATTTTTTTTTATGTATGTAAAAGGGTGAAATTATCGATAAATTTCCTTTTTAAACATCTCCGAATTCTAGACTGGAATGAGACGTACTGCTCGACAACGAGCTAATCACATCTTCTTCAACCATTTGTAAGTTGTGACGTCGTCTCCTCTGTCTCCTAATAGACTGCTGACCTAGAACTTCATCATCTTCATCTTCCTCCTCTTCTTCATCGTCATCGAAACCGTTATCCCAACCTGGAGAAGAGTTGTGAGACAAAGAATGAGATAACCGGTCCTCCATTAAAAGATGTTTGTACTCCAGAAGAGATTCATTGAGTGACCACAGTTGGCAAAGCAAAGACATATCTAATTGACGAAGTCCGACCTAATTCGAGAGACAAAGTCAACAACGAAACATAATACAAAATAAATAATTCTATGAAATACCATTTCCTTTCTGAGAAGAGCCAATTGGACGTCTAAAGAGGAAGTCTTACGGAAATTTCTGTTCTGAAACGTCGGACTTTGAGTATTTTTATCTGTCACTTGATGTTCCGAAGATGCTTGAGTAGTCTGTTGTTGCTGGCTACTTCGGCTTAAGTCCTGTTGAATCATCGTTCTCATCGCATGAATTCGTTCCATTTCTTTACGTTGTGCGCTGCTGAAGTTCAGTAGACCACTCAAGCTCTTCGGCAACGGAGGCAATCCTTTCAACGATGCCATCAATAACCTATAATCACAAGAACAAGTCCAAAGTATTATATGCTTTATATCTTAAGATTTCAGCTCGTTAGAAGTAATTATTGAGCCTTCTTTCGATTATTAGTCTCTAGTCTCTAAGCTGAGGCTGTGGATTTGTTTATATAGACGCAAAATAAGGCGAAAAAGCAACACAATCTTCCCGCATTGAGGCTAAGCGGCTGCTAATCAAAAGAATTTCCAATTTAGTTTTTAACTTTTGACAACATAAAGTTTATTTTCAAAAATTTCTATATAAAAACGCATTCATTCAATTCCTTTATACTTCTAGTTTCAGATCAACTTTTTCCCTCTTTTAGAAGATGTTTCTGAAATGCTAAGGACCTCTATCTGTCTATCTATAACAAGAAGAAGAATGTCTCCAAACGAATTTTTTACTCTTGTTTATGAAGGAATGACGATGACCCACTTTCAAATTAAACCGTTTTAAGAGTTTCAGACTTCAGATAACGAATTTAAACGCGTTGTATTCACTTATAAGCATTTAACTACATTTGTTTACAATTTGCGATGATTTTCGTCGTGCAAAATACAACAAAACACGTAATAAAACAAGAAATAACCAGAAGAATTCAAGAAATTTGTCAAATAATCTGCTGCGAATATCTTAAATGATTATCTTCTATGTCGTTCCCTTTGAACGAAACTCGTACAAGTAGCGCCATCTCGAGTTGCACATGAACTTGACATAATATGGGCGGAGCTTATTGGTGACGTCGGTATGCCCCCCCCCCTCAAAAAAAAAATAAAACACAGCTGTTGGTGTTATTTGTAGCTTATTCATTAAAGCTTATTTTTATTTGCAACTTTAAAAAAACACAACAACAACAAATTAATTGCAATAACTAGATTTTAATTCATTTTCTTTAAAAAAAGAAAACATTAGGACTAATGCCAAATATGAATAACTCCTTTCATGTCCGATACAGCGACCGTACTTTGCAGAACCGGATGAGTTTCGACAGCAAGACATGGAACATCCGTAATACGAATTCTAGCCAAACAAGATCCTTTCCAGAAACTGTAGGCATACAGACAACCATTAGCACTGCCGCTGTAAAGAAACTGACCATCCGGACTGATGTCACATCCGATCCAATACCCTTCAACCTATAAACAAATTTACAATTCAATAATAACAAAAAACGAATCTCGAATTACGAATAAAACAAATTTACCTCGTGTCCATCGTATCTTTTCTTCTTGTTCATTCTGTAAGGTCGAGAAGCAGAGAAAAGAGCAACGTAGTTGCCGTTCGTCTGAGCAACGAACCATTTGTTTGAAGGGTGAACACGAAGGCAGGTGCAATGATACCGCTCCTATTTAAAACAATTCGGTTAAGGAACAATAAAGAAAAGATTTAAAGATAAACGTTTTCACGTTATATATCTGATTGGAGAGGACGGCTCCAGTACGATAATCCCAGGCCATGACGGTCCTATCTGCTGAATCTCTCGTTACCAAATTAGAACACGATAGAAACTCCGATCCGCCATTAAGAAACAATATATCTTGAATCTCAATTAATACAAAAATTAAAAGAATTATTTTTTTTTTCAATTCACAACGGGCAGAAAAACGATCTGAACCATTTTTAATTGTTTTTATTGTAAAATAAAATTCCAATTATTTTCTATTTAAATTGATAAAAGAATTTTATTTTCAACGATTTCATCATTGGAAATTATCTCTACAAATTCGATTACTCATCTAATTTAGAATAAAACTCAAAATTCTTTCAAAAAGGTGTTTATTTCGTTTTTCTGCATGACCATAAGAGCCAAAATCAAATACTTCGCCAAAGTCGCCAGAGTAACTTCTTACTGGCTTCGAACATCGTTCTCTCGTGTCCCAACACTCAATACGTCCATCCGTTCCACAAACCATCGCATGAGGTTCGATCGGATGAAACTGTAAGCAATTAACGACATTACGATGAACTCCAGAGAAGACTTCCACTCCTGTATAAGAACAAAAAGAATGACAAATGAGAATATCAGAAGAATACGGTTATAACAATGTCTCGTAACCCTTTTCTACATCAATAACACGAGCTGATTTGTCATAACCACCGAATGCTACTAAACGTCCAGTAGTGTCCCATCGTGCACATCTCACTGCACTTCTTGTATCTTTACAAGACGCTCTCAACCGAGATTCTGTGTCCCAGACACACTTTGCTCGTTCCAGAACATTCCATATTCGAACTGTACCATCCATAGAAGACGACAAAAGGAGGTGACTGTAAGGAATTTGTCCCCAATGAAGCGTATTGACACAACCACGGTGGTCCGTAAGATTATACTTGACACATTTAGGCAATGAAGAGGAAATAGATTGTTTAACAGTCATAAAATGACTTTCAGTCTCAAATATATTATCTGTATCATTATGTTTGTGTTTCTCATCGGTAACAGATGAAATAATATCTGATTCGTTATTTAAAAAGTAGGGATTCTGATGTCGGACGTCCCGTTTGAACCGTTTTGTGTTTCTGTACGTTTCCAAGTGTAAATCTGAACTAGAAGGTTGTGTTTCTGGTCCAAACCCCGTTTCGTTCAATTGATAAGCATTAATAAGAATATCTACAGGTTGAGAGATTTCTAAAGGACCTTTGTTCTGCTTACTAATGGGCATTATTATGTCCTCATCCGAATCTGCACCGAGGCCTAAATAATCTATCGTTTCGTTTTCATTTGGAACAGTTTCAGTCGATCTGACAATCGTTTTAGATAAATTTTCGCTTTCCTGAGCTTCTTCTGAAGTGTCACTTTCGTCAAATCCATAAGATTTCCTTAATAGATCCATATTTTATATCATTAATCAGCTGTTAATCAAAATAGACCGATTGGTGTCATTTCTAAACAACCCGCCATATCATCAGGTTTCATCTTAGACTATTAGTAGAGTAATAGTCTAAGGTTTCATCAACCCGAAGAAATCCGTTCAATTATCTTTTCCTGGATGTTTATCAAGAAAACGCCTGGAAATGTAAACTTTGCTTTAGCGGCTATTAAATGGTTGACTATTTAATTTGACTCAATATTGACTGATAATAATGAATAGAGCTCAAACATGTTAATTGTAATTTTTATGTTTTAGAAACCTTGTTGTTTAAAAAAAATCATCCAAATTAAAGTTATTAAATAATTAAATCAAATTTTGTGATTTGCTCGCCGCTAGTTTTAAGAAAATAGCGGCGGTGGCGGCTAAACAAATTTGGGGTTAATAACCGATCAAAGTACCATTTAACCGGTTATTGACTATGCAAATGTAAAATGGCGGCGCTGATACGGTGTTTATTTCGGTTTAGTTTTATTTTTGGTCTTTTATTTACATTTTCTACTGTTATTCATGGTCAATCAACATTAATTCATTTAGATGAAGATAATTGGAACCAAATGCTTGATGGCGAGTGGATGGTTGAGTTGTAAGTGCCAAACATATAATTAAAGTGGAAGATACGTCCGGTTTTACGTGGAAGAGGGTGCGGTTTCTGTACAGAGACTTCCTCCCTTCTTTTTATATGTTGAAAATACTCTTTTATTACAATGATAGCAAGCGAAATGTCCATATGATCATGTATTTTATATCTCTTTTATAGTTTTGCGCCCTGGTGTCCAGCTTGCAAAGGTTTACAGGCCATTTGGGAAGACTTTTCGTCTTGGAGCCGTGATTTAGGGATTCATGTAGCTCAAATTGATGTCACAACCAATCCTGGTATCATTTAATAGGTCTATACGTTTCCAGTGATTCTTAATCTTTGTTTATATGGTCTTATTTGTAGGTTTGAGCGGGCGTTTCATGGTTACTGCTTTACCGACTATATTTCAGTAAGTGTCATCGTGTCTTCTTTTAGTATCGATCAACATCTAACTAAAGGTATCCTCGTGTTTTTAGTGTTAAAGATGGTCAATTTAGACAGTATCGTGGTCCAAGAGATAGGGAAGAGTTCATGTCTTTCATAGAAGAGAAGAAATGGATCGATTTGGAAGAAATTTCGAAATGGAAGTCCCCAAATTCTATACAGTATGTTGTATTTTCCTTTTGTATGACTAGATAACAATTGATTTGTTTTTTTAGGATGTCCATTGTATCAGCATTCTTCAAGATATCGATGATTTTAAGGGTAATTATTCCGATTGTGACTTCTTTTATCAATCGGAAGCTTGAAATTTGACTTTTTTTTTTTCTTCAGAATGTTCACACTCAGTTAGTTGAAGGATACGGTTTACCGTATTGGGTTTCTCTTTTGTTATTTGGGCTCGTCACTGTTCTTGTCGGAGCCTTTTTGGGACTGGTATCATTCGATACATTTATGGTATCAATAGAAGGAAATAGCAAACGCTTTTGTTTGTTTTAGATGTTGGTCTGTATTGTTGATGTTGTTTTTCCGCCAAAAACGTTCAGTCAACCTCCGGTCATTCCTTCACCTGCTCTTTCTGAGGAACCTGTAACTCCTGAAGCACCGGAATCACCTTCGAAAAAAGCAAAGAGTCCGAAATCACCTGTAATATAGAAATGATATTTTTTCTTTTTATCTTTGGTTTAATTTACGAACTTAATTCTCATTCAGGGTAAAGTTAAAGCAGATGATAAGCCTATTAACGAAGCTTCTCCATCGAGATCTATTCGTAAACGGAAAGTTATCAATGAAGAGCAATGAAATAGACGAGGCGCCTCAAATGTGTCAAGAGTGCCTCAAATTGCAGCGCTAGATCAATAAAATACAATCATTGGCAATTGAATTTTTTTAATGTGTTTTTGGAGTAGCTTTCAATACTTTTTTTTTTTGTGAAAGCCGTTTTTTATTACAATTTTCTTAAATAATGAGTTACAAATTGTGTTTTTCTTTTCTTTCTCGACGGTAACCGTAACACACGATCAAACTTGATGCAATTGTTACAACTAATTTACTAATTTGTTTTTAATTTTATTGTCACAACTCTAAAAGATATGTACATAAATTTATGTATAAAATCACGCGGTGTTTTTATTATTTCTTTTATTTTGTTTGTGTTTGTCTTCTTGGATCGATAAGGGGTAATTTGACTTATGACGTCATTGGGGTGCGATAAAGCCATATGCTCTGGTTATGTCGACGTGGTTCACGATGTTGTATACGTTATAGCAAATTAATAACGTGATTACATTGATGAATTACTATTGCAGAAACTGCATAAAGCCAGTCGAAGTTCATTTGAGGTCTTTCGGCATTACTAAACTTTTTTAACGTCTTCAGCACCAGCTGACGCTATAGCATAACCTGAGCGATATGTTTGTGACAGTTCAAAGGTCATTGGAGTACATTCTCAATACTGTGATCTCCCCCCACCCCCACTAACAGGCTATTATAATTCGGGACATACATAAGTTGGCTCCGCCCTTTTTATGACGACCTGCAACTTCTAATTGGTTCGACGTTGACAAAGGCGGAGCATGTGACGTCAGACTACACAACCAACCAATTAGAAGTTGCCGGTCGTCATAAAAAGGGCGGAGCCGACTTCTGTATGTCCTGATTTCTAATTGCCTGTACCCCACTATGACGTTAAAGCATGTGACATGCACTTACGTTTCCTGCCAATAGATGGCGCTGTTAACAGTTCTTTATCAATAATGGCGTAAATAGCACTATATTAGAAGAAAAGTTTATAATTAAGCGCCTTTTTATACTAATTAACCGTGTTTTAACTGTTTTAAAACCTTTCAGAATGTCAAGTGAAACATTTGAGAACCTCGAAGAGGACTTAAGAAATGTTATTGACGATGCTAAACGCAAAATAAGCGTGCAGATTCCAAAGCAATTTGGTGGTATATATATATTCAATTTTGTATATGAAAAACAATAATAAGGCTAAATATTGATTAATTACTTTCTAATTAATTTACTTGTATATAGAAGAGAGAAAAAAAATTGTGAGAGATTCAGAGAGGCTTTTAGATGACGCAGATTCACTGGTATGTAAGAATTTACAACGGAAATGTCAAACATTTTGTTTTTTTAACGTTGCAAGAGCTTCTTTTTCCGTTTATTTACTTTATTAAGTTGGACGAGATGGATTTGGAAGTTCCGAAAGCGCCACAGCCCTATCGTATGCAGTTAACGGCGAAAGTTCGTAACTACAGAGACGAAATTAAAAAAATCGCATCAGAACTTGTATAAAACTGATTGTTTAAGTTGTGATACGGAACTTAAAATACAAACTGAATCTTTCTCGCATTTTATTTGCAGAAACAGCTTAAAGAATCAAAAACGGTCAATTTTACGAGACAGGAACTGATTGCTGGTGGCGGAAGGGGATCGGGAGGAGCGACTTCGCAAGATGTTAATCATATCTTTCATAATTTATTTTTGGCAACGTTTTTGCTACAAAAGATTTGCTGTTTTTTTGTTTAGTTTATGACAGGTCAAAGGTCGTCTTTATATAGAGGTAACCAGATATTGGATAAGACTTCTCAAAGTATCGCTAGGTCGCAACAAGTCGCTATCGAGACGGAAGAAATCGGTCATGGGATCATTTCCGAAATGGGAGACCAAAGAGAATCGCTTTTACGCACTCAATCAGCGGTTTCTGCTTTATTTTTTATTTATGTAATAAAGTTAAAACAATTATTTTAGAAAACGGTCTTCGTTATCTTTTCTAGCTGGATGGAACAGACGCAAATTTAGTTCAGAGTCGAAAAATACTAAAGTCAATGTACATGAGGTGATTTCTATAGCATTTAGAACGATTATGTTGGTGTTTTAGACTCTGTTAATAAAATTACGATCTCTTTCTTTTTTCTCAGAGTAATGACAAATAAACTTATTTTAGTCGTCGTCATTCTTATGGAATTGGTGATTTTAGCCGGTGTTATCTACTGGAAATTTTTTCGATAAATACGAATGCATTATTTAGATTTTTTTTAGCTATAAATAAGAAACTAAAAATGAGCATGTTCACATTAAGCCATAAATATGTTGTAATTACAGTATATTTTCATAAAAATTGATTTGCATTGAAATAAATATATAATGAAGTTTATTTCTGTATTATATTATTGAATGATCTTGTGTTTTTTAAAGCGGGGCAGAAACTAAATGAGTTTTTTCTTGTCAATTTTATTAAAAGATTTTTTTAAAGCCCCGTATAGGAGCTTTGGGAAAGCAAACATGACCAGATATCGTTTTTTTTTTTTTAATAAAACTAATTACAGGGGGTAATAAAACTATTTGACCCCAAAACAGAGGTTATTTGTAGCAGTTCACTGCTACACAGCTGACTGCGAATGGGGCGTGACGTCACCATCGATATTGAATTAATGATAAATATCGATATTTTTGTGTTCCCCCCCCCCCCCCCCCCCCCGGCCCGTTGGCCTTTAACATAAAAATCCCAACCAAGCTCATGCGCCCATGGGCTTTATGTAGGTCTATACTACAGAGCTGTTTGGTTTATAAAAAATGTAAATTCAATCTTGGTTTTCTTTTAATTTTAAAAATTCTTAAATTTCTAAAGGTTTTTCAGTGTTCTCTAAGCCGCATTGAGCCCTTTTTAGTACTCGTTAGAAAATTTCAATTTTTCTGTTGTTGTTTTCTTCAGAAACTAATAATAATAATTAAAACGAGAAAAAATCAAGTCTTATTAATTACCTAACACTAACCCTTTAACCTAACACACTAACCTAACACTTTATACAGGGACTCTATGTAAAAGTTGATTATAGCGCCCCTGTCTTCAAACATTTGAAACATTAATTAAAAAAGTTCTATGTTAAAAATCCTATACCTCAAAAAAAAGTTTTTGCTTTTTGGCAAAATGTTTTTAATGGAGACCGTGGCTCCATCTACTTTGGCTGATTTTTTTTTAAATTTATTTTATAGATTTGTTTGCCATATTGTTTAACAAATCCTTAGTATAATTTTTGTCGTAACAGTTGTCAGTATAGCTGTATTGGTAGTGTCTCTGGCTTGTGAGTTTGTGTCCATGGGTTCAAATCTCAGTAGTGTCTCTTTGTTTTAATATTTTCAAATTGTTAAAATAAACATAATTATATTTATTGTTAAAATGATGTCACATGCCCCGCCCTTTTATGTGAGATGGCAATTACTAATTGGTTGATATTTGGTCTGATGCTTATAAAAGGGCAGGGCAAATGACCTTCTTCTGCTGTCTCCAAACGCCTGACAGGCATCTGTAGACAGCTTCAGAATTTTTTGGCTCCACCCTTTTATGAGCGTCATCAATTTCTAATTAGTTGTAACCTAACCCAACACTAACCCACTAACCTAACACTTTATACATGGACTCTATGTAATAGTTGATTATAGCGCCCCTGTCTTCAAACATTTGAAACATTAATTAAAAAAGTTCTATGTTAAAAATCCTATACCTCAAAAAAAAGTTTTTGCTTTTTGACAAAAAATTTTTAATGGAGACCGTGGCTCCATCTACTTTGGCTGATTTTTTTTAAAATTTATCTTATAGATTTGTTTGACATATTGTTTAACAAATCCTTAGTATAATTTATTAATTTAACAGTTGTCAGTATAGCTGTATTGGTAGCATCTCTGACTTGTGAATTTGTCTCCATGGGTTCAAATCTCAGTAGTGTCTCTTTGTTTTTAATATTTTCAAATTGTTAAAATAAACATAATTATATTTATTGTTAAAATGATGTCACATGCCCCGCCCTTTTATGTGAGATGGCAATTACTAATTGGTTGATATTTGGTCTGATGCTTATAAAAGGGCAGGGCAAATGACCTTCTTCTGCTGTCTCCAAACGCCTGACAGGCATCTGTAGACAGCTTCAGAATTTTTTGGCTCCACCCTTTTATGAGCGTCATCAATTTCTAATTAGTTGTAACCTAACCCAACACTAACCTACTAACCTAACACTTTATACAGGGACTCTATGTAATAGTTGATTATAGCGCCCCTGTCTTCAAACATTTGAAACATTAATTAAAAAAGTTCTATGTTAAAAATCCTATACCTCAAAAAAAAGTTTTTGCTTTTTGACAAAAAATTTTTAATGGAGACCGTGGCTCCATCTACTTTGGCTGATTTTTTTTAAAATTTATTTTAGAGATTTGTTTGACATATCGTTAACAAATCCTTAGTATAATTTATTAATTTAACAGTTGTCAGTGTAGCTGTATTGGTAGCATCTCTGGCTTGTGAATTTGTGTCCATGGGTTCAAATCTCAGTAGTGTCTCTTTGTTTTAATATTTTCAAATTGTTAAAATAAACATAATTATAATTATTGTTAAAATGATGTCACATGCCCCGCCCTTTTATGTGAGATGGCAATTACTAATTGGTTGATATTTGGTCTGATGCTTATAAAAGGGCAGGGCAAATGACCTTCTTCCGCTGTCTCCAAACGCCTGACAGGCATCTGTAGACAGCTTCAGAATTTTTTGGCTCCACCCTTTTATGAGCGTAATCTATTTCTAATTAGTTGTAACCTAACCCAACACTAACCCCCTAACCCAACACTAACCCACTAACCTAACACTTTATACATAGACTCTATGCAATAGTTGAGTATAGCGCCCCTGTCTTCAAACATTTGAAACATTAATTAAAAAAGTTCTATGTTAAAAATCCTATACCTCAAAAAAAAGTTTTTGCTTTTTGGCAAAATGTTTTTAATGGAGACCGTGGCTCCATCTACTTTGGCTGATTTTTTTTTAAATTTATTTTATAGATTTGTTTGCCATATTGTTTAACAAATCCTTAGTATAATTTTTGTCGTAACAGTTGTCAGTATAGCTGTATTGGTAGTGTCTCTGGCTTGTGAGTTTGTGTCCATGGGTTCAAATCTCAGTAGTGTCTCTTTGTTTTAATATTTTCAAATTGTTAAAATAAACATAATTATATTTATTGTTAAAATGATGTCACATGCCCCGCCCTTTTATGTGAGATGGCAATTACTAATTGGTTGATATTTGGTCTGACGCTTATAAAAGGGCAGGGCAAATGACCTTCTTCTGCTGTCTCCAAACGCCTGACAGGCATCTGTAGACAGCTTCAGAATTTTTTGGCTCCACCCTTTTATGAGCGTCATCAATTTCTAATTAGTTGTAACCTAACCCAACACTAACCCACTAACCTAACACTTTATACATGGACTCTATGTAATAGTTGATTATAGCGCCCCTGTCTTCAAACATTTGAAACATTAATTAAAAAAGTTCTATGTTAAAAATCCTATACCTCAAAAAAAAGTTTTTGCTTTTTGACAAAAAATTTTTAATGGAGACCGTGGCTCCATCTACTTTGGCTGATTTTTTTTAAAATTTATTTTAGAGATTTGTTTGACATATCGTTAACAAATCCTTAGTATAATTTATTAATTTAACAGTTGTCAGTGTAGCTGTATTGGTAGCATCTCTGGCTTGTGAATTTGTGTCCATGGGTTCAAATCTCAGTAGTGTCTCTTTGTTTTTAATATTTTCAAATTGTTAAAATAAACATAATTATATTTATTGTTAAAATGATGTCACATGCCCCGCCCTTTTATGTGAGATGGCAATTACTAATTGGTTAATATTTGGTCTGATGCTTATAAAAGGGCAGGGCAAATGACCTTCTTCCGCTGTCTCCAAACGCCTGACAGGCATCTGTAGACAGCTTCAGAATTTTTTGGCTCCACCCTTTTATGAGCGTCATCAATTTCTAATTAGTTGTAACCTAACCCAACACTAACCTACTAACCTAACACTTTATACAGGGACTCTATGTAATAGTTGATTATAGCGCCCCTGTCTTCAAACATTTGAAACATTAATTAAAAAAGTTCTATGTTAAAAATCCTATACCTCAAAAAAAAGTTTTTGCTTTTTGACAAAAAATTTTTAATGGAGACCGTGGCTCCATCTACTTTGGCTGATTTTTTTTAAAATTTATTTTAGAGATTTGTTTGACATATCGTTAACAAATCCTTAGTATAATTTATTAATTTAACAGTTGTCAGTATAGCTGTATTGGTAGCATCTCTGACTTGTGAATTTGTGTCCATGTGTTCAAATCTCAGTAGTGTCTCTTTGTTTTTAATATTTTCAAATTGTTAAAATAAACATAATTATATTTATTGTTAAAATGATGTCACATGCCCCGCCCTTTTATGTGAGATGGCAATTACTAATTGGTTGATATTTGGTCTGATGCTTATAAAAGGGCAGGGCAAATGACCTTCTTCCACTGTCTCCAAATGCCTGACAAGCATCTGTAGACAGCGTCAGAATTTTTTGGCACCACCCTTTTATGAGCGTCATCAATTTCTAAATAGTTGTAACCTAACCCAACACTAACCCCCTAACCCAACACTAACCCACTAACCAAACACTTTATACATGGACTCTATGTAATAGTTGATTGTAGCGCCCCTGTCTTCAAACATTTGAAACATTAATTAAAAAAGTTCTATGTTAAAAATCCTATACCTCAAAAAAAAGTTTTTGCTTTTTGGCAAAAATTTTTTAATGGAGACGGTGGCTCCATCTACTTTGGCTGAATTTTTTTATTTTTTATGTAGATTTGTTTGTTAAAGAAAATAATAAGTATAAATTATTAAATTTGTTGTTTGTGTTGTCAGTGTAGCTGAGTGGTAACACCTCTGCTCTCGGAACTTGAGATCTTGAGTTCGAATCCGGCTGGTATTTGTGTTTCTTTTATTTATATTAAATTGTTAAAATAATTATATATTTATTGTTATGGCAAGGTTACAGCAGTTAGCAGGTTAGCCTATATGGCTAAGGCGTCTGGCCGTAAATCTGTGTTATTGTGAGTTCGATTCCATCTTGGGCCACTTACAGTCGTGTGGGTCGTAAATGGAATTGCAAATGTTTTATTGAACGAATTAACGAAATGATATTTAATTTTGCCGCGCAGATTCGATATAACGTCCAAAGTTGCCACCCAAGTTTTAGAAATACACCTAGCTTTCCTAATAAAAGAAATACCCAGAATATTTTTTGATAGACGACCCTCAATGCAATGTTTTAGTAGAACATTGACAAAATAAATACCTAGATACCCAGACGAAGGACAAAATACACAGATATTCTAAAAGTACCCATCTGTGGCAACACTGACATGGATTATATTAGAATTTTGTCGTGAGGTGTCGCTTTAATCGAATTATTTTAGGTCGTTTTCATATTAGCTGATATAGCAACGTCAGTTGTGAGTAACGCATTCAATCCACGTGTGTCAGCCATTTTGATTCTTGTGTATACATTTAGATATCTATGAAGTCGCTCTCCGCTTGATGGCGCTGTAGCTTGTTTTATATGTATTTGAATAGAAGAAAAGACTCAACATGGAGTTTTGTTTTCTCGTCTTGTGTTGAAAAATCTTTGCTTTCTCAAAGCAGCTGAGCGCTGCAGAAAAAAAGAGAGAGGAAGATGGAGAATTTCTTTACGGATTGAAAGTGCGGACGGGCGGAGATATTTTTATTTTTATGTGAAATATGTGAATTTTAAAGAAGAAATGCATTCAATTTGTATTGCATTTTATTTATGAGTTTCTATAGAGACCTCACGCGAATGAATCGTGTTGCATTTCGTTCGTTTAGTGGCTCATTTTAAGTTTGAGAGGTTTTCTTAAGGAGTAAAAAACCTCGCCCCATTGTGAATATAAGCAGAAAAGATGGCGGACGTCGGACCCCAGACGAACTGTTGTTGTTAATAATCTTAAATAACTTTACGCTTTTGTTTCTCCATTCAACTGGAGACATTTGCAGAGAATAAGTCATGTTTCCAGCTCCTAATATTGGCTACGAGCCGGTGCCTTATGATTTTGAATGCGAGGAGAATGCATCCAAATGGAAAGGCTTATTGGTGGCTGCTTTACGGAAGGTCGGAATTTCCGCCTCCCCTCATCTCTCTCTCTCTCTCCTCTTACCCCTTTTTACTTTTATGAAGCACTTTAACCCTTTTTTTTGTATCTATTGCAATTCGTTTCTTAACAGCTATTTGCAAGAATTTCACTCAATACAGATGCAACAAGCATTTTCAGCTTTAAACGCATTTTTTTTTAGTTGTTTACAATCGAAATTTCTACTCAAATGCGTTTTTATGCTAAAAATTATTCAGTTTCTAAAGAAATATGGCATAAATCAATAAATTGAATGCATAATTGATTACAAAAGTATGATTTAATCGAGTGTTTTGCATTAATTTTGCTAGTAAATTGCAGTTTTTATTTGCAGAGTAATTCTTTAGAGATTGGATAAAAAAATGACGTAATATTGATGTTTTATTAAGTTTTATGCGTTAAAATTTGCAAACGGTTTATTTAATTGCAAACTGCGACAAATTTATGCAGAATCATTCTTTAAAACTTGCATGAAATCTATATAAACGAATTAGAAATGGCGTAATCATATTTATTGCATCATTTGTGAGCAGTTACATCACCTGTAATTGCATGTGATTTTGTTGTTGCAAACGGTTTCATGTTGTAAAACCGGTTGCAATTTTGCAATGTAAAGATGAATTCATGTATAAATTAAACAAAGTCATACTTTTCACTTAACAAAGAACCCACTTATCCGCAAAAATGATAAAACTCGCTTAGATTTGTTAGTAAATTGAGTGTTTGTTCTATTTGAAGGTGCAATATCAAGTCCATCCAAACCTCATTTCGAACGAAGTCGCTTTGGAGTATGTTGAATCGCAGATATTGCGTCTTTTGGGAATGTTGTGTGCGACACAGCCTCACAGCGTGCAAGATGTCGAGGAACGGGTCGGACGGACTTTTCCTCATCCAATTGACAAATGGGCCATCGGTGATGCTCAGATTGCGATCGAAAGAGGAAAGAAAAAGTCCGATTTGGTCATTCCGCTCGACAAGATACACACACTTTTGCAGAAGGTTCTCTTAGTTTGTTTGCATTTTTTAAAATCATTTTTATATTGTCGAAATTATTATTAAATATTCTTAGGAGGTTTTCGGCTACAAAACGGACTTTCAGGTGTCTCTGTACATCGTAGCTGTTCTCGAATACATATCGGCTGATATTCTTAAGGTTTTCATTAAATTTTAAATTGTTTCGTTCTCGTTATGACATTTGTTTGTCTTTTGTTGAATAGCTGGCCGGAAATTATGTAAAAAACATACGGCATAAAGAAATTACTTGTCAAGATGTCAAAGTAGCGATGTGTGTGGATAAGGTCTCTTATCTATTTCAACTCTCGACCTGATTAGCCCTCGTTTCTAAGCACCTCCGTGGCGGTTTTTATTTTAGGTGTTGATGGACATGTTCTATCAAGACGAGGATGTTCCGTTGAGTATCGAGGAGGAACCGATAGCTAGAACTTCTTTGACGTATGACGAAGTCGTCAAAGATCTTATTCACGACGAGAAATTATACCTTCGAGATCTGAATCTAATCATAAAGGTTTTCCGTGAGCCTTTCATTAATCATCTTCCGAAGAATAAGGTGATCTTTTTTTTAAATGAATAATTCGTCTTAATATTTTCGACTTATCTTTTACGAACGGATATTTTTTCTTTTCTCACATATCTCAGAGTCTTGACGTTCTGGATAGTTGTATCAACGACGTCATGGATTTTACGGTCACTTTTTTGGGTTCTTTAGAAGATACGGTCGAAATGACGGAAGAAAACGAGAATCCGGCTTTGGGAAGTTGTTTCGAGGAACTTGCGGAAGCTGCAGAGTTTGATGTCTACGAACGGTACACAGAAGAGATCTTTAGGCCGCAGTGGAAGGAGACGTTGTTATCACTTCTACAGGAACCGGCGGCTCTTGCGACATTGCAGGTTAATTTATCTAGAAAAACAAAAACCCCAATTTAATTTAATTTTAATTTAATTTAATTTTGAATTTTTTTCTTATAGACTGCTGGTCACGGTTTCTCTCTTGCCGTCAAATACGTTCTTCCGAAGCTTCTTTTCGGTCCTATTTATCACTGCTTTCAGTATTTTGAGTATATTAAGGTAATTTTACACGAAAGACAGAATAGTTGGAGTTCGAGAGTTTTTGAGAACGTTTTGCACTCAAAACACGTTTGCTACTCTTTACGTGTCGTAGCTTTTGATGAAATTGACGCCTACCGTTGAAGATCGGGAAAGTCTCGAACAGGCGGACGGTCTTCTGAGGCCTCTACAGGTCGATTTGGATCGAATGTGTAGTGGAACATTGGCAAAGAGAAGACCTGGGTTTGAGTCTAATAAATTAATAATTATCGATTTTCGTTAGTTTACATCATTTTTGTGTTTGTTGTGCAGTGAAGCGTCTCTTCGACCTCACAGTCGAATGAGTAGACAGATGGCGCTTCAGAAAATGAACGAACTTCAGAAAACCATCGATAATTGGGAGGGAAATGACATTGGTCAGTGTTGTGGTGAATTTATTCAAGATGGTGTTCTCGGGAAAGTGAGTTCGGCTCGTCGGATGACGGAACGATACGTCTTTCTCTTCGACGGACTCGTGATTCTTTGCAAACAGAATAACAGAAGGACGTCGGTAACTGGTCCTGTCGGAGAATACAGGTTCAAGGAGAGATTCTTTATTCGTAAGATTGAGATCCTCGACCGAGAAGACACCGACGGTTTGTTAAGAATCTTTTCTTTTTTTTTGTAAAAATTGTACAGTCAATATAATTGCGGTGGTGGTTTCATGTATTTATAGAATTGAAAAACGCTTTCGAGATAGTGCCAAGAGATGAGCCGAAAATGGTTCTGTTTTGTAAGACTGCAGAAGAGAAAAATAGCTGGATGGCATCTCTAATATTATTGAATACGAGGAGGTAAATTTCTGTTTTACATGTGCAAACGTACAGAATCGCGCAAAAACGGCGAGGAAACACGTGCAAATATGTTTAAATCCCCAAAAAAATTGAAAGACGCGGGAAAATTCCGAAAACACGTGAAAATATTTGGAAATGAGCAAAAAAAAACACGGAAAAATTTTGTAACTCGGCAAAATATGTAGAATTGTGAAGAAAAAAAAATTCCACAGATAAAAGTATGCTGAAAGTCGTGGAAAGTTCCGATTTGTTAAAATATACAGAAAAGCGGGAAAAACAGGAAAGCATGTGAAAACGTGTACAAATGTGCAAGGAAACACTGAAAACATGCACTGGAAGATGTAGAAAATCTTGGCAACACGTGCACATGCGCTGCAACGTGTGGGAAGACTTATAAACGTTTCTTCTCATGTTTTTACAGAAGTTTCAATGTTTTTTCACTGCTTAATTTTTTTTCTGCGTCTATTAAATGTTTTTCCGCATCCCTAGTCTGTCTCTATGATTCTATAACTTTAAGCAACTTACGATATTATTTTTTAAAGTATGTTAGATAGAACTCTGGAAAGTATTTTATCGAACGAGAAGAAGAAGCATCCTCTCTGGCTTCCACCTCCGGACATGTATCGATTCGCTCTCGAAGATGCAGAGACGAACATCGTCTTTGAAGACAAAGAAGCGACTGGAGGAGTTCCGGTCATCAAGGGTGCTACTTTGCTCAAACTTGTGGAGCGGCTCACATATCATATGTATGCTGATCCCATGTTGGTCCGCACATTCCTCACAACGTTCCGATCTTTCTGCCAACCGCAAGAACTTTTAGATCTGCTCACCGAAAGATATCCTTTCTTTTTTTTAGTTTCGATTCGTACTGAATGTTTAATCACTTTTCGACTACAATGAGTTATTTCTTTGACTTATTTTCTTTACGTTTGAAATTCCCGAACCTCCTCCCCAACCTCCCGCTATGGCCGACGATAACATAGACAGTATCGAACGGGAGAATCTAAAGAATTCGATCCGTGAAGATCTTAAAAGGTTTAGAAAGGAATATAGTCAACCGGTTCAATTTAGGTTTGTGCTAAGTTGTAATCGTTAGGAAAAGAAACCGTTAACATCGAATTCGAGCATTATTTTTTGTTTAAAGGGTTCTAAACGTTCTTCGTCACTGGGTCGATCATCATTTCTATGACTTCATGCGTGATCCTTCCTTGCTTCAGAAACTTGAGAACTTTCTAGAGACTGTTAAAGGAAAATCTATGAAAAAATGGGTCGATTCGATTACAAAAATTGTCCTTAGAAGGGTAAATTTCTCCGTTTTTTTAAGTTTCATTTCAAATATATATTTTAATTATTTTCTATGCAGAAAGAGTGTGCAGAGGAACCAAGGGAGATAATGTTCGGCTACGAGCGGTCACCTCCTCCTTGTGAATGGCATTTGACAAAGAAGGTCGAAGATTTTCATCTCATGACGGTCAGTTGAATTATAGATATTTCATCCTTTTTAATAAGATGGTTTATAAACAGCTAATTTTCAAACTCTTGGTTATTCAGCACTTCAGAAGAACGACACTAAAGAGAATTTGAAAGTATTTTAAAAACTAGAAAGAGTAGCTGCTGATACACTTAAATAGTATATTCATGCTGATACCTTTCATGAAAACACTCTTAAGTGATTGAGCTACCCTTCAATTTTTTAAAACACTGAAAGACAGAATAATCAAGAGTTCGAGAAGCGTTCACATTTAAAAACCACCTTAACGGTGTTTTTTTATTGTCTTAGCTTCATCCAATAGAGTTGGCGAGGCAGATGACTCTTCTTGAATTTGAGTTATTTCGTGGAGTTAAGCCGTCGGAATTGGTTGGTGCCGTCTGGACGAAAAAGAACAAGGAGAAAACGTCTCCGAACCTTCTGAGCATGATTCATCATTCAACTGGAGTATGATAATGGCTACGATTTTGACAATATGGAGCGTTTGTAAACTAAACTGAACTCTGTCATAGGTGACGCTCTGGTTCATGAAGAGTGTTGTCGAGACGGAAAACATAGAAGAGCGTGTGGCCGTCGTTTCTCGTATTCTAGAGGTGATGATCGTCTTGCAAGAATTGAATAACTTTACGGGTGTCCTCGAAGTCGTTTCTGCCATGAATTCTGCATCGGTTTATCGGCTGGAACACACATTTGCCGTACGTTTTCATCTTTTCAGAGCTTTGTTTGTCTAGCGTTTAATTTCTTTCTTTTTCAAACTATTCAGAGAATCAGTGACAAATTGTTGAAGGCGTTGGACGAAGCGAAAGAACTTAATTCGGATCATTACAAGAAGTATCAGGAGAAACTTCGGTCGATAAATCCGCCTTGTGTTCCATTTTTAGGTAAGTTATACAGTGGATATGAAAATTTGAACTCTGGATAGGCTTTTTAGGTTAGAAAACAATTTTTAAGTTAAAATTTGAATGTAGTTTACAAACTAGAACTCTTCTAGTTTCTAAAACACGTTCAAATTTTTTAATTTTGTTTCTATAAATGAAGAATAACCGGAGTTCTGAATGAATTATCTATTTGGAAACTGTTTGTTTTAATTGTGATTATTTTATGTTTTTTTGTCGTAGGAATGTATTTGACGAACATATTACACATTGAAGAAGGTAATCCGGACTTCTTGCCGAATTGTCCCGAAGGAATAATTAATTTTAACAAGAGGCGTAAAGTGGCAAACATTACGGGTGAAATACAGCAATATCAAAACCAACCTTATTGCCTGTTGAACCAACAGGACATCAGGGTAAGTGACTTTTCAAAATAAATACATCCATTTCACTCTTTTAAGATAAACAACAGATTTTTGAACTTGTGCGTTTGAAAGGGTTTTAGAAACTAGAACGGGTAGCTGAATCACTTAATTGTATTTTTGTGTTGATATCTTTCAAAATTAACCTTTTTTTTATAGACAAATATTTACAGATATCATCTGCTTAAAGTTTAGTCATTTTCACAAACTTACAAGTTTATTTTGAAAGATATCAACATGAAATGGGATTGAACTACATTTCTAGTTTATTAATCACTTTCAAAATTCTCATAATTATTCTCCTGAAACAGAATAACCCAAGTTTGAAGGACTTTTACATTTTTTAAAACTACTTTAATAATTGTCACAGTACTTTTTTTTTTAATTTGTTGAAATCTATTTGGTTTAGGTTTGTCTAAAAATAACGAAAGTATTCTGAACTAATTAAGAAACTAGAGTAGCAAAGTTCGTGAAATCGTTTCACCGACTTATGAAAAAAACATTTTCTCTTCGAAAGATTAGATGGGGGGGGAGGGAAGGATCTAGTGTGTCTTAAGTGTTCTGCGAACTGTGAAGTGAGGATTTTTTAAGAAGAACGCGAAGGACAGAAGAACACACGAGCATTAGAGGAACAGTTTTCGTTGTTAGCTAGTCGTTAGTTCCACACTCATTGGTAGTAATCTGTCGGATCATCAGAGTGTGAAAATGTCAGACAGACATTCACTTAATCTTAGTTCCGAGGTGGTAGCTTTATTATCTTTTCTTTTTCTTCCTTTCAAAAAAATCTTTTTAAATAAGAAGGATCCACTCCATAAATGTTGATTCTTTTTGCGGTTACGTTCATCCAACGCAATTCTTTTCTTTATACCGATGAATTAATTAAATAAGCTGCTTTTAGTGGCCGAGAGACGTTCGTCCGTACTTCTAGATTAAAACTTTGTCTGTTGCTACCTTACATCTTTCCTTTCGTGTGCTTTTTTTAGACCTGTAAAGATGAAATGCTTAATTCTATCGCTCTCTCTCTTTTTCTACCCTTTCGGCTCGGTTTGAATGATTACAAAATCGATCGATCGTCTATCTATTGTCTCCCTAAAATAGCTGTCAGTTCGGAGTTTCTCTCGCTTTCTATTTCTGCCTTACCTGTTTGATAACTATTCCCTCGATCTCCCACTTCTTTTATTGCCTTTTTTTTTGGGGGGGGGGGGGTGGTACTTGACTGACAGTTATTGTGTGGGTGGGTGCCGTGTATTCCTATGTTGTAGTATTTTTCTTTGCCTCGTAACCTGTCGTTTGCATGGGTGACTTTATTATACAATTTCTTCGCCGAATTCATTGGAATGTGTCGTGTCAGGAGAATTTTTTTTTTCTCTTCTTCGTCTTTCTTCATTTTATTGATTGACTGAATACCTCCTCAGTACTTATCTCTCTTATCTTCATTTCGAAATAAAAGAACAGAAGTAGTTTTTATTATTTGTCAACAATTTGCTGGAAGAAATAAACCTAAAAGAAAACAATTTCAAAAATAACTTATTAAAGAATTTTGAGATTTACTTGAAGCAAGAATTAAGACCATAACGAAGTTGCATGGAACAATTTTCATGATTATCCAGAAGTACGCTTGTATTTATTCTAAAATGTTACTTAAAATTTATGAAGCTTTTTTTTTTACTAAAAGTCTATGAAAAGGTGAGTTTTATCGTTGTAAACATTGCTTAAAATAAAATTAAACTTAATGAGATGACACAAGTCAAAACGTTTTATAGTAAATCTATGAATAAATTTTAAGTTTAGCTTTGGTTTAAGTTTAAGCTTATCTTTTGCTTAAGCAACATTTTAGAATACAGTCGTATATGTTTGAAAATAAACTTTTTTTTTTGATAATTTGAAGAAGAAAAAAAAGGCGAAATTGTGATAATTAGATAATTTACGATAAAAGATGTAAAAAAAAATAGAATTTTTAAAATTTCGTTTTGGATTTTCTCTTTCATGTTCAGAAGTGAAAAATGAACTGATATCTTTTTTAAAAGAAAAGAAATATTAAAGAATTTATATTGAAACCTGTATGTAATAAGAAATTCTGTTTCAAATATCGTCGTTTAATATCAAGCTAAACAGTAATAGGGATTTAGTAATTCTATTTTCTATCAGCTCCGTTAAATCTGGAGACAGAAACTAGAACGGTAGCTGGATGAATTATTTTCATGTTGTTATTTTTCAAAATGAACTTTTTATAAACAACAATTTAAAAAATATCATCTGCATAAATTTGGTTCATTTTCAAATTGCTATATATAGCTTATTTCAACGTGAAAATACCCTTAAGTGATTGAGCTACGTACCGTTCTAGTTTCTAAAACACTTTCAAGACAGAATAAAAGACTTGAAAGATAGAATAACCAGAGTTCGAGGTTTCTCTTCTCATATGTAGCTATTATTTCATTATTGATTTCGTAAGTATTTTACATGAGAAATTCCATATTATAAATTTTTTTTCGTACGAGCTCTCGTACGTTTGGAGAAAAAATTGAGAAATATTTTTGTCGTTTTGGGATTTCGTAAAAAAACCCTTATGGCTACTTGACATGTGACATATTAATTTTGATGTCCAGGGACAGAATTTGATATTGCGTTTGGTTTCGTGTTGTCCTTACTGGCAGGTTTTTTTTGGATACCATGGAGAAAAGTACACATTGATGGAAAGGGAGAGAGAGAGAGAGAGATTCTTTGGGATTTATTGGATGAATGGGTAGAAAAATATAAGAGTAAATGGGGGGTTCTCTTAATACACCCACGCAGTTAGGTAATTCTGCTGTTTTGAGCATGCGCCCTTGCCTTTTATGTTACACCCACACATATTCTGATGTAGGAAAAAAATCATTTGTCATGAAGTTGGACTCTTGATTGTATCAGAGATGTGTTTTCTCGAGAATCACTGAAATGTCGGTTTTCGAGCAGTTCAGACACAATTATTTTATATAAAATAATGTTCAGATTTCTTTAAAAAAAAATAATAATTCTTATATTCGGCTAGAAGCTGAGTTTCGTAATAGTTTAATTTATTTAATAGTTTAATATTTTCTACTGTGGTGAAATAACACGATGGCGCAGTGTATTAGAATGGTGAATACCTGCTGTCAGGTAAGAAAATGCCACTAAAATTATGAATAAGATTTTATTAAAAAAAATTGATCATCGTATGTGTTCGACATTCGAGAGTGTACGAAGCTCATTTTCTGTTTTACATATTGATAAATATTCCAAAATGATTAATTAATATTAGATAATATGTTGATGGAAGGAATTTTTTTTTGTTTGTGTTTGGAGTAATTGTATGAATTCTTAATTCTCTTCCTCATTTTTATACAATTGCTCGTAATCGTAAAAATCTTCCATGGCCATTCATAAAAATAGGGTTCGTGTACGTTTTCATTGATTGCGTGGGAGGATGGAAAATGAAGCCCATTCTTGCGCATTATGTTGTTCCTCGAGCATTTCATCTTTGTGTGTGTAGCTTACTTTAAATCGATTTCACAAAATGTGATGTGTTTCGGATGAATTTGAAACTTATCACACAATGATCATGAAAACTGTTTCTGTTTTTTGAATGTCAAAAAGGCAATTCTTATTTTTAAGATATTTTCTGAAAAGTTCGAACTCTTGAATATTCGACGTTTTTTATGAGTAACAATAAGGAGAAATTGCGAAAGTGCGTTACAAACTAGAACAAATAACTGAATCAATTAATAGTTATTTTCATGTTTGATATCTTTAAAAATAAACTATTTTATTAACAAAAATTAAAAAAAAACTAAGCCATTTTTCACATTGGCATAAAAAAAGCTTGTTTTAAAAGATATCAACATGAAAATAACCTTTCTCTTAATTTTGTTCCTGAAAGGCAAAAGTAATCACGAGTTAGATGGGTGTTTACACTTTAAAACCAGTTTGATGTGGAAAAGCAAATAAAATTAGAAGAAACGACATTTGAAAAAAAGTAGTGTTTATGTCGTTTCTTGTGAAATTGCGATAAAATATAGAAGCAATGTTTAATTTATATTTATGGTAATATGGTGATCGGATTTAACTTTAAGGAAGGGTGGTGTAGTTGTTGCTCTGCGATAAATTGACAACTAGTTGTAGCTTTGCACAAAAGTAGTTATGGAAACGTTATAAACATTTGATTTTTCTCTATAGAAATATTATAATTGACTTTAGTGATAATTCAAACATGCGAAAACCGAAATGAGGTTTTTATTTTCGCTCATTTGAATCGTATTTTTTTAGCATTTTCTAGAGAAATTACATCCTCTCGAAGATCAGAACGAGAAGGAATTCAACGATTATCTCTACTCAAAGTCACTAGAAATTGAACCTCGCAATTGTAGGCAACCGCCGAAATTTGTGAGTATATTTTTTTAATTCTTGCATGGTATGATTATAGTTCTGATTTTTTTTTTTTTCAATTTTAAACGTTTAAACTCATTTTTTCAGCCAAGAAAATTACCAGACCAGTATCTCAAATCACCAGGGATCAAACTAAGAAGTTCTGGACGCCTCCATCCTGGTCCGTTGCCTTCGATGGAGTCGACGTTATTACGTAGCAACACCCGAGTGTCGTCCGACGAACGAGAAAATCACTCTCCACGTCTTTCTACACCTCCTACTCCTTCCTCACCCTCGTGGACGACGCCTCCACCTACGACGTCCAACAGTGACAGTAGTGTCTTTGCTCCGGTGCTCATCTCACCAGGTTAGAAGTGAACCACAACTCTCACACCCTTGTTTATGTCCAGATCTGGAAGATTTGGGAACAAAAAAAAATAAGACAAATTTGGGACTCAAAATAAGCAAAAATCTTAAAAAATCACTATGTTAAAATTAAAACTTATGTATTCAAAGAATAATTAAGAGTTTGAGAGGCCCTATTTACACTTTAAAGCTCCCATAACTTAATTACATTTATACATTACTAAAGTTGGGAATCGTTTTGGTCTGATTTCAGGTGGCAATGTTTCTCCGGGTCTCGTGATGCCTCCGAATGCGAGGTTGCCACCGCCGTTGCCTCCTAGAAGACACCGTGAATCGTCCGCGGGCGATACTTCGCCGAGAGTACAGCAGGCGCCAGACGCTCCAATGCTTCCTCCGAGAGACACTTCTCCACCTCCTCTTCCTCCTAGGCGCGACCAGTTGTCTTCGTCTTCGTCTTTCCCCTCATCCTCTTCGACCCTTTCTCGTGTGCATTCCAATTCTCATCTCCTGAGTCGTACCTCGTTTATGGTTGATGGATTTGTTCCTCTTCCTCCACGTCGGAACTCTGTAATGGAGTCGTCGTCGTCCGCCATGCACACTGTGCCGGGGGCGACGGCATCTCATATTCCTCCTATTCTTCCGGTTCCAAGACGGAGTTCGCATCACCAATGACGGCACGCCCCACCGGTCGCTCCGCCAAGAACTTTACGCTCGTAATTGCTAGTTTTGGTCGCGCGGGTCATTCCTAGGGGAAATTGAGGTTTTCCTTTTCTCCTCCTTGGTGTTTTATTAAGGGTAGCCGGTGGTGAAATGATAAGAAATTTTCACAGTGCCAGATATTTAGTTGTGTGTTGTGTTCCTTTGTTGTTGTTGTCGTAGGAGTTAACATTCTTATTAAAAAAGGCTAATTGAACCACCCGTGTGTTCGATACATTGCAGAGATGACAGTGAGCTATCGAGAGAGCTTTTTATGGCTTATATTTTGTTTTTCTTCCACTTCTTTGCATTCGAAACAAAAGAAATAAGAAAAAACATAGAAATAAATTCAAAAATATTTTGTGGTTCGTTCAAAATTAAAGGATCCAATTTCGGGAAAACTCATTCAATTTAATTGAAACTCACCTATGATGATTTTTTTTTAATCTACAAAAGTATGTTCTTTATTTTGTAGTATTACAAAACTTTTAGACGAAAAAAAAAATATCCTGTTGAACAACAGTTTCCTCTTCCTCTTAACTTTTGTAAATACATGTTTATATTTTTGTCTCAAATCTTAAATTTCAAAAATGAGAACTTATTCTTGAATGAAGTTTTTACTCAGTATCAGGAAGAAATTAAAACTAAAGAAGAGATAGGGCTTGTAATTGTGCATTAAATAGCATTATGATTTTTTTTAGAAAGTGCCGAAAATTATATATTATAAATATCTGGCCCACTTTGGGTCGATTTTTTTAGCCTTATATTTTTTTTGGGGCATTTGTTTTTCTTCTTGACAGTAATTAATAATCATGTACAACGAGCCAGATTATTGTAATTAATTATATATGGATTAATTTGTATAAAAAAAAAGTGTTTTATCTAATAATGTGATGAGAAACAAACAAAAAAAAAATGAAAGCCATAAATTCAATTGAAAGAATTTGTGAAATCTCTAGTTGTGATGATTTTGTACTCAGATTAAGATACATTTATTGTATATTAAAGATGGCATACTTAATATGTATAGTGTGGTACAGGGTGTAATTAATTTAGTTGAGAAGTAATGTTAATGGCTAAGCTAAGTCGTTTAAAATTATATGTCTCAGAAATAGAAACGTTATGTATTTTTTTAAAACTTCAGTAAACGGTTAGGAACATGTCACAAGGTAATTTAAAAAATAATTGAACAAGATTTGTAAAGAATTATAAAAGTTATTGATTTTTAAAAATTGTGCTTGTGGTTTCTAAAAAAATTCAATAACTTTAAAATTTTATAAATAAAAATTTATTTTTTTACAATTAAACTTTGACATGTTAATAACCCTTTTAAGTTTAAAATTTATTTGTATTTATTCTTAAGATATTCAATTTTAAACTAGACTGTGCCACCCGAGTATTTTTATATAGCAGATTTTGGCGTCCATACAAAAAAGACTGGTTAGAGGCTAGAGTTTTCTAGTCAAAAAATGCTGGTCTTGTCCAAAAAAAATTCTATCCTCTTACCAGACTTAATTTTAAAAAAAAAATTATTGCCAGCTTAATTGTAATTAGGAACCATGTATAATTTGTTATGATTGATACATTTTTTTATCTGATTAAGCTGTTAATAATTTTATTAAATTTGTTATCTTATAATGCATTTGATCACAACTTTCTCAACACCCTGTAAATTATGTTTTTATTTGCAATAGATAGAGCCACTAATAGAGAATTTTGTTGGCGGCGGCGGCGGCTTGTTATTTGGAGATTATTGGCGGCGGCGATTTGTTTACGTTTCTCGCGAAAAAGATGGCGGAAGCTATGAGAGCAACTGTGGCTTCAATGCTCAAAGGAATCGACCGGTATTTACATTTTACTGGATATTTCTTGTTAAATTTTTAGAAATGAATGAAATAAGGCATATTAAACATACGTTACGCTATGCATTTGTTTCCTAAAATGCTTTGAACGGCGTGAAGGCGCTTAGAAAACGTTGACACGCGTTCATTCGTTGTGCACGTATTTTTTTGTTCACGGTTCTTTTTTTAATAAAATCTCTCAATTATTTGATTCTAGATACAATCCTGACAATCTTGGAACTCTTGAGAGATACGTTGAAGTACAAGCTAGAGAGAATGCGTACGATTTGGAGGCGAATTTAGCTGTTTTGAAGCTGTAAGCGGTTGGGTTTTCCAAGTTGTATAGCAGATTTTGATGATTTATTTTGGTCCTGTTTTCATACCCTAAACAGATATCAGTTCAATCCGAGTTATTACCAGACGTCTGTCATGGTACAGATACTGCTGAAGGCTTTAACTAATTTACCACACACGGATTTTCTACTGTGCAAGTGTCTCATCGACCAAATCCACGTAAAGTGTTGTGTTTTTTTAAATCAGTGATGAAAAATCATGAATTTAATGATAAATTTCCAAATTGTTGAAACTGGTTACAAAACTTTTGGTAACTAAACTGGTAAAAGGATACCATGTTTGGAAAATTATGAATTGAATGTGAATTACATCAAATTGTTGTTCATTACTTAAGGCAGACCTCAGTTTCATCAATTACGTCATAATCCTGGATATGATTTGCTTCGATGCAGTACGAGTTGTAATTTGTCTTCCCGTTTCTAGTTGGAGGAGCCATCTATTCAAAAGGTAAAACTGTTGGCCGATCTATTGGAGACATGTGAATTCAAATTATTCTGGATGGAAATGGACAAATCTCGAGATCTAATCGAAGGAATCACTGGATTTGAGGATTCGATTCGCAAATGTAATTAATTGAAACGTTTCTCACACACATACGTCAAATATTCGATGTCTTATTGTTAATTTTTTTTTTTTGAAAGTTATTTGTCATGTTGTTGGAATCACTTATCAAACTATCGAGAAATCCGTTTTGTCCGAACTTTTGGGCCGAATTCCTGGTAAATTCTGAGTTATTTCTATCTTTATCGAGTCGTGTCGATGGTTTTTCTTTTTTGGTTTTGTTAGAAAACCAACTTAAGCTTTGGATGAATAAATACGGTTGGAAAGAACTCGGCGACGGACTCGTCTTCATTACGAACCAAGAGGAAAACGTCAAGACGAAGAACATAACCGAGAAGATCGACTTTGACAGCGTCGCTGGTGTTATGGCAACTTGCCGATAACGTCTTTTTTTTCCGGACAGATCTCTCGAAGTGAAATAAATAAACAAGAAGACGAGTGTAATCGGGTGTAATTTCTATTTCATTTTATTGTTGTTAACTTTCGTTTCCACGTTTTTTTTTAAATCAGAACAAGGAAAAGTTGAGTTTTTCTTTAATAGCGATGTTACAAAATACAATTTAGAGAAGAAGAAAAACAAACGAATTTTAATAGAGTATTCTGAAATCTCTGAAGTCGTAACCATCGATGATTGACCAATTTCTGAAGGCGCAATGTTCGATACGGCTTCCAGGACTTCCTTGAAGCTTAAGCCACATTGCCCTATGAATATTAACGATTAATAACATTATTAATGGTTATTTCTCATGTTAATGACATATGAGATGAGTTTTCAATTCGAATTCGTGATTATTTTGCATTTTAGAAGAAACATCAAGTAATGAAAAGTATTTTAGAAAGTAGAAGAGTAAAGAAAGGACCACGTTTTTAAGTTCATATCTTCTAAAATAAACTTTTTATGGTGGTTTGATTACGACTAAGACTCGGAATGACTAATTAGAGCTCGAAGTTATTCTACTGTCTTATGTGTGTAGGGCAAATCTTGGAGAACTCTAGCCTCGGACCGTTCTTAGTGATCCAATTTTGTTTTTTACGTTAGCAGACAATTTTTCCCACCATAAAAGTTTATTTTTAGATAAAAATATTTACGCTAAATAAACAATTCATTTACTGTTCTAGTTTTTGAAATGCATTCAATTTTTAAGGTGCAAAATTCAATAAAAATTCAATGGTTGCTAGAAACTAGAATAGTAGACTATTATGATAAAAGTATTTTTTTATGAAACAATGCATATGTTGCTATATGAAGTTAATTATTAACGATATTATCATGAAAAACTTTTTGCGTAATTGTCAACTATTCTAGTTTTATTTACAAATTTCTAATGGTTCGTCGGTTCGCCTGAAATACACCGTTAAGATTTCTATTATTGCAACTAGATGGCGCCATGTTTATTTAGCCGCCAAAACGGGCGTGGAGGGAAAAGCGCATGGACGCAACAAAAAGTGAAACTGACGTCTTTTTTTTTTGTTTCCCGGTTGTTTTGCAAGAAAAATTGACATTTATGACGGAAAGTTAGAAATTGTGCTAATTGAAGTTCGCTTAGAGATTGCTTGTGTTTTATTTTACACGTTTTTTATGTTAGAAACGCGTCATAACTTCAGAAAAAAACATAGGTAAGGACATTATTTATTGGCGGGAAAAAGGGTGTCACGTGTCAGTATAATTTCCATTATATGATGAAAATGTGTGATGTTTTTTTCTGATTGAAATTTAGAATTTGTCTCACATGTCATCGACCCTTTCTTTTTCTCCTTGTATTTTTCCAACGACAGTTCCTTTTCGTGAATTTCGAACCCAACCTCGAAGTCCCAGTTTAAGGCTCATGTCTTTGCAATACTGAAAACAATAATAAGAAACAAGGTTTGTAACATATTTATTTTGTTGTTTTCATTGTTAAGGTCACACAACAAGATTCTTCTGTTTAAAAAAAAATGTGTTTTCAGTTCAGAAAGAGAGAGAATGTTGTAAATTTCAATGTGAAATGCTTGACAAATAGCGGTTATTTTTTTTTTATTTCAGTCTTTGCAAAATATGTCATCACCATCCCACCATTTAAACTTATTTCCTCTTTTTAAAGTTCTTCCAAAACTTTCTCAAGTACATCCATAAGGAGGAAGTCCTCAAAAGTTTGGCACACTTTTAATGACGTCAGAAAAAAAAACAGGCAGTTGGCATACTTTTTATTTATAAAAGTTATTATTTCAATAAACAAGAGAGGTTGGGGGAAAAAAAAACACGTAACACATTCTTAAGCTGGTTTTAAACAGTAAAACGACCCTTGAACTTTGGTTAATTCTGTTTTGTTTTTGTTTTTAGAATCAAAATGAAGAGAAACTTAAAAGTGTTTTAAAAACTAGAATGGTATTTCGAACTTTTTCAATTTTGCGGATATAAAAAGAATAATTTTGAAAGATATCAACGTGAACTTGGATGTGTTTTTATAAACTAGAAGGGTAGTTAAATCTCTTAAATGTCATTTCATGTTGATATATTTTAAAATAAGCTTTTTTATGTCAGTTTGAAAATAATCTATCTTTAAGCAGATGCTATTTTTAATTTTTTTTATGAAACTACAGTGAAAATAGTTTTAAACGGAAACTGATAACACGTAATATTCTCGGTTCATTACAATAACATAAAAATTATGTTCGTTTAACACGAAAAAATATTCTTTTCAATTCTATTATTTCTGGTTATAGACGGCTTCCACTGTAATATCAATCGATTCATTTACCGTTCTAGTTTCTAAAATACTTTCAATTTTTTCCTTAGTTGTTGCTCTTCTAAAAAAGTAGAATAACCAACCAGAGTTTTAAAATTAGCTGTTCATAAAAAAACAGCTTAAAAATGAGACATTATAATCTGTAATAATATATAATAATTAGAATTAAAACATGGATGGATTGTGGGGAAAATATTTACCTTATTGAAGTAGACACCTAAGAAAACAGAAAAAAAAAAAGAAAACAGTAATTTAATTTCTTGTTTTAACATTTTAAAAGTGAAATTCTGAAAGACAGAACGAAGAAACACAGATGATGATTATTTATCTTAAAAACTAATTTTAGATTCACTTTAAAATGGAGTGAAAATGAAAGGAGAGAAAACTGAGGGGCTGACATTTTTAAAAGGGGTTCGCGGCCCTCTTGTTTATAATTTCCATATATTAAACAGATTGTATAATCGGGTGGCCAACCTCACTTTATTCAGTGGGCCACAATAACATTTAAAAAAAATTGAATTTAGCTTTTTTTCAAGAAAGAAAACTTATCACTTGAACTTCTCAACCCTCAGAAATAAGAGTACTAACTAACATTAAAAACAAACCCTGTTCAAATTGTACTAAATAAAACAAAAAGGTTTTTCTATGTTGGAACGATGTTCATTTGGGTTGAAGTTCAAATACAAAGTTATCTTCTTGAATTTGGTTCTTATACCTTGTAGACACACATGAGTTAAATGAATTCAAATTAAATGTGTTTAGGTGTGAGTTATACGGAATCCAGTTAAGGACACGTAAACCAAATAAAAATTGACTTTAATTATTAATATTTTAAATTGAAATATTATATATTTATATATTTATATGTTTATATATTTAAGTATTAACTCAATATTTTCAGATTATTAACTGAATAAATTGAATTCGACGACATATTGTTTGTTTGCCCTTCACAGAGGGCTCTGTAGAACACGTTTATTATTTAAATGCATTTAAATTATCATTAGGGTTTGATATTTTCTGGTTTTGACAATGCATTTTCTATGCTGCACTTGGACTCTTGTCCCTCTGCCATAGGCCTTTATGGCTGCTTGCAGAGTAATTTTTCAAATTCAAATTCAAATAGGCATTAGGGTGATTTTAAAGTGTAAACGCACCTCTCTCTCTCTCTCTCTCTCTCTCTCTCTCTCGACCTCTTGATTATTCTGTTTTTCAGGTACAAAATGAAGAGAAACAAGAAAGTGTTTAGAAACTAGAAGGTTAGATATGTTGATGTATCTTTCAAAATAAGCTTTTTATGTCAGTTTGAAAATGATCTAACTTTAAGCAGACGATATTTTTTTTTTTTAAAAAAAAATGTTATATAAAAATTATATTTTGAGAGAAAAAAAAATATCTATATGAAAATCTGAAGTGGATTAAGTAAGCTACCCTTCTAGTTTCTTTTGATTTTGCTCTTGAAGGAGAGAGGAAATGATGAAGCGTTCGAAAGTCAGCTGATCGTAAGGCGTGATTTGCTTTGCAATAACATTGAATGATGACAACAGGGGGCTGAATCTCTTAACCCGAAGTTTGTTTTACATTTAATGGAAACACATGTAAACCAGGTTTGTTTTTTTTTTCTTTAAAAAAAGTGCTAAATATGAACTACTACTAAAGAAACTATTAGTTTCAGTGTGTTTTTCTTCGTTTTTTTTACAATGATTTATGTTTTCTTCCGTTCTCTCAGTTTTTATGACTAATTTTTGTTGTTGCTTTCAAAAGACTGAAACTTATACTAAAGTTTTTTTTTTTTTAAAAACATGATTATGATATTGATATCCTCAGATATATAATGTACATTCTTTTCTTCTTCTAAACAAAGACGTGGAGAGAGAGAGAGAGAGAGAGAGAGAGAGAGAATCCTTTATTTATTTTTGTCTTTTTTATTTTCACCATCCTTGAGACTATAATAGGAAATGCCAATCGGATACATTTCAATAGACACAAATACAATTCACTTATCAATTAGGATATTTTTAATATAAAAAATTAAAATTAACACGAAATGGAACTAATTGAAATATTGTTTACGTGTTAAACGAATTACGTATTAAGAGAGAAAAAAAATGTTTTATGCAATTTTAAGAGATTGGACTCAAAATATATTTCGTGTTATCCGTTTTCATGTTATTTCTTGGTTATAGTAATCTATTTAGATGTTTTTTGGGGGGTTTTTCATATACTTTTAGTAAAACTTTACTTAGAACTATTTGCAATTAATTAATTGGGCTACAATTTTGCTTGTTTGATGATAATATATATATTTAGAGACAGGTTTACACTTTGCCAAATCGGTTTGCCCCAGTTTTGATTTTTTTTTCTGATGAGGGGGGCAATGGGATAAGTAAGGAAAGGGGGGGGGGGGGGAGAATAATTTTGGGAGGGAGGAGGGGGCGAGAAGGATTTTTGTCTAAGATGGGACAAATTCCATTCCATTAAAAAAAAGAACCTGAAATTATTTTCATATATTTTCTTGATTTAATCAACTTTTCAACTTACCCTGAACAGTTCCATAAACTTCAAAATCGACAGATACCATTGTGGGACCACTTGGTTTATGTAAATCTTTCATGATGTCATCAAAAGATCTCGAATAACGAATTGTTTTCAAATAATACATTTTTTTTTTGTTTTGGTTAAAATGATTTTTACTTTTTGAGAAACTTTTTCTTAAAAAAAAGAGATTTTAAAAAAGTCTTCAAAAGTTAAGATGATCTTCTTCTTCTTCTTCTTCTCCTAACTTGTTCTATAATGAGAAGGAGGAGTAGGAAGGATGTTCTAAAACTAGAAAGATGGACGAGATTTCGGGATGTTGGAAAAGTTACTCCGGAGGGCCACTAGATGGTGGATTGTGTCTCATTCACTTTTATTTAAAAATATCCCCCACTTTCTACCTTTGCTATAAATTACTCAGTATTGCATTTGCTTCAAGTGTAAACGACCTTTGAACTCTTGGTTAGTCTTGTCTTTCATTAGAAAAAATTTGAAAGTGTTATAGAAACTAGAAGGGTAGTTAATATACTTAAAGGGTCTGATGTGATATCTTTCAAAATAAACTTTTTATGGTTGTTTGAAGTTGGGTCACTTTCAAACTGTAATAAAAAGTTTATTTTAAAAGATACATCAACATTGAAAATATCCTTGTAAGTGATTAAGCCTACCCTTCTAGTTTCTAAAACACTTTTAAGTTTCTTATGAACACTTGATAAATTCTGTCATTCAGGTGTCAAATTGAGAAATTGGAAGTGTTTTCTGGAAACTAGAAGGATAGTTTTAATCACTTATATTTTCAATCAATCTTTCAAAATAAACTTTTTAAATTGCAGTTTGAAAATGACCCCTCACTTTAAGCCGACGATATGTTTAATTGTTTATTTTGAAAGATATCAACATTGAAAATATCCTTGTAAGTGATTCAGCTACCCTTCTAGTTTTTAAAGCAGTTTCAGTGTCTCTTTAGTGTTGCACTTCTGATACGCAAAATAACCAATAGTTTAAAAATCAGCTCCTCATTTGAGATCTTTCAAAATGCATCATTCTGTCTGACGCCGAATGTGATTCATTATTATTGTGTTTTGGAGGTCAAACTGCAGGTGTAGAGACCGCGAAAGGAAGAGGAGGTTATTGATTAGAGATTTCAAATTTGGACACCCTCTTAATAAAAAGTCACGCAACCAGTCGATTAATTATGAATTTGGTCAGTAGTTTGATCAGAGGGAAAAATAGCGGACTTTTTTTTTTAGAAGCCAACGCCCTCACTATTTTTTCCAAAAATGTATCCAGTTGGAGGAGACTGATGAAAATGCATCAATTTCTTTGCTGTGGATTCACTTATTGATTTCGACAGAACTTTTCTCTTCGCCCCTCTTCCTGTCTCTCTCTCTCTTTATGTGTTGACTCATGAGTGTAATTTCAAATGCAGAAACACACACACGGAACCATACACCAAAAACACTTCAAGAGCACACACACATAAACAGACATGAAACACACGCACAACCACACACAATTCGAAAAGACACACACAAACCACTTATAGTACGCACACATAGAGAGAGAGAGAGAGAGAGAGAGAGAGAGAGAGAGAGAGAGAGAGAGAGAGAGAGAGAGAGAGCACACGCACAAATACACATTCACACTTCGAGGAGACACACACACACAAAGAAAACCACTTATGGGACAAATATACACACAAAACACTTCTAGAGCATTACACACATCTGAAAAACACGTACTCACATCTATAAAACACGCGCAAATCACTTATTGAACACAGAGCACGCTCAACTACACCTAGAACACACTCTTCTGAAAACACACACGGAAATCCCTCTAAAACACAAATTAAGTTATAGGACGCGCACGCACTTCTATTAGACGCACGAGCTACTTTGGAACGCACACACATAATCTTATTATATAGGATTTATTTAGGGAGGTTTACTATTAAATTGCATTCACAATCATCCTATTTGGTTGCTTTTCTTCTCATTGATCTTTTTTCTCATGAGGATGATGATGATGATGCATCATCTTATATTTAATAACAAAAATGGAATGATGTTGAAATTTTCTAATTTCTTTTCATTTGTCACCATGACTTAAAAAAAAATGATGCAAGTCTCTGAGAAGGAACATTAGAATTCCTTATATTATGTATATATTTCTAATCAAATGAAAAATCGCGCCACCATGCTTTATATTAATGTGTTTGAAAAGTGTGACGTCGTCATCGTCTTCTTTTGTATGTGGTGGTAGTGTGCATTCAGCCTATTTATTTCGGGTTACGTCATAGAATAATACTTTTAATTTCATTTTTTTGTTATTTCAATGGTTCGATTTCATTTCTCGTATCTTATCTAAGGTTTTTTTCTGATGGACCTAATGGTTTTTAGTTGAGATCCTGATCATGATGATGAGCTGAGCTGAGCTGAGAAGAAGAAGGAGATGATGCTGAGATAAATGCAAATTCCTGTAAGGGGGGGGGGAGGTACACTCTCTTGTATACTAGAAGGTGCAATTGTTTCTCATCTGTTCCACCACCTCTCATATGAATGGTTTATATGCGTGGGTGTACATTTGGTGTCGGTTGGTTGGCTGGCTGTAAATACTGGGTGTGTTGTGGCGGTGTTTGCTGGGATTTAGTATGGCGGTCACAGGCAGGAGCAGCAGCAGCAAACCCTCACCATAACACACACGCTTATTGCTTAAATAAGTGGTCTTCTGTCTAAGGTAAGAAGAGCCAAAGGTTCAGACAGGGATTTGCATCTGATCACGTACATTCTAATGAGAAATTATTTATAGTCAGCTGTGTTTTGTGTTTGTGTGGTGGTCACTTAGTAATCTTGACCACATCCTTTCTTATTATCTTTCATCTCAAATTTTTCTATCCATAAATTCATTTTATGAAATCACTTTTTTTTGTTTAATAATTTGAGCATTTCAAATTGAAATGAATTGATTTAAATTTATATATATATTTTTTTTTAAAAAAATATGTTAAAATAATTCAACACACGTTTTCAGTCTCTTATGTGAATCTATAATATGTGAATCTTAAGGTGGATTTTTATGAATGTAAATCAGAATGAGATTTTGCAAATACAGGGTGTGTTTCGATATAAAATTGGTGGTAAGAGCTTTATTATCAAACACAATATTATTATTTCTTCTAAGTGTTTATCTATCACCTAGCAACAACACTATTAATTCTAAACACACTTTTATTATGAACACAATTATTAGTTTTGGCTCTTATTTATATATATACACATGTGTGTGTTTATTTAACAGGTTGTGCAATTTGACACATATTTAATTGAATGCCAGCAAAAATGCTACTAATATCTACTACCTACTGATGCCAACAAATAAACAAATATCTTGAGTTCCAAATTTTAACGCTAGTAGTAAAGATTCGAGGCTATTCTAGTCAGCAAACGCGGACAAAATACACCTGAAAAATATTAAATACATAATTGCAACTCAAGGGTATTTTATTACAAGATACTTCCAATTAAATTACCATTCAAGTTATTTTTTATTTCAGGTGTAATTTATATAGTAGAACGGATAACACGAAAAATATTTTTGGTCTAGTCTTTTAGGATAGCATAATCCAATTCGTGTTAAACGGTTTTCACTTTTATGTATTTTGTCCAGCTTTGAATCGAAGCATTATTCAGCTTTATTGTTTCAGCTTTTTTTTTAAAGTAACTTTCAAGAAGAACTTGAAAAAGTGTGTTAGAAACTAGAAGAGTAAAAAAGAAGAGGTTGAGAATATTTTCATTTTGATATCTTTTAAAATAAACAATTTTTATGAACGTTTAATGTGAAAAATAACTTGATGCATTAAATAAATTTATTATTATTATTAAAATATAATATTTTTTTTCAAATTGTAATTTATTTTTATACGCTTATATATTAAATATAAATCAGGAAAAAATATTTTGTTGATCATGTTTCAAAATAAAATAATCTCTAATTTCTTTGACATTAAAAGACAATAAAAGAAATGTATAAACCTAATAATAAAAACCCTTAGAAATTAAAAATGAAAACAAGTTATAATAAAAGAAACTTTTACGTTTCTAGTTTCTAACACTTATTTCTCAAGTGTTGTTTCTATTTAAAAAAAAAAACTGAGACGAATAACATGTGTCAAGTTGTCACTAATGATGTTAGTTTCTATTAAATTTCATTTTAAATTTTTATGACCTCAGATTGGCATTTTTTAATGTTAGTGTTTTCTTAATAATATATTAAAATGTTAATTAGGAATGTTACATTGCATCAGATATGGGTGAGATCAATGGTATTATTTTCATTTTTTAAAGATTTGTTGTTTTTCATTTATCTTTTCTGTCTTTCTTGTTTAGAATTTTGATGGATGGCTCATTGGTCACCTGATGGTCAGCTCGTGGAGAGAGAAGAACTGACCACAATGCCGTTTGATATCAAGAAGACAAGTTATCCTTCTCGCCAAATACGTGGAGGACCAGCTCCATTGGCTTCCTTCGAGGACCTTAGCGATGCGATCTCAGAAAGTCCCGAGGAAGATCACGTTCCGTCAAGAGACGACGATCCGGACGATTACGATTCGAGGACCTATAGTGATGGAGCCACGCCTAGCACACCTCGTGTTCTCGCTCAGACTCCGAGTACACCTCTTGCACTCGATTCCTTCTCAATTGGAACACCGGACAGTTTAGGACATCACTCTACTTCATTTGGACAGAACAGTCGACCGGAAACGCCTCCGAATTCATCCTTTCGACAAGAAAACAACTCTCGTGGATCATCTCCTCGAATGTCGCCACTTTTGGGTGGCCGAAGTTCTAAGGTAACGACTCCGGAACCAAGTTTGAATCTATCCTCAGCAACCGAAACGAAACAGTCGAAGAAATCGACTGCCGGAACTCCGAGTCCGAGATCGGCTCGTAAACTCTTCACGATGTCTTTCTTCAAACCTCGTGAGGATAAATCTCCATCTCCGATGATCTCTCCAAAGAGTCCGAGACGACTTTCTCCGTCTGCTCTTTCTCCGAAGTCTCCTCGAAAGACACCTTTCGGTGGTCTCTTTCGAAGTAAAGATAATACACAGGAAGTTACTGCTGGTGACCATTTGAGTGTCGGTACTTTCGGAAGTGGTTTACCTTCGCCGACAAAAAAGAAGGGTCATTTTGCACATTTTCTCCGTTCGAAAGAGGACAAGAAACACGATGGAACTGTGTCATCGGAACACGGTAATCGTAAGGAAGGTGTAGGCGGACGTTATGCTGGTGTTTTTGCAAATCTCTTTCGTAGAGGAGACGTCGGTTCGAGTCGATCTACAACTTCTCCTTCCGATAAGAAAGTATCTCCGATGGCTCACACTCCAGAGGATGAGGAGTGGTCTGTGTCGAAGGTACAGGCCACTTCAGTCGATCAACACTCGACCATCGTTGAACATGAGATTATCGAGGGAGTTAATGTCTCCGAAACGACTCCATCGTTGCCATGTATGGACAGAATTGGTGTTTTAATCGATGATAGAAGACTTTTTGAGAGTTCTCATGATATTGCGGATGCGATTGTAGATAAATATGATCCTAAATTGAGGCTTGGATTGAGTCCTTCGAATGATAACCATTCTGTTCCTACCGTAACACCTTTTTCTGATCTTATACGGGACTGTAAGCCCGATTTGACCAGAGAACAGGTCTCGATGATGGTATCCTCTACTTCTAAACCTCTTGCTGATGGTGATATGTCATCTCTCGATTACAGTAGACCGGATGGAGTTCCCATTTCACAGTCTGCCGCAGTGGCAGCCGTTTCTTTAGATGATAAAATGTCTCCAGGATCTGAAGTGGAGACAATCGAAGCCGATCCGGCTTTATTAAAGACTCTGAAGGGAGACGAACCAGAAGCCGAGACTCTTCTTAGAGAAGATTCGTTCGAAACTGATGATTTCGTTGTCGACCCAACGTCCGATGAAACTGGAGGAGGAGGTGGTTCCAGAACAACACCTGAAAAAGAACTGATTCCTCGTCATCGCGATAAGATCGCAAGTTTCAGAATGAATCCAGTCGATCGTCCTCGTAGTACGGCACCGGTCAGTTATTCTTCGTTGGAAGCTTACATCAGTATTGTGGCGCATCAGCCGCCTACCGGACAGTTTGTTGCGCCGATGACGACGACGACGACGACCACTCCAGCTGCAATATGTTCCGAAGGAGTTCCGGCAGAGTCTTCTGCTAAACTTAAAGTTATACTTCCGGGCGAAGAGTTCGAACACAAGCCTCGACAGGGAAAAAAGCCCGTCTACAAGAGTTGGATCGAGTTCTGTGAGGTTGGACTTCAAAGCCCTCGTAGTCGAAGGAGGCAAATGGTTGGCGAAAGAGCTTCAAGTGCTCCTTCGGATTCTTCCACTCGTTCTTTTCATAAAGAGTCGGCAAGGTCTTTGTCGGTTGTCGAGAGGCGGAAATTGACTGAAACCGAGTTCAGTGCTTCTTCGGACGCTTGGGTGACCTTCGAACCGTCACCCGTAGGTGAAGTAAGACATAATAAAAAGAGACAGTTTTCTTCTAGAAGCCTTCCACATCCACGGAAGTCTTCGAGTTCGTCTTCAAGGTCTTCTTCACCTCCTCCTCATCTCAGATCTCTCGATGTTCATTCTCTCGATGTCGTTTTACAGAATGGTCGCGATGCTTTGAGTAGTGGTCACAGTAGCGGAAGTAGCAGTCGAAGTAATTCTCCAAATCTGATAGAAACAGGTAATTTAAAGACGGTAGAAGATGACGACGAGGAAGTCGAACCTCTCGTAAGTGACGGCGGTGACCAGTTCGGTACCGTCTCTGCGGTGCTTCAACCTCAGTTATTTTTCGGAGATTCTCAGTTTGTTCAAGTTCAAAGTTCATTAGACGATTGGACGTTAACAAATACCGAAGAGATTAGCTTCCAACATCCTTCCGCCGTTATTGTACCCGATTGCGTTGCGTCGGCTCATCTTCAGAATAAATCAACTGGTGGAGGTGGTTGCGAGTCGGACTCTGAGGTGGCCGACTGGTTCAACGGTGGGATTGATCTTCTAGCCTCTATTCCTAGTCCTCTTTCTAAGCAATCGGAATCTCCTGCCATCGATTCCACTTCTTCTTCCATTCCTCTGACTCCACCTCGTAATCCTACGCTTAATTCTTCTTCTAATCTTAATCCTCTTCCTCCTCCTCCTCCTTTACCTCAACGTCAGGCTGCTTCGAGGCGTCTACCTCCTCCTCCTCCTCCGCCAACATCTACAAACACCGCCACTACTACCTCAATCAGAGGTCAACACATGTGACAGGTACGGTGAAGATTTAACGATTTTGCCCATTGTTTTTTTTTTAATTTAAATTACAATATTTAAATTGACTGTGTTTTATAAGCTGCCATTGAAAAATATGCAAATGATGGAGAACAATTGGAACAGAACTTTGGGTTTTGGCGTCGTTTTGGAAGTAACATAAAAAACAATGAATGTGGTTTAGAAACTAGAAGGATATATATGCATTTTAAGAATATATGCAGTTTAAGAAAGAATTTTTACGTTGATTTCTTCAAAAATAATTTAATCGAAATTTCAAAATTTTTATTTTTATTTTTCAATCCCCCCCCCCCCCCCCCCCCTCCCAAAAAAGAACTTTAAAGAAATTCTATAAAAGTTTATTTAAAAAAATATCAACATGAAAATGGCCTTAAGTTGTTCAGCTACTCTTCTAGTTTCTAACAAACTTTCAATTTTGTCTTTTAATGTTGCTTCTGATTTTAAAATTCTAAATTAATTTGCATTTAATTTTATTTATTTGCATAATTAATATTGTTCAGTTTCATAGATATTTTTAGCATTTTAATTTAAAACTTCACGAGTTTTAATTATAATGAATGTCTGGAACGAACAATCTTCCGCAAAATATTATCAACTACATCAGAAATGATTGTTTAATATATGATATTTAATTTTAAACGATTTATATGTATTGCTACGCTTGATAACTAGGTGATGAGAAACTTTAAATTAATTATTAGGAATTCAAGGAATTTTTTTTTTCAAAAGTAAAACTACGAAGAAGAAAATTCACTTTATTCTAGAAACGAGAATAGATGTTGGGTATTCACTTTTAGGCCTTGTTTCCACTGGGATGGAAATTTAGGCCTTGTTTCCACTGGTATGGAAATTTAGGCCTTGTTTCCACTGGTATGGAAATTTAGGCCTTGTTTCCACTGGGATGGAAATTTAGGTCTTGTTTCCACTGGGATGAAAATTTAGGCCTTGTTTCCACTGGGATGGAAATTTAGGCCTTGTTTCCACTGGGATGAAAATTTAGGCCTTGTTCCCACTGGGATGAAAATTTAGGCCTTGTTTCCACTGGGATGGAAATTTAGGCCTTGTTTCCACTGGGATGAAAATTTAGGCCTTGTTTCCACTGGGATGGAAATTTAGGCCTTGTTTCCACTGGGATGAAAATGTGAACTTTTTGAAGATGGTGAACTGGTGAAAAATAGAAGAAACGTGGCCCCGCGTATTCAATACCATAGGCCACGTGTGTTCTATTTTTCACCAGTTGAAATCTTCAAAAAGTTCACATTTTCATCCCAGTGGAAACAAGGCCTAAAAGTGAAAATAAGAGAGAAAAATAAGGTAAAAATAATTCTCGTGAAATCTGAAACGGATTATTTTCAAATTAGTATAAAATGTTTATTTTGAAAGATATCATCAGGAAAAAACTTTTAGCATAATCTTTTGCCATTCTAGTTTTGTAAGCAGTTTGAATTTTATAGTAATGTTGTCTCTGAACAAATGTTTACTTGACTCTTTTATGTGTTCAAATGCCAACTATGAAGCCACCATCAAGATAAATGATTAGAGGTAGATCAACTACGAACTACTACGGCTGAATGTAGTCATTAGATGGCGCCACTTTTGCACAGTGCTAAATTTCTTTCGCAGTTAGATCGCGTTTCAATCAGTGATTATACAAAAACAGTACATCCGGGGTAGGTAAGCCGAATAAAGAGAACCTTGAAGCGAGGCTATAATATCAAAGCCACGTTTTATTCTTAACATAAGAGTTAAGCTAACTTATGTACAGGGTGTTTCATAAAATCCTTATGTGCAATTTCAATATTTAATAACTTGACTTCTATACAAGATACAAACAATCTGTAAAATGAAACTGAAAGAGAATTTGTTCAAGATTTAGCATATTTAATTGTTTTAAATATTAAGTTTCTAATATTTTCTTTTTTTTTGGATACAAAGGATAACATTCGTTTCTGAAGTTCCCCTCCGAACATGTTCTGCAGAACTTAAGTGTTTTGAGTTAGGGAAAGAGAATCACACACGCTGAATGAAATCCCACGGAATTTCTTTTTGTAAGGAATTTAACAAAAGCGTCATATATCTTTCAGTGCAAAGGACCATAAAAATATTCTGATTTTTGTATTTCTATTTCTTATTTCTGCTGGATTTTCAGCGTATGTGATTTTCCCCTTATAATACTTGATCGTATCACGTTTAGATTCACTCAGTGAGGTTTTGTGTCCTTTTCTGAAGTGAAGTTATTAAAAATTGAAACTGCACAAGGACTTTATGCACACCCTGTATATATACACACATTGAACCCTGGTTTTATGTTTTAAAATGTAAAGTTTGGCATTGATTGGAATCTAATTTGATTTCATAATGTGTGTCAAATCATTCCACTTTTAATAATCTCTCTTAAAGCTTTGACATTTTATTGTTGCTTAGTTACACTTTTAGAAATTCTAAAAAAAGACCACAGGTAAAGAGGGGAAAGGTAGTTTCAGGTTTTTTTTTTCTTAAATACATTTATGTAAATAGGACGGAAATTTGATTTGGATCACAATTTCTACTCTTTGAATTTCTTGTTTTGGTATTTTTTTACTAAACTACAAAACACTAAAACTTTTTATTTCCAAGGTAATTTGTTAATAATTTTCTTTTGCAATTTTATTAATTTTTACTTTTTTAAATTAGCGCCTCTTTTTTGTTAATATTATTTTGGGTTCTTCTAGTTTTTTTCTGTGGCTGCTTTCGAGCGCTTTCTGACGGTAAATCCAGTGGTTGTTTTATTGGTAAATTTTCTGATCATGTGATAAGTTTCTTCTCCTGCCATTTTTATATGGGCTTTTTTTTTACACACAAATACACAGCTGTTTTGTTGTGTTCGTACAAGGTGACATAACGGTTTATAATAATATTTATTTATTATAATAATAATAATAACAACGGTCAGTTGTTTATTCTGTACGTGGCAATCTAACAACGTTATTTTTTATGTTTTTCGAGGTTTTAGTCTGAAGTTGAATCCTTTTTTCTTTTCTTCCGTGGAATTATTCTAGTAGTTTGTGATATTTTTCATTCTTTTTCGAGGATTGACAAATTTTTTGTTATAATTTTTTGGTTAAAACAGAAAGTAGTAAAGGTGTAATGTATCGTTTTCAGTATGTTGTTGCATTACAACTTCCAAATCATACTTAAGTGTCATTCAATTTGGACTGACCAACAACCTACCGCAATGACCTTTACGTGGACTGACCAGTGCAGGTAATAATGGACAATGCGGATGTTAACGAATGATATTTTTTTTGTTGTATCTTTTCATTCAGTAGAGATTGAAAGAGGTTTGGGTTGTGAGAAATTCGATTTTTCGGTGTATTTCTAGTTTTTTTTTTTAGGTCCATAGAAACAAAGACACATTTTTCACTTTATTACTGTTTTTATTTATAATTTTTATGAGGTCTTCTTTTTAGGTTTAGATTTTTTTTAACTTTGAGATTCTTTTTTTCACATTTAGTTATTAAAATTTATTATATTTCAATTTAAATTTTAAAATTAAACTGTAATTAAAAATTTAAAATGAATGATTTTTTTTATTATTAAATGAGAAAAATTGTTCATTTTAAATTTTTAATTTATGGTTGTAAAAGGTTGTCAGAGGTTTAAAATGTGTTCATTTGTTTTGTAAAATACTAAATTATTAGTTTATTTTGAGTTCATTTCTCTCTTTTCTTTACATATTTTTTTAGGTCTTAAATTTTTTATTTTCTAAGTTTTCTTGTAGAACTACAATTTTTATCCTTATTTTTGAGTAATGCCGCGTTTATAGTTGTCATTTTGCAAAGGAAGGAAGGATGTGTTCGCTAAATGTTGACTATAAACGTGGCTTAACTCTCTTTATTGAGAAATGGATTTTTTTTATTGATTTTGCATCTTTTTATGTGTAGACCTAATGTGATATATTACTCATAAATACAAAAAACAGAATTCAGTTAGTTGACGTCATATTTCGTTACATTATTCTCACTGAACAATTGTCCAACTAATTAATTATTAGTTATAGTTTATTAATAATGACATTTTTGTATTGTGGCTCTTTCTAGTCTCCGAATCCACTGAAATTCATAATTATTTCTTATATTTTTATAGCTTCTACTGTGTTATTTAATTTTGTCTGATAATTTAATCTATTTTATGCTAAAAATAACTCATTCGTGTTAGATGACGTCATATGTGCGATTATTAAACAATTATTGCAATTATGTAGAAATTGTAAATTGTGCCCCTGAAGCGAGTGAATGGGGCTTTTACTGTTATACACGGTTGTTAGTAGTGATTGCCACTCTCAGGGGGAAGCTTCTAACATGATTTTTTTTCTTCTTCTTTTAAAATTCTTATTTTGCATTGAGCTAAAAATTAGAAAACCATTTTTATGAATTTTGATATTTTTTGTTGCGTATTTTAATGCGTGGTGGCGCAATGCATTCTTGGTGGCGCGTTCCACTTCTTCACAATTTGCTATTTTTTTGGGGGGGTCTTGAATGTTTCCATCGAACTGTGGAGATTGTTGTTTAGTGCGCATGCGTCTTTGATGTTGGGTTATTGGAAGGAACCACTTTGCCATTTTACTAGAATTGGTAACTGTGTAGGCCTTTCTCTCTCTCTCTCTCTTTCCTTCCTTCCAAAGGGGCGCCATGTTGCTCGCCATCACCGCCATTACATTTTATTTTTAATTGAGTTTTTTAATCTAATGTCCGAGCAATGGTCGGTCTCACATTACCGGGTCATTTATAGGTAAGATGAGAGTGGTACCTTTATTTTCCTCTTTCCTGGTAAACACACCCCTCAGTGTTTTTGTGGTTTAAGGGGCAAGAAGGGGGGGGGGGGTTACCTTTAAATATTGACGATATTTTTTGTTGACCGTCTCATGTTGCTCATTGCCACTAAGCTTATTTTATTTAAAATCTAAATTCCTCTTTTAATTTTATGGACATTTTTTTCTTCAATTATTTATAATATTTTTAAAAAAAATATTCTGTGAAATACAATTAATTTATTAAATGGATATCAGATATAGTTTATTGTAATTTCAAATATAATGTTTTAAATTTCACATTTATGAGTCGCAAAATGACATTTTTTAATGGTTGCTCTTTTGCACTTTTGCTTGTTTTGAAAATCTCATTTCCTGGATTTTCTCGTCTTCTTTTCAATTGCTTATTATTTCTTAAAAAATATAAAATATGATTTATCAATTAGTATTTTTTTTAAAAAATAAAATTATAATTTTTGATATTTTCTAAAAAAAAGACTAAAAAGACTAAAAAGAACATTTTAAACGCTTATTTCCTAGATTTTTTGGGGGGAGTTTTCTGATCGTTTTTTCAGTAGCTTATTATTTTTTAATAAAAGTTATTATTAAATAATTTTTTTGGTTTATTATAAAAAATGATAAGTTTTGATAATTTTTTTTTACATTCAACATTCATTAAATTCAAAATTGACTTTTTTAAGGCTGAATTCCTGGATTTTTTTTGGTAATATTTTTAGTTTCTTGTTATTTTTTTGTATAGTTTATTTTATAAAATTATGTATTTTTTACGTTCAACATTTATTAGACTCAAAATGACATTTTAAAGCTTCATTTCCGGTTTTTCTTGTTTTTCGTTTTCAGTGGTTTATTATTTATTAATCAACTAGAATCTTTGTTCATTTTATAAAATTCTAAAGCTTAAAATTTTCCTGGGTTTCTTTGTTTCTGGTCTTATTTTAAATTGCTTATTAAGTTATCATTATTTTTTTACAACAATATATATACATATATATATATATATATATATATATATATATATATATATATATATATATATATATATATATATAAAATATACTATAAAAAATACTAAAAATGATGAATTTTATATATATACATATAAAATTCATCATTTTTAGTATTTTTTTTATAGTTTATTTTATTATTTCAAGTTTTAAAGAATGTTTTTTTTTTTAAATTCTTAATTTAGATACTTAAAAATGGACCTGATTATTTTTAAGATATTTTTTTTGCACTGCGTTTCATTATTAATTTTATAAAATGTTTTGAATTGTTTTGTTGCGTTTTTTTGGTCTGAAGACTAACATTCTTCTTGTACCTAATTAACATATAAATGTTGTCGTTTATCACTCGGAATCTGTTTTACATAATTAAGGTAGACAATCTTTTATTTCTCTGGGAAAAATGTTTTTTTTTTAAAAAAAATAAATTTGGAAACGAAATTCATTTTATGCGAACTCATTTCTCTCTTTTTACTCTTTTGTCTCAATTGGAAAATCAGACACTTAAAACTTCTCACTAATCAATAACTCTTTTATTTTAATCTTGTTTATTGAAAAACAAACAGGTCTTTTAAAATAATTGATTTTAATTTTATTACGAAGTCTTGGATGCATTTTTGTGCGACAAAAGACTTTTTAAGATGATTTATGAATAGCTAGCTGATTTTTAAATTCTCATTATTCTGTCTTTCAGTAGAGAAAAAATAGTTTAGAACCTATAGAAGGCGTAATCACATAAGACTATTTTCATGTTGATACGCTCGTATCTTTCAAAATAAACTATTTTTTATAGACAAAATTAAAAAATAATGTGTCATTTTCAACCTCACATAGAAAGCTTATTATGAAAGATATCAACATGTAAATTACCCTTGAGTGATTAAGTGACCTTTCTAGTTTTTAAAACATAATCAAGTTTCTCTTCACTTTGCACCTGAAGATAGAATAATCAGAGATTGAAATACGTTTTCATTTTAAAACCACTTTAAGGTTTAAATTCAATAAAGAAACTTGCAACTTTGAATTTCAACTTGAACCCTCAGAACACAGGGACGTGAAGATGTTCTTGAATTCTTTACAAATGTTTCTAATTTTCTAAATACATTTTTCAACTTATGTTTCTTAAAATTACTAGAAACATCTTAGAAAAAAAGAACCGATTAAATAAAAAGCTGAGAATTTAGAGGAAGAAATTTTTTTTAGTTGATTACAAAAATCTTAGTTAATAAATATAAATGTGAATTACGTCGAGTGGAAAGTCTGTTGTAAAACAAAATGGCAAAAAGATCTCTAAAATCAATAATAACATTGGTGTATCACATTGTATACAGCAAACATTGGAACCGAATCTTCTCTTTTTTTTCTCTCTCGCTCTCTTTCAATAAAAGAAAACCTCGATTCACATTGATGTTTCTGGTTTAATTTCTTGGTCAGAATTAGATTCCAACATTTTGTAAAAAAAAAAAATTGAAGCCGAGTTCAGCCCATTAAACTTTATAATGAGCCCATTCCACTTAGTCCACGAGGCCCACGTAGCCTTTAGCTCCTAAGAAACACACGAAACCAAAAAGGCAAATGAAGTTCATGGGATTTTATCATAAGAACTGCTAAACCGATCCCAGCCCATTGGGGGGGGGGCATCTTTGGACTTTTATAAAAGTCCACTGCCTAGTGGACTTTTTATGTACAGTAGGTTTCTAAGTCTTTTCTAGTCTCGAGTGAATTTGTCTTCTCAATATTTGTCTTTTTATTTGTCTCTCTCACTCATTTAGGCCTGGAAATGAATTATCTAAAGAAGAAAATCAAAGGCTCGAAGAAGGCGGCCATCACTGACGACGATGACTTGGATCCCAATTTGTTCCACGTTCCCCATTCCAGAGAGGGAGCTCCCAGTGGTTGGGTGCCTTACGACGAACGGATAGACGAAGAATCGGAAGAGTGGCGAGCCTTTCGACTTCTTTCTCAACGTGTCACTGAAACCCTTCAGGAAACAAAAGAGAATCTAAGTAAAATCGTAGCCACAACTGCACTTTCGGAAAACAGTCGTGATATCAAACAAGTAACTGTTGGCGAAGAGACTTCGTACCAATCTAACGGACTTCCAACTTCAGGAATCAAACAAGAGAAACCAGAACGTCCACCTCCACCTTCAACTTCTTCGTTGTCGTCATCATCATCTCGACCTCCGAGACCTCCACCACCGAATTCGGACAATACAGACAAGTTCGAAGCAGCTTTTGCAGGTTCAACTGCATTAGATTTTGGTTCTGGATTTGAATTCAAGAAGAAATCGGTTGGTCCACCGAGACCACCGCCACCACCTCCTGCTGCTGCTGCACTTGAATTCGATTTAGGACACGAGTTTGGTTTCGGTCAAATCTCACCAGCCACTTCGAAATCTGTTTTGAAAGCTACCGGTAGTTTATTTCTAGATGATGACGTTTTAGGAGCATCTGGTCTTGATGATGATGGAGACGATCCGTTCGACACTTCGTTCGTAAACGAAGTACGACCAAAGTCACCTTCTTCTTCTCCTCCTCCTCCTCCTCTTTCTTCTTCATACAATCCGGATCTTATTATCGGAACAGCAGCTGCGGCTGCTGCTGCTGCTCAGAGCGTCCACGGTGTTATTTCCGAAGACGAATTAGAAACGTTCGGAGAAGTTTCCGAAGAAGACGATCCATTTATTGTAAAGGAATCTCCTGTGTTACCAACAACGGAAGCCATGGATCCTTTCGAGTCGTTTCTTCAAGGGACTTCTGGTCAAACAGAAGTCAGAGCTAAATCGCCAAATCCTTTCCTCGTAGACGCCGAAGACTTAAATTACATGTCCAGTAGTAATCCCTTTACGTGTGCTTCATCCAACGATGATGATGATCCATTTGGCGTTCAGTTGGCACCAAATCCGTTTGCAGAAATGACGAAAACGACAACGGATGATCTGTTTGGATTCGATAATGCCGACATTCCAACGGAAGGAAAAGTTAAAACGACAACAAGCAACTTTTTCGATTTGCTCGGTTATGAGACCGAAGTTGTGTCTGAGGATCTTCCACCTCCTCCTCCTCCTGTTCCTGCTCCTCCGACTATCAATGGCGTTGTATTAACTAATCCGTTTGCAGCTTTTGCTCAAGATAAAGAAGCAACTTCAGCACCTTTAGTTATGGATTCTCATTTTGATCCTTTCGATACCGTCGAATGTTCGACGGAAGTTTTTATGGCTACGAATCAGTCCGTGATGTCTTCCCAGAAGTCCGGTTTCGAGGATCCGTTTGGTTCCGAGAAAAGGGGCTCGATCCCTGCTGCTCCTTCTTCAGAAAACCTATTTTCACTCGAGGATAATTCTGAACTTTTTTCGGTCGATTCAATGACGGCCACTTCGTCGAACGTTCCTCCTTCATTAAATTTGACTCCAGTCGCTCCGGACATCACATCCAAAGAATCTCCTCAGATCGATTTCTTCACTACTGATTCTAAAGTTGTAAATGTATCTGGAGTTAGTGTCGAATTGAGTGAAGTGTCACCGAATACAATGGACGAATTTGATGAATTTTTGTGCAGAAAAGAGGAGCCTGTCGCTGCGAAAATAACAACTTCTGCGCCTGTTCCAGTAGCCAGTGGTCCTCCACCTCGTCCTCCTCCACCTACGAGACCAGCACGGCCACCACCTCCAAACATTGCAGCCAAACAACAACCGGATGTGGTAGAAAAGAACGTTTGGGACGCATTTTCAATTGGTGAAGACGATGTGACCACTTCTTGTAATGTGGACTCCATAGTTGAAGATCCGTTTGCGACACCTGTTCCACCTTTTGAACCCGATATTAAACCAGATGTGGTAGAAACTGGTATAAGGCGACCGAGTGGCGATGTCGTCTCTTTCGATGCTTTTGGAACTAGTTCCGAAAGAAAGGCGTCCATTCCAGTGGATGACTTTTTAAGTGGAATCGAATCGATACCGACAAAAGTAGTTAGCGAAGTTAATGTCGTTTCTCCTGCACCACCAGCATGTGTTGCAGACGTTCTCGATTTCTTCGGAGATGTTCCAGATATGCCTCTCCCTCCTCCTCCTCTTCCTCCTATTCTTCCTCCTTCTGATTTTGCATCAAAGAAATCGGTAGATGAGGTTGATTTTTTCGTTGGAGAATCTTTAAATACAAATATCAGCTTCGATAAGCCTCTTTCGAACATACTGGAACCGACTCCGATGGCACCAACCATTTCATTACTAGAGACGACAGTTCAAGACAGTGCGGTGCCTTTCACTGACATGTCCACTTTTGACGCCTTCGAGGCGAAATTCGAGAGTACGGCTAGCGAGTCGGTGATGTCCGATGCCTTCGATCCGTTTGGTGGTGGGTCGGTTTCGGGTTTCGAAGCCGCACTTAAAACAGAGAAAGAAGTGTCACAAGGTTTTGGAGCCCCAGATGATTTCGATCCATTTTTTGCTATCAAGGAAACACCAGCTGCACCTAAACCTAGTCCGGCACGGTTCTTCACAAAATCCAGCGATCAAGCCGAAGAGTCCGATTCCGATTCTGACGATACGGGACCTGACTTTTCTGTATTTATCAGACCCAAGATGAAGGAGAAAGACGAGGCGAGTTCTCTTCACTTAGGTCCAATTCCAGCTTTGGCTCCTCCACCTAAATCTCCGATGCGTAGTCCTCCATCTCATACGTCACCACGTTTTAATCCTTTCGACAAGGAACCTGGAGCTGCAATGGAAGAGGCTTCGCAGTTCGTTGACGTCGATACGTTTTCTGCTGTTTTTTCGGAACCTGTTTCTACCGTAGAGGTGCCTCACGATCTACCTGGAATACTTTCATCTAGTACTGCAGAAATCGGTAAAGAAGCAACGCCAAAGATAGGAGCGATCGAGACACAGGGAGAATCACAGGAGAGTCCAGGAAGTCCACTGTTTGAGGCGGACGACACCGAACCTCTAGAAGACTTTTGGCCGAAACTTGGTGTCGAGGGTTGGGATTTGATGTTGCGACAACCCAGCAAGAAGAAACTGACTGGTCAGCGTTTCTGGAAGAAGGTGTTTGTTACTTTATCGGATAATGGAGTGTTGCACTTGTACAACAAACAGGAGGACAAAGATGCTTTTCAGGAACTACCGCTCCAGGCATGTTACTCGATGACAGAGATCGGAGCTCAGCAATACGATAATTACGGAAAGATCTTTACGGTCAAGTTGCAATATGTTTTCTACAGAGAAAGAGTAGGAGTTCGTCCCGGACAGATATCTAAAGTTACTCATGGTCAGGTCACAAGTTTAGGTCAACTTGCCAAATTGGGACTTCCTTTGGAACATTCGCCTCAGGTCTCTCAACTTCTAAAGCTCGGTACGCAGAATTACGAAGAGCTTCGTGTCTTCATTCGTGTGATAGAAGACGGACTTTTTCGACTATCCGTTCATCGTGATAGAGCGTTAACTTATAAGACGGAAGAAGTTCAAGTGACTGTGGTCGATGAACTGCGTGCCGAAGTACAGCCAAATGGCGTGGTGCTCAAACAGTTGGCTCGTGTGAGAGTCTTCTTGTTGGCATTTATAGTTGGAATGCCTGACGTCGAAATCGGACTGAACGACATCACGAAACAGGGTAAAGAGGTTGTAGGACGACACGACATCATACCCGTTATCACCGAAGAGTGGATCAGATTGGAAAAATGCGAGTTTCATTCTTGTGTTACGGTCAACGAGTTTGAGAAAAGTAGAAATATAAAGTGAGTTTCGGTTCTCTTTCCGTTGAGAGTTCTATTGTAGTTCATAATTAAAATTTTGTCGTAGGTTTCATCCTCCCGATGCTTGTTTCTTTGAGATTATGCGTTTCAGAATAAGACCACCGAGAAATCGTGAACTTCCTTTACAGGTAAACGGACATCGCATAACAGCACTTACTTTTATTTATTTTGAACGCTTTTGTCTTTTTTTCAAAGGTGAAAGCTACGATGTCAGTTGTTGGAAATCGTGTTGAAATTCGTGCAGACGTCCTCGTTCCCGGTTGCATTAGCCGTAAACACGGACAGATTCCATGCGAAGATGTGGCCATTCGTTTTCCGTTGCCGGAATGTTGGATTTATTTGTTTCGTGTCGAGAAACACTTTCGATATGGATCTATTAAATCGGCTGCGAGGAAACCGGGAAAGATTAAAGTAATTGTGCCTTTGTGATTTGACTACAATTGTGTCTGGTCGTTGGTTAACCGTTTTTTCGTCAAAATTATACTTAATTTAGGGGCTGGAACGTATCATGGGTGCCGGACTGACGATGGAACCTAGCATGATAGAAGTGTCCACCGGACAAGCAAAATACGAACATCAACATCGTGCCATCGTCTGGAGAGTTCCGAGACTTCCCAAAGATGGACAAGGTGCCGTTTGAAAATTCGCTGCCGATTCTCACTCGAATCGTCTGATATTATTTTTTCTTCCAGGTGCTTACACGACGCAACTGTTCGTTTGTCGCCTGGAACTGACGTCGTACGATCAGATTCCGGCAGAATTCGATCGTTTCATTTACGTCGAGTTTACGATGCCGGCAACGACCGTCTCACACACGACGGTTCGTTCCGTGTCCGTAACGAATCCTAATCCTCCCGAGAAGTATGTCAAGTACTTGGCTCGACACAAATACAGAGTCGAACTAGAACACGTTACGGCCACTTCAGAATGCGATTACGTGGCAGCTACAACAGGAGGAGGAGGTGGAGGTGGAGGTGGTGGTGGTTCCACTTCTGGAAATGGATCCGATGCGCCTTCACACTGATCACGTGGATTTCTTTACTTAGGATTGAAATTCTCTTCCTCGTACACGTTTTTTTTGGTATCCGATGGTTCGGTTAAGTTTATCGGTAACTCGGTCGAACTTATTGTCGGATGGGTAAATTACTCTTTAAGAGAGGGTTGCACGGAAAAAAAAAAGAGGTAAGGACTCGGTAAGTGTCCATTGTATCGATTGTCAGCTGTTATTCTTCTGGAGCTTGGTGTATTTAATTAAAACTTGTTTTTCTATCTTTTCTGCTCTGTCATTATGGGTCAGATTGTACTGAATGACATTTTGACTTTGTGACATTAAGCATGAATTTGGCTTTTGTTTTGATTTATTCTTAAAGAGATTATTTTAATGAGAACTTTAAAAAAAAACCTTTTGTCGTCGTCAGTGGTGTTGTGTCGCCTGCAAATATGTATTTGCATTTCTCAGCTAAAACATGTGCTGTTTTTGCATTTGCGATGCAGCAATAATAATTTAAAAAAATATCTATCTATCTCTTGGCTTTCTTGATCAAATTTTCAAAATTACTTCAAAATACGAAGGAAGAAAAAAAGACATTTTGAACATTAGTATTATAGTTGAACTCTTATGTGTGTCTCTTATCACTTTCTATCCTTTCTGCAGTGCCCTGTGATTTCTTATCACTCATATCTCGTGTTATAATCGTCTCTCTTTGTTCAATGTTGTTGTTGTAAAATGTTGGTTCGAGTCCGTATAATAATGGCTTCTTGGGTCTTTCGATCTTTTGTTGTCTAAAGCATTATGACAATGTACAGCAATACACCAAAGAGATATTTCTATATGTAAATTATATTGAAATATATATTTATGGCTTAAGTATGTCTATAGCTGCAACAAACTTTAGGTTTTTTTCTTTTTGAAAATAACTTCACTTTATTCGCCTATTTTCACCTCACTTGAAACAAAGTAGCTCAGAACCAAAATAAATAAATACTATTATTATATTTATGTGTGAGAGTGTATGGCGTATTTAGATTATATAATATGTATATTTCAAAATATATTGGTTAATCGATCCTCGTAGTGTTGAAAATATCTCGAAAATGGTGGATATATCTTGTTATGATGAGGTTGTTATTTAGAAACAAAAAAAAAGTTCAGTCGTCAAAGTTTCACTATTGAATTATTTAATATAATGTGTGTTCCGCACTGTGACATAATCTGAAACAACTTTGCGTGTTGTTGTTAAATTGTTGTAAAATAATCAATTTTCATTGGAAGACATCTTTTAATGTGTAAACGACCCTTGAACGCTGGTTATTAATTTTGTCTTTTTGAAGCTAAAATTAAAGAGAAACTTTGAAAGTGTTTTAGAAACTAGAAGAGTAGTTCAATCACTTAAGAATAATTTTATGTTGATATCTTTTAAAATAAGTTTTTTTATGTTTAATTTTTGTCTTAAAGTTTATTTTAAAAGATAACGTGAAAATATACTGTTAAGTGATTAGTGCTGCCCTTGTAGTTTCTAAAATACAATACTTTGTTTCTTTTAATTTTGCTCTTGAAAGACAGAATTAATGAAGTGTTCGACAAATCAGCTGTTCATAATACATCTTAAGGTGCAAACAACTGTATTAATTAAATTGTCCTAAATGTGTTGCGTAGAGTTAGGATTTGAAAAAATAATTTACTTATATGGCCGTATTCTAAAACGTTACTTCAGTCAAAGTGAAACTTAAAAACTTTCTATAGACTTACTATACTTGCGTCGTGGTTTAATTAAGCTAACTTTTATGTTAAGCAACGTTTTTGAATACAAGGGTTATTACTTATTACTAGGGCTCGGATTTTTATGCAATATCCAGCAAGTGTTTCACAATTTGTGGCCCAACTGCCAATTGTGAAGTGTAATCATCATCATTAGAGCAACTGTTTATTATGCTTTTTCTAATAAAAAAATGGCTGGTTAGAGGCTAGATGTGTGATTACTATCTGTTGTCAACTAGAGTGCTAGCCTCTAACCAAGTGTTTTTGATTGAAAAAAAAACCATAATTGTTGGTTGATCTAAACTGAGATGGTTACTTCACAATTGGCACTTGGGCCACAGATTGAGAAACAGTTGCTTGATATTGCATAAAAATCCGAGCCCTATTTATTACTCTCAAATTTTGAGAGTATGTATGTATTTATTCACTGTCTTGAAAGTTTTGCTTAATAGTTAAAAAATAATCTGAGATTTCTCTCGAGAGCAATTAGACAGGCACTCATTTTTTTTTTAAAAAAACTTTCAGTATAAATTTTTACGATAGTGAATAATAAATAACCTTTCATGTAATCAATATGTATGTAAAACACACATTATAAAAGTTATTGTTTTTTGCTCAGGACTAATTATATTTCATTTTAGTTTGTGTGTTTAGTCCACATATTGCCTTTTTTTGTTAATATTTTTATGTATATCAGTTTTTTTTTCTCGCTGCGTTGAATGATTAGGAGTTTCACGATGACCATTGTCCACTTCCCACTTGTAACAAATTAGTCAAAATGATTAACATTTATCTTCAAAAAAGAACAAAAACTAATGAGATATCGTGAAACTCTTCATTCTTGTTAATAGGAATTACAGACTTTTTTCTCCTCTGTTTTATTTTGTGATTAAGATTTTTTTTTTCATTCTTAAATTTTTTTATATTTGTGTTTTTTTTTAAATATTTTAAATAATTTTAACATGATGTTGTCATAATTGATTTATTTCATATATCTGATTGTAAATATATTACGAGGTTTAACATAAAACATTCCTTAACATTGTTAGAAAATTGTTTTAATTTATTTGATGATTTTAAAGTATATAAACGACCCTTGAACTCTGCTTATTCTTGTCTTTGAAGAGTAAAATTAAAAGAAACTTGTGTTTTATAAACTAGAAGGGTAGCTCAACCCTAAATGGTTAAACAACCTTTCTAGTTTCTAACACCATTTCAATTTCTTCTTGGTGTTTCTCTTCTAAAATCAGATGTTCATAAAACATCTTAAATTAGAAATTCAACAAAAAGAATCTCAGTGGATCTCATTTTTATCTTTTAATTAATAACTTTTATTGAAAAAAATTGTTTTGTGTGTTTTTTTTGTGTGAAATTACCAAAAAAAAAAAGAGAAGAATTTAATAATATTGTTCATTGTGGATATATTATATTTCATAACGTCTTAGTTTTAAAAAAATACTTTGTAATTAATGTTTTAATTGTTTATTTATAATTAAAAAGGTTTCATCATGATAATTAACCGTTTAGGTTTATTGTGCAAAATAAAAGATGATTTTCTCCTTATTGTGGCTCTTCTGAAATTGCAAAATATTTTAAAATCTACTATTCATAAAACAGCTAAAATACACTTTGTCGTAAAATGAAATAATAAAGCAATTTTTTTTGTCGATTTTAATATTTTTATTATTATTTCAAGAAATAAACGCATTTGATAAGAACGGTTGTAACGGTGCAACAAGAAGTAGAAGAAGAATTGACAGCTCGATGCTCAAACTCCTTAGAAGAACTAATCGTGAACGGTTAACATTTCTTGTAATAGGTGCTAATGAAATAATTAAATATAAATAAAATAAGAGGGCCTCCTAGAGCCCCCCTCCCCCCCCCCCCTTGCAACAAGCTTAATGTAACAAAAACTAACCTAGGTTAAATTAGGTTAGAAAAGGAAAGATAAAACAATGATAATAATTAAATACGTTAATTAAACATGACTGGAACAACGGGAATAATAAAATACGTTTAACTATACACTTTTACCAAACATTGTTCAAATTTCCCGCCAAATAGTGACATTTTTACTTTTTTTAAAATTTTATATAAAATTTATGTTTAAAGTTATTATTGTGAAACTTGATCCATTATTTTCTCTGATTTATTGAGTTTATAATTAATTATTGATTTATTTTTGTAAATAATCCTGAAAATAGTTTCATCAAAAAGAGAAATCGTTTATCTTCCATAGACACGTGTACAATGTATTGTACAAATGAACTTCCTGTTACCTGGATGACGTCATGCCCACTTTTTCATATAAGAAAAGCACTTAATACACATCGATTCACCTAAAATACATCCGGATGTAAACATCATGTTTCTATGGAAGCCTGTTTGGGACAACGGGCGCAATAATACTGAGCACCTAAATCTAAATAAAACTAACCAAAAGTAAATAAACCTACCTAATATATACTTAATAACAAACGATTATTGTTAGAAAATGATGAAAAAAATAATTTGTATCAGCCGAGATTCGAACTTAGGCCTTCCACAAGAGCCGAAGATGTTATTTCTGTTTCAAATTGGGACCTATTTGTTTACATTAAGCTTTTAACATTGCTTATTTGCAATTGTCTGAATGGCGTAGTGGTAACGTCTGGGCCTCTAGATCCTGAGGCCAGTAGTTCGTATCAGGGTCATGTCGTTTAGTTTTTAATTATTTAAAGATTAAATTAGATATTTAGAATATCGATTCAAAAATAATATCGATATGAAATCGATTTAAAAATGAATTTCATTATTGTATCAACATAAATATATGTTTTAAACTTCTAGTATAATATGTAGAGAAGGCTGAATTTCGCAATTGGTAAGAGCACACCTGACTGTTTCCTTTCGAAAATATTTTTAAAGTAATAATAATTTTTTAATTTTTTATTATTTATCGTTTAATAAAAATCGATGTAGAAAAATCGATGTTTGTATTGCAAACATCGATGTTTGCCTAGTCTTCAATCAATTTCAATGAATCCAACATGGCGTCAATAAGCGAAAAGAAGTTAGTTCGTTCCAAAAGTGGCCTAAGAATCGTTTCTTGCTATGAAAACGGTCGTAGTCCATTCGAATTAAGTGAACCACCATGGATTCCTGACAATGAGGTGATATTTTTAGTTGGACTCGAGTTTTAATGGCTGAAAACTAAACTTTAATGTAAAGGCAAAACAAGTCAATTACGTGAAAAAGGTGGACACTCTTGTTAGTTACATGTAATGACTATCAGGTGGCGCATAGAGGGAGACGTTTATTAACGTTGTAAATGACATGAGCGCCATCTCGTTGTGACAACGGGATATTAATGTGACTATTGAGTGTCTTGTTTATTTTTGTTGATGTGCATTTATGATTAAATGTACAAATTGGTGGTCATTTCGAAGATGTGATGGGTCGTAAAAAATCTAATTTATATTTTAATTACAGTGTTTTCAATGTATGCATTGCCTGATGAGATTCGACCTTCTAAAACGAAGAGTAGGACAGCGTTTCAAAACAATTGAACTTGCTGCTTCAAAGCATAATTTGAATGTTTTTCTTTAAATTTATCTTGTCATAGCATCATTGCCGTCGTTGCGGTCGTATCTTTTGCAGCGGTTGTTGCGATGAGAAAGTGGCTCTTCCTCGAATGTGTTTTGTCGATCCCGTCCGCATGTGCGCCTCGTGTGTCGACACCACTCGAAAGGAAAACGAATTCTACGACAGGCATCTCAAAACGCTTACAAACGGTTTTACACTTTTGATGGATTCGTTTCTCTAGTCTCATCTATATTACAAATAACATCTGCCTGTTTTGGCTTTTTTAGGAGCTTTTTTCGAACTTTCTGGGTCACAGTTTACAAACAGAGAATCGAATGTGACCAATTCGTACATTTGCAAGTTATCTGCCGATCATAGGTTTTCTTTTTTTTTCTGATATAGTTTCTTCTTTTCAATGGGTGACCGATTGATCGTTTTTCTTGTCCTTTTTCGTTGTAGGCAGATCGTATTCGAAGGTGACGGTCCCGATTGTCCACTCAGACAACCATTAGAAGTTGAACAGATACAGAATGCGAAGGTTATTCGGCCTCAGTTAGAAGATTATCAGGGTTTGTTTGTTTTTATTCGTTACAATTATTTAGCAGTTATAGCAAAAACGTTGCTAGATTTGTCATTATTATTTAGCTTTATATGTTCCATTGTTGTGTTATATTTGCATTTTTTTCATTGCTATGGTTCGTTATAAGAAGACCGTAATCATTTACTTCTATTTTAGACTTAATTTTGGATGTAATATCAGGTAAATGAATCTCTGAAAGAATCGTTACAATCGAATAATAAGAGAAATGATTTTGTATTTCGAGTGGGGAAAAGTGGGGAATTAAATTCTGTTTCTTGTGATTGGGGGTTTGTTTTAGACAACGGTACAGCAGCCGCTACCGGACTTTGCATCTCTTACGGACGGTATCGTAATGATCCGTCTTCTACGATCACTTTAACTATCGGAACCGCTGGCACAAATAAGCTGCAGTCGGCAGCTTGGATTTCTGCCATTCTCAAGGTTTTTAGCGGCGTTTGTTACGTCGAAATTAAATTCATTCACTTGTCTTTTTTATTCTCGATAAAAACTTGTCTTAGGCCATCAAGATGATGTTTGAATCTCGTGGGCCGACAAATCCGTAATAATAATTGCTTAAAATGACGCCAAGAAATGAAGGAGGATTTCTTGGGGTTTGATTTTATTATTTTACATATGAAATTTACTCATTTTAATGATGCTTTTATTGTTATTAATTAACGAATCATGTGTAAGTGATCTATTGAAGTTAGCTCCTTTTTTAAAGTTTTTATTATTATTTTTACAAAAGCGATGACTAAATTTGGTTAAAACCTTGAGCATACTCAAATTTATATTTTTTTTTTGGTTTAATGAATTGAATCTTTGATAAATGACTTTGTCGTTATTATTTTTATTATTATTATTATTATTATTATTATTATTATTATTATTATTATTATTACTGTTATTATTGTTTTTATTTCGAAATAATTCGAGTCATGAAATTTAATAGTTTTCTGACTTGACTTGTGGTTGTAAATATAATTAAAACTGTTGTGTTGGAAAATTGGTCTCAAAAATGAGATTTGAAATCATTTAAGGTGGTTTTAAAGTATAAACGCCTTGTAAACTTTGATTATTTTGTCTTTCCGTTGCAAAATATAGAAAAGCTTGAAAGTATTTTAGAAACTTGACGGGTAGCTCAATCACTTAAGGGTATTTTCATGTTGATATCTTTCAAAATACACTTTTTTAAACACAATATTTTTAAGTTTGTGTCTGTTAAACATTTATTTTGGAAAATATCAACATAAAAATACAGTTACAATAAGTGACTGAACTACCGTTCTAGTTTCTAAAACATAATTTCTGTTTCGTGTTGTTGCTTTTGAAACCGCAGAATAACCAGAGTTCAAAAATTACCTTTGGTCATAAAATATCATAAGAGGCGTGCATAGTTCTAACTTTTTGAATTTGGGCCTCATTATTACTCTTATGATTGAGGATGAATCTTTGAAGGGAACTTTGTAAATGACCCTCTTTCTTATCTGCTTCTTCGAGTCTTTTATTTGTAGGTGATATTGATTAACCATCTAAAGGATATCATAGGAGAGTGATATTTGACCCTAAATCGATGGGCCTTTTATTTCTCCATCAGTTACAAGTACAAAATACAGGGTGTTATCAATAATATAAAAGTAATTTTCATTTTTTTTTTCAACATGGGTCATAAAACTCTTTATTGTAATAACTTTTTATTAGTTATTATTACATTCATAGACAGAAACAAAAAGTGTGTTGTTGCTTAGCAATACTATAAACAAAGATGACGTTACAATTATTTTTAAACACCCTGAGCCTCTAGTTTCAAGAGGGGGTGATAAGGCGGAAGCGGGCCACTGTCTGGCACGCGTGCCACATAGTGTCAATTGATTCTTCAAAGAGGTGTAAAGTTAGTTGAGCATCTCATAATAAGAGTAGAAATGGGATTGGCCACATTTTATCGATTTGGATGTGTATCATTTTTGAGGCAAAGGGTGTTTTGAGGGGAAAAAACCTTTTCATTTTCGCACACCTTCCATTTATTCTCCGCCCCCGTGTCTCTTTTTGCCACCTTTAACTATGAAAATGGTTAAAGAAAATAAAGACGTTTATGTCTTTGACGCATGTAGTAAAACCGTCTTAACGAAAACGTGTATTTTATAAGGTGGTAAAGAAAGAACACATTTCCTAATATAAGATGTCTCAAAATAATCATTTATTATATATATATATTTATTATACAATTGGTCTTATGACATCTTGATGTGAAAAAGTGCGACTTTGAAACACAAATACGATGCTTCATTTTTTTTTCTTGATGTCTCTGCATGTCAAATTCATAAACGCAGCTTTTTATATAAAAAAGCTAAAATTTTAAATTAAATTGTGTGTGTTTTGTGAGAATTTTTTGACGTAACCTGAGTTGATAGACAGGTTTATATTGCATTTTTCTACAGTCGTGTTTTTGTGTGTGTTCTATTTCGTTGTTTTGTGTGGCTGAAGTTTTCGATTGATCAATGAACGGGCATGACGTAAATTTTAACAGCCTCATTGACAACAAACGGATTGAAGTGTGTGTGTTTTTGGTCAGTTTTTACAGTGAATGACAGACTGAATAAGTTCCTTATTTTGTGTTGTTGTTGATGATGATTAGGATGAGACTGATAATCATTTAACTTTTATATATGAATAGACCTATTTAATTAGACATTTGTTTTAGTGTTTTTTTTTATTCAATTCAGTTCATTTTTAATATTTTGGATCTTTTGTCTATTGGTCATTTCATTCAGTTGTAAAAACTTGACCCATGGCTACTGATGAATGTGAGTGAACTCGATGAACTGGACACTGATGATACACATTTTTGAAAGAATTCTTTAAAAACTTTCATTTTAAAAAAATACAAAAGTTTGAGCTGAATTCTTGAAAAGTGAAAAAAAAAATTGTGCTAATATTTTTTTTGTTAATTTGTTGAGGAGATTAATTTTACAATGGAGCATCAATTACATTTTAAACTTGTATTCTCTATGTATAAACAACCTGACGGAAGTCCAGTTTATTTTAAAGTGGACGGTCAAAGGTTTCGTAATACGAGGACCATCAAATTACACACTGATGTCACTTATAGGTTGGATTTCACTTTGAAGCCAACGCAGGTTTTAGAGTGAGTTTCATCCATTAATTGTAGTTAAGTTGGTTTTAAATTGTAAACACCTTTTGACCTTTTGATTATTCTGTCTTTCAGGAATAAAATTAAGAGACACTTAAGTGTTTTAGAAAGTATTTTGAAAGATATCAACATGATGAAAACACAATTAAGTGATTGAGTTATCTTTCTAGTTTCTAAAACAATTAGTTTCTCGTAATTTTACTCCTGAAAGCTTCTTTTTCATATACCGTCTTCTTAAGGTGGTTTTAAAGTTTAAAGGCCTTTTGAATTCGGATTATTCTGTCTTTCAGAATAACAAAATCAAAAGAAACTAGAAAGTGTTTTAGAAACTAGAAGGGTAGCTCAATCACATAAAGCTATTTTCATGTTTATATCTTATAAAATGAATTTTTTATGACATTTTGAAAACGACCCAACTTTAAGCAGACAATATTTTTGTCCATAAAAAGTTTATTTTGAAAGATATCAACAAAAAATGCTATTAAGTGATTCAGTTAGCCATTCTAGTTTCTAGTACGCTTTTAATTTCTCTTTAGTGTTGCTCTTCTGAAACTGCTGAATAATCTGAGTTTCCAAATTATGCTATTCATAAAATAGCATGTTAATTTTGTTATTTTAATTGTTATATTAAACTAAATTATTATTAGTTTTTCTAGTTTTCGTGAGTTTAATTTTTGGAAGCAGTCTGTATAATTGCTTTTACGGTTAAATCGATTTTGAATAAGTTGAGAGATGAACGGAATAATTTCTGTTTCAGAATGAAAAGGGGGGAATGATGAAAAGTAACGTTAAATTGCGGTCCGTTTTGCTTCAGCGCCTTTTTCAAACACATTTTTCCACTTTCCATTTCAATAAAACAGCATCACTCTTTAATGAGATTTTCGTTCTTCGTTATTTGGGGAAAAAATACGAATAAATTTATTAATTTATGTTTTCGAATTTAATTAAAAAGTCTTATTTAGAATGGAAAGAAATGTTTTGTTAGAATTCATATATAAAAAAGCTTTATTTTAGCTTTATATTAGCTTTATTTATTAAGGAATAGTTAAAATAGAAATGTTGTTATTCCTTCCTGTTTAAATTTAGGTTTACTGTGAAAAATTGAATATTTTTTTTTACAAAATATTTACTTTCCTGTTTTTCTTCAAATTTAAACGGATGAACCAGAAAATGGTTTATTTTTCAATGCCATTTCTCAATTTGTGAGTAAACAACCAAAATTTGAAATTGCTTTGACTTGTAAACATCACTCTCAGATTTGTTGATTATTGGAATAGAAACGGATAAAAGGGTTTTGAAGATTTTAAGGTTTTTTTTTTCTGCTTTGAAATTTGAAATTTATAATTTATGATAAACTGATTTTCTAACTCTGATCCTTCTACGTTTTAGTAGAAACAAAGAGAAATCGAAACTGTGTTAGAATCGGGGTATAGAACTGGAGTCATCTTAAAAGTTGGATTATTTTCAAACTTTGGCGTAAAATGTTTATTTTAAAAGATATCAACATGAAAATATGCTTAAGTGATTGAGCTACATTTCTAGTTTCTAAAACACTTTTCAAGTTTTTTTTTTTAATTTTGCTCCTGAAAGACAGAATATGGAGAGTTTGAGGTGGGGATTACAATTTAAAATTACCTTAAATTATTTTGGAATATATTAGGAATACCGAATATTGGAAAGACGTTAGGTTTTTAAAAATTGAATGAAAGTATTTTATAATTTTGTATTTGTAATATCTAGTTTAGTTATATTTTAAAGGGCATATGTGGTTAGCAACAATTGTTCATTTCTAACTATGAATGTCTATTGTCTTTGGTGTATTGCTGTAGCAGAGGACATAAATAAGTTGGTCTAATGATGGCATAAAGTATGACCCTGAACGATGGCAATCACTGCCAACACTATATTCTCCAAATGTAATATTATGAATGTATGGATAAAGAAAGGAAAAGGGTTCCTTTTATCTTTTGGGAGTAATATATATATATATATATATATATATATATATATATATATATATATATATATATATATATATATATATATATATATATATATATATATATATATATATATATATAAAGAGAGAGAGATCTTATTTTCTTTTGTTTTGTTTGTGTTTTGTCTTTTCTATGGGTTCATTTAATGAAAAACAACAAAGCAAAAGCTTTCTTATTAGCTTTGAGATTTCTGCTTTTTTTCAATTAATTTTCTCTGTTGTTGTCTTTCGCAGTTTATTCGTCAAATTTAGCACCAAAATATAAACCATACGTAGAGGTAGCTCAACTAAGAGCTCTTTCTATATGGAATCAGTGCTATAGTACTGAGTTAGAGCTAAGTTTCAGTGGTGGGAAATAATTTGAAAAATGTAATGAATTTTACTGTAATTCAATTACTTTTTTTAGTAATTAGTAATTCATCACATTCCAAGTGAAGTTTGCAAGACAAGAATGTCTTCATTTTCTCGTTGTTCCCGGAGTTCCTGCAGCTTCGAAAATTCATTGCTTGTGAAAAGATAAAAGATCTCTTTTCAAAAGTAATTAATTTACTTTGAGAAAAATTAGTTATCGTCATTATTTTTTTAAATCTACTAATTGTAATTGTGTTCAATTACGTTTTTCCGGATGTAATTAGTAATTGCAATTCATTACTTATTTTAATGATTTCATACAGCTTTGTAAAATATATTCAAGGTTCTCTTTATGAAGAGAGGTATAAAATAAGGGACTGTATTTGAAGTTGAAAAACAATTTTACAATGCTCAGTCAAATGAAGAGATGGTTAAGAGGGAGGTTATCTTAAAAGACGTTGTTTTTTAATATGAAGTTGAACTACCTCTATTTATATACATTACTTAGCAAATGTCCTCTTATTCCTTTGTATTTTAAAATGATTGCAGGATTTTTCTTCTTTCTCTATTTCTCTTTATTCAATTCAATTATCATTGATAGCAGATTTGATCAAAATAAGAAAAATCTTGTTTTCTATTTTTGTTCTGAGATCAGATTGAAATTCGATCGATATTTTGAGGAAATTCCTTTAGAATGTTGTTGCAAGAACAGGAATTTGATTGCTTTTTTTAGTATTCTTCTCTTTGAGCTGGTGAATTCCATAGAGAATTTATTTATTTATATATTTTTCCTTCTGTTTATTTTTCAGAAGTTGCAACATTCATGGCGTTTTTGTTCCCTTGGAAGAAAAGAACAAGGATTCGGATGGAGTTCCCAGTTGCACCACTTATTCTCTTTATTGGAGCACTGAAGGGATTCCTTTGACTAAAAAAGGAGAAAGGGAACACATTCCCATAGTGCTTAAGGTTCTCTTCATTTATTTAAAACACAAAACAAAAGACCTTTTACTTGTTTTCATTTTGACTAATTTTTTGACACACTTCAGAAATAAATAATGCAAATTCATAGATATTCAAAATTTTACTTGAAATTTTAAGGGGAACACAATTTGCATAAAGTATTTTTATATCAATATCTTTAAATGTAAATATCTTTAAAAATTGATCAATTTTTGTCATACTTTTGAGAATTTAAAGGCGAAATTAAATTTTAAATCACATAAGTTTTAACTCAAAGTTTGACTCGGGTTTCAAGTAAATCTTGAAGTTTGTAAGTTGCTCAAAACATTGCCTCAAGGGTGTTTTAAAATAGTTTATCTCTTCTGTAAGTGAAATTCAAAATTATCTGTTAATACAATATTTTTTTAAAATAAATTTCAGATCAAAGATAAGGGAACCCTGAGGACATCTTTGCAGGTAAAATTCTACAAAAAGGACGACACTCATCACTGTGAATGGGGAAGTAATTTTGGATCCGTTGAATATGAATGCAACGCCAACGAACATCGAAATCACGTCGATGTAGCCAAGGAAACTTATCGGTAACAGCAGAATCGGTATTTGGGACCGATTCTTCACTTGGATCTATTTTTATTCTTATTGATAATGAAAAAAGTGAAAATTACAAATGATAACAACTTGTTTTTATTTTATTTATTATTCAAATGTAGAATATTTGTTTTTCGACTTTCATGTTTTTGGCTTTTATCTTACATTTTAAACAAGCTTAACCTACATTATGTTCAGTTGAAAATGCAAACGCCCCTAAGACCCCCTAACGCCCCTTATTTTCTATTTTAGCAACAAAATTAAGAGAAATTTGAAAGTGTTTTAGTGTTTAACACGTTGATGTCGTTCAAAGTAAACTTTATATTTCAGTTTTAAAATGGCCCAACTTTAAGCAGATGAAATTTTTTAATTTTTTTTTTTCTCTAAAAAGCTTATTTTGAAATATTTCAACATGAAAATGTCCCTTAAGTGATTGAGCTACCTTTCTAGTTTTTAAAACACTATCAATTTCTCTTTATACAGTGAAAATCCTTTAACATGAAATGTATTTTCGAACCAGTTCCTTAGAATTTCTCTAAAAATTCTTTACTGTAACCGGATTCTACTGTATCTCATTTTCATTATAAATATTAACCACAATTATAATGATAACCACAGTTAAGGTCTGGTTAGGATTATACGACTAAGTGCGGCGCAAACGGCAATACAATATATAATGACATCATAGCCAATGTTGTGTATCACAATGCATTGCTTGATATGACGTCATTTCGACGTCACTATTGAGTATTACCGTTTGAGCCGCACTTAGTCCTATAATAATTATAACCTGAGGGGCTTTTAACTTTTTAGTGGAGGAAAAAAATGTGGTTAAATTAATTAAGAAAAGTTAAATTTACCAAAAATGCATTTAACAGCATTTTTATTTGAGCTGGGTGCACATTTTTTTTTTTACTGAAAGAAGAATGAAAATTTAACATAAAGTGTGAAACTAGACTGGAAGGGCCGTCACAAAGTCATTAAGGACAGGTAAGTGTCTTCTAATGTAGGCAACTTTTTAACTTGAATGCAGTTAACTATAATTATAATTATTTTTATAATGCCCACGGAGTAATTAGTGTTCTACCGGAAACGCAGACTAACCATGAGTTCAGTTAACTAACTATTTATGTAAAACATCTTAACCAGACTTATAATGATGCATGTTAATTGGGCAGTAATTATGGCCACGTTTATGGTTGGTATTTCGTGCTGACGTCACTCCTCGAGTGAAACTTAAACAAAGCTAAACTTAAAAACTTTTAATGGACTTACTATGTAGAGGGTTTGGTCTTGCGTCATAGTTTAAGCTTAACCTTATTTTAAGCAATGTTTTTTTAAAATATGGAAGTGAGTCTCTTTTTCATTAATCACTGATGTCAGTGATGTAATTACTAATTGTAATTAATTACTTCAAAAAAGGCCGTAATAATTTGTTTTCTAAATGAAACAATTTTGAAAATTCTTAAACCATGACGCAATACGAAACTTTAAATAGTAAGTCTATGGAATGTTTTTAAGCTTAGCTTTGTTTAAGTTTCACTTTGGCTTAAGTTTGATTTCGTTTCACCAGATTTTAATAGAAAAACAAAGCAAAAAAAATAACCCTGATTTGAAAGTAGTTTAATTCAAGATACATAGAGGGAGCTCTAGAATTTTTTGTCATCGCTGAGAGTCGCCACCAGATGGCGCCATCTCTACTTACAGATAAATAATTGATAAATACAAACGTTGAAGTTTTACCTTCTAAAAAGGGATTCGAAGTTTTCTTTATAAAGATACAAATGGAAAGATAAGGTGAGGTTAAAGGGGGGGGGGAGAAGAACCTTGAAGAGAGGCTATTACAAATTAAAGCTCACTCACTCGCGACAGTTTTTTCCCCTCTTAACATGAAGTTGAGCTACCTCTATGTATTTTTATGTTGGTTTAATTTAATAATGCAAAGTGACATTTAATGTGAGAGAGAGAGAGAGAGTAGAGAAATGCCACCTTTTCAAAAGGCTTAATCTGATCTTTAATCCGTGCTAATCATTTATTTATGAATATAATATATTATTAATAATGCAAATTGTCGAATTTCATTGTTTGTTATTCCATTTAAAACGCGATATATATTTTACACGCATTTAATTGTTCGCTCTTTTTTGTTAAAAAAAGTTATCTCATTATTTAATTTTTCGTATAATTCGCATTTCTAAACACAAAAAAAAAACCTCAAAATGGTACAAAAACAACTAATTGTTGTTGATTTTCGAAGGTAAATTTATTTCGAAATTTCACTTTTTTAATTATAAGAAGATGTCTTCAAAAAGAAAATGTTTTTGAAAAACTTAATATGAAACAAATTCTCTTTTGAATAATTTTTGAAGGTCTTTTTTATTATTCGTTTAACACGAAATTTACATTGACACCAACAAATGTTTTAAAAGTAAAAAGCAGAAATTCTTCTTAAAGGTTTCAATTTTTGATATGCTGTGTTTTTTAAATATAATTCGTTATTTCATAGTTTGATCGTAAAATTTATCGAAAAAGTAATTTATGCTAAAAAAAAAAAGTTTAATAAACCATTTTTAAGGTTTCTGTGCAAATTTTACCAAATATTTTTCCATATACAGGGTGGACAGATTTCCTAAAATAATAAAAAAAAAATCCCAAAATAAAGTTAATCGTTCGTTTAGAAACTAGAATGGGTACTTCAATCGCTTTGAATGTCGCTTGATATATTTCAAAATAAACTTTTATAGACAAAAATTAAAAAAATATCGACTTCTTCAAGTTGGGTCCTTGTCTAATTGATATAAAAAGCTTATTTTAAAAGATAATAAACATTAACACACTCTTAAATGATTGAGCTACCTTTCTAGTTTCTAAAACAGATTCAAGTTTCGAATCCTTTTGCACCTGAAACACCGAATAATCAAAATTCATTTAAACTTTAAAACTACCTAACGTAGTTAAGAATTAATTATTCAGTTGGCAAAAATGAAATTTTTGATTAGAAATAAATGAAATGAACGTTAAATTAACCTTAAATTAACTTTGTTAGTTTAGAAGATAGGAATTTTTTTAAAAAAACAGTTATCGGTTTTTTGACTCATTGTGTATAGGCGGCTAGATAGACAGATATTTTTGGCTTTGTCTTTAGGACAATTTTTGCAAAGATACGACCATAAATAAGGGTAAGGTCCTTTTTTTTTTTGTAAAATTCTGTAAAGTTGATGAGTAAAAATGACTTGATATTTATATACACATGTAGAATATTAAGAATAATTACAAAAAAAACCGCATTTCACAATTTTTTAAAATATACACACGACACTTAATAATCGACAATAATATGTAGGGCTCGGATTTTTATGCAAATTAAAATTATGCAAATGTTTCTCAGTTTGTGGCCCAAGTGCCGATAATAATTGCGAAGTAATCATCATCGTCATTAGAGCAAATGCAATTTATACATTTCTAATAAAAAAAGGCTGGTTAGAGGCTAAATGTCTAGTTACTATCTGTTATGAACTAGAGTTATAGCCTCTAAAAAGCATGTTATGATTAGAGAGAAAAAAACCATAATTATTGGTTGATGATTACGTCACAATTTTCACTTGGTGGGCCACAAATTGAGATCCGTTTGCTTGTTATTGCATAAAAATCCGAGCCCTAATAATAAGTTATAGAGGTCACTAAAATCTGAAAATGGAAAACTTTGTATTTTTTTTTTGATAAATTCTTAAGAATAGGATAAGTTCATGATTCGAATTGTTCAGACATTTTTGAGGTTTTGTTATTTTTAAAAATGAGATTCTCTCAAGTTCTTTCTTAGTAATTAAGGTTCATTCCTAAAGAATCATTTTGCACTTCCATTCCAATGGCAGCCAGTGAACCAGGAATAATAAGTGGGGCAATTACAGTGTAGGAATCGATTAAACTGTTGAGCACGGTCTCCTGACCGTGCGTAACTGACAATCAGATGGTGTAAGATTCATCCGGTATGACAGTGTAACGAACTGGAGGAGCTTCCTTAAGTAGGATGTTTTCTCTCGGTGGACAACTGACGCAACGTCGGAAGAAGAGAACAACACCGAAAGCAGCAAAAATGGACAATGATATGCCAAAAAAGATGATCGATCCATAAGTGCCATGATCAGAAGAACCCTCGGCACTAAGGATGTGGTCTTGTCTACTGATGGTCACTTGTGAATTTTCAAGATCTCTGTGTCGCACTGAGTCCAGTTTGAGACTGGCACCTGTGCTACCATTCAGTAAAGGCATTGGAACTGTGCCTTTGATTGGTGCTTTTGTTTTGGTCATTTTTGGAATTATAGTAGTTGTGGTGGTCATCTTGGTTGTGGGTGTCATCTTTGTTGTGGCGGTCATTCTGGTTATAGTAGTCTCTCGACTCGATAATGATGATGATGACGACGACGACACTGGTGTCGTGCTCGGTGTCAATGTGACAGAAGGTTGTTCCGAGATGAATACCAATCTAGAACGGGTCTGGCTTGGAAAAAAATTGTCGTTCCATCTTGCGACACTTGTGTTGAGTATCCAAAGATCATCTTGGATGCATTCGGACATCATGTCGTTGGTGTTTTCACAAGAAGAACCTCCATAGATGAACATGGAGTCTTGATGGCACCAACTGGCAGAACGCTGTCTTTGCGATGGTTCAGTGGTGTCTTCCGGTGGCAGTTCCACTTTGAGCCACATTTTGTTGCTCACGTTGAATGCCCACACATCATTGTTGAGGTAGCCACTGCTTCCAATTAGACTTTGGCCGCCAAAGAGCCATAGATTACCTCTGGTGTCTGTGCATGTGTCACCATGGATGTGTCCACCAGGCCATGTCATGGAATCTTTTCCGGATTCGGTGACTAATCTCCAAGTTTCGTTGAACGTATCTCTGGTCCATAGTTGCACGTTGGTGTCTTCATCATCCGTAATTGAATAATTGCCTTTTCCATGTCCTCTTTTTGGTTGTCGGTGGTAACACATGATATAACCTCCTTTACCATTCTGCGGCGACCACATTAGAGCCAATTGAGGCAACTCTTGTGTGGTTGAACTGTTTGAAATCGGTGGATCATTTGGTGTCATCCACAAACATCCAGTGGCTGGTGGTGTCAGTTTGGTCCAAGAAAGCCTTTGAAGGTCCAATTTCCAGGAATCGTTCAGCAGCCTTCCTTTGGAATTGCGTCCTCCAACTATTGTCATGTGTCCACCTCCTTTTTCTTCGGTGCACCAAACTAGAGGGTCGTATCTAGCTGACGGACACACGTTTTTCTTTGAAGAGACACATAGTTTGGTCTGCCATTGTCCAAGCAATGAACTTGTATTCCATATCAACATCTGGTCAGTAGCCTCTTTAGATATTTGTCCTCCGAAAACGACCACATTTCCTGAAGTTATACCACAAATGGCAGAGAACTGTCTACCAATGGCACAGTTGTCAGTACAGTTGAGTTGATCATTGACTCTGACTTGCCATTGGCCATTCTGTATGTTGTATGACCATAGGTCAGCATATAATTGTGTTTGGTTGTCATCTGAAGTATTGAGTCCTGTGCCTCCGAAAAGAAATGCTTGATGATTTTTGTCCAACCAAACTGAAGATCCAGAACGTGGTCCTGGTAAATTGATGTCTTTTGAACTACTGTTATTAGTCTGTAGTTGCTTCCAACCTAAAAAGTTAATGGAATATGGTTAGTGCTGTGCTCATGTAGGGATCATAGGGGTCAATACTAAAGGAAGAAACTGATTTGTCGGTTGAGGGTGCAGTCAAGGATTTTTTTTTTCCTTTAAGGAGCGTTTAAATGGAATACAAAAATTATATAAATAGGTTAGATATAAATATATTTTTAATTATGAGATGTTTTTTATTGCAATTAAGACGTTAAAAATATTTTTAAAAGCGATTTTTCTAAGACGATAAATTTGTTAATAGTCTTTAGCGATGCAAGCGCCATTTATGTCACTTTGCTGAAGGTATAGAAATTGAAAATAGGATGGGTTTTAAAAGCAAATTGAAAGTGATTTTTGTTTTTCTGTTTGGTTTTGGTGATCGATCGATCAAATCCGAATAGATATTCAACTAATGCAATGCGTTCATGATTTTTGACCAACTGAAAAGCGGTTTTTTCCGCTGTTGTTGTTGTTTTGATGTTTTTGGATTCACTTGACATTTTTGTTTTTTAAAAAAAGGTTGATGCATTTTTCCATTTAGTAAATAGAAATGTGCATCATGTTTTTTTTTGTTACCTGTCGAAAGTTGTAAGGTTGCAATATTGCGAAACTTGATAAGAAAAATGAGAAGAAACATCGAAGAAAAATTAAAGATGATGTTGTTGTTGGGACTTTTTCTTAGCTTCGTCATTGTAAATTTCCTTTTTATAACAATTTTTTTTTCTAAGAGAAAAAGAAAGTAATATTTTTGTAATTATTAAAGGGTAAACACTAAAATATGCATTTTACTTGAATATATAAACATAAAAATATATAAACCAATATTATTGTTTAAAATGTAGCCATTGAAAAACACCTTGAAGGTAGATTATTATAAATATTTTAACTTGTATTCAATTGGATTTTCGTTTGTTTTTCTCTCTAAATTCAAACTAAGCTCAGAACAAATTCAATTTTGTTTGAGAAACAAAAGAAAATTGCATTTTTATCTAAATTGTTAAAATAATCTGAAAAAATGATGACGCCTTTAGTCGATTTCAACATGAATTTAGAAAATTGAAGAAAAAGTTTTCTAGATAATGTTGTTTCATAATTTATCATCCACTTTGTTAATTAAATTTAGTTTGCAACTTAAGTTGACGTTTTTGTGTTTTATATTTAGAATAATGGATTTTGATAAATAAGCAACACAAAGTGTTGCAAAAATGAGACTGAGGCCCAAATTCAAGAAGAAAACTTGACACTTGGCCCTTGATATTTCAACAGGGCTTTTTTTTTCTATGCTGGAATCCTGTTGTCTTGAATTTAGACCTAAAACAGGCTTATAGAATAAATTATCTGTCAATATAAGCTTATAAATATTTATGTTGAAGGTGCTCATGTGGATTAAGTGGATACTTTTTTTTCTCCAAGAAATTATTTATTTATATCTAGTTAGGAAATGAAATTTGTGATTGATGGACATCACTGGTTGGACAGTGATGAGTCGGGATGACCTTCAAGGGATTGATGTATTTACAGAAATAATGAGAGAAAGGTAGGAAGAGAGAGAGATAATAAAGGAGAGAGAATGAGAGAGAGAGAGAGACAGGTGCGTGATGTGAAAAAATAATGTAATTTGTGTCCATCATTATCAGAATAATATGGAAAATTCCTCATTTTCAATCATTTTTACTTTCTCTTTTAATGATTAAACGGAAAAGAGATTAATTTATTAGTAACTAAATTTAGTTAGCATCAAAATATATATATATATATACATAGAGGAAGCTCAACTCCGTGTAATATATTGGATGAGTGAGTGTAGCTATGGAGAGCAGTTTGCTCCCGGCGCTGGTTACATGTTATTTCTAAGTATCTTAATTAATAAGAAATAATATTATAATAATTAATTAGTAAAGCAACCAGTAAAAAGGGCTCCTGGCGCCAAAAAACCTATCTGGTGGCGTCACTTGCGAGCAATCTTTAATTGTATAGCCTCTCTTCAGGGAACTCTTTATTCTTCTTAATTCCTCTTTATGTTTCTAGTTATTTTTATAAAGAGAACCCTTGAATCTCTCTTAATGGTCCATTTATTGAATTGTGGTCTTAACTGTTAAGGAAATTAGCTCAAAGTAGAGGTGGCGCCATCCTTTGGCCACACTCAGCTATGGAAAGAAAGGCTCCATAGGCTAAGATATGCCATAGACATTTCAGAAAGACATAAAAAGGGGGGGGGGGGTTAATAGACAAATGAAATATAAGAGTTTTCTGACAATTATGTTTGAGTTTGTTACAATTGGTTGACTTTATTTAATAGAAGAGAATAGAATGTTAATTAAGTTCATAAACTAGAAAGGTTCTTTGATGCGTTTTTCATTTTTAAGTAAAGTCAAATGCATTAACTACATTTAATTTAAAGAACCTAATTAACAATTCAGCGTGATTCTTTTTCATTAAATTGTGTTGCTAAGTTTCCTTTTTTTTTGCATAAACATTGCAGAATATTTATTAAAAATTAGTCAACAGCATTTTTTACCGGAAGGGGGCGCAAGTAAAACATTTTCTGTTTAATAATTAAAATAACTTTTTGTTTTATCTATTTACCAATTTATTTTATTATTTGTATAATTGCATTTTATGTTTATTAACAATTTAAATGTGTAGCTTTTATTGTTTCTGAAATATTGATTTTTTTATAAAATAGGAGAAAAACGTTTTTATCTGCGCCACCTGGTGTAGAAATTGTTTCATGAAATTTATTTCATTGAAAGCAATTTTTTTTTAAAGATGGTTTATGAACGGCTGATTTTCTAACTCTGATTATGAGGTTTTTTATGAGCAAAATTAAGAATAACTAAAAAGTGTATTAAAAACTAGAAGGGTTAAAATAAACTTTTTGTAGACATCTGCTTAAAATTGGAACATCTTCACAAACTGACATAAAAAGCTTATTTTGAAAGATAATGAAAAAAAGTTTTTTTAAAAAAAAACAAAGGAAATTATTGAATTTAAGATTTTAACTTTAAAGTAATTTTTCTAAAAAAAAACTTACACGTTTTTAATTATGACAAAAAAATAATTTGAAAAAAAAAGATGTAATCGTTGAAAATGTAATTTTATTCGTACTGTAAGTAAAAGTAACTGGAATTTTACAGTAATTGCATTTTTGGTTTTATATATTTGCCTTCTGAGAATTTGAGGTTTATTTTTAGCCCCCAAAAAGGAAGAACTTCTTCTTTAAATGGAATAAAGTTATTACAAATCCGCCGCCATTCATTTAATTAGAATTTGGAATCTTTTCTTATGTTTAATATTTCTTTACTTGAACAAATCTAATCATTATTCATAGTCCGTTTTTTTCTGCCTTTTTTAAAGACATTATTCTAAGACTAAATCTTTAGTTTTAAATCTTTTTTGGTCCATTAAAAATAAACCGATTACAATCATATTCCTATATATAATTAATATTATTATTTTTCTGTCTGTCTGTCTGTCTGTCCGTCCAATGAAAGTGAAAATTTAATAAGATTCATCTAATCTGTATGCATGAAATGATGTTTGTTAGTAATTAAATGTTCTTGTTAATATTAAAGGGGTTTTTTGTGGGGGGAAAGAGAGAGAGAGAGAGAGGGGTTGGTTGGTTGGGTATTAATAAGGGGACCATTTATGAGAAAGTTTGGGATGTGTTTAACTGAAGGAAGGCAAAAAGCCCCTTGTGCATTTTTTTCTTCTTTTTTGGTCAATATAATATTATGACTCTTCTAGTCTCACTTTAACATTGCATGCAAAGTGCAAATTTATATTCGTGTATGGTTTTTTTAGAAGGGGGGTGGGGTGGGGTTTGTGTGATGATGTTCTCTTAATCTATTTATGACCTTATAAAATAAAACATGGTCATTTTCTCAATGGAAAAATTGGGTCCGAACAGTTTTTTTAATGGTTCTCAAGCGAGACATTTTGTGTTAAACCGATAGAAATTTGCTTACACAGATGATTTCAGTTGAGTCAATGTTTTTTTTTATATATATATATATGTAACCTAATATCATATTTTGTATTTTTTGTACACGCAATTGCATGTATTAGAAGATTGTTTTTTATTAAAGGTTTCATAAAAGCTAGAAACCCCTAGATGTAGGCAATCACTGCTAACATCCAACTCAAATGTTGTAAAAGTTTAGAAATTACATTAGAAGAAATACATAGAGACATAGGAAACCGTTTAACACGAAATATACTTTCGTTTCACTTCCTTATAATGAAATAGAAATTCTTTTAACACGAAAAAATATTCTTGTTTTTTTTTCTCTCTATTTTCTCAATGTCCCCTTTATTAATAGACGTCCTCATACAGTCGACTTTATAGTACGGAATTTTAAAAATTATTATATTTTTTTCTCAATATTTTTGTGAATCAAAATTTAGAGAAAAATGACTTTAAAATTGCTTAAGTGTTTTAGAAACTAGAAGGGTAACTCAATCACTTAAAAGTAATTTTTTTTAAAAAATAAGCGTTTTATGACTGTTTGTAATAATGTTTTAAAATGTTTGTCTATAAAAAAAAGTTAATTTTGAAAGATATCAACTCCGAAAGTACAATTGAGTGATTCAGCTACCGTTCTAGTTTCTTAAATTTTTTACTTTTAATTTTGTTAATAAAGTTGAAGTTTGTTTTCAAAAAAGACCTTTGGTCTTTAGGTCAATCCCCCTCTCATCTCATTCGTTGTAAATCTACGGGGAGAAAAAAGCATTTATCCGGTCGATTTTCACTTTGCATTTTTTTAACATTTCTTTTTTTTTTCATTTCTTAAGAAAATGGAAAGAAGAAGAAGGAAAAAAGAGAAATGTGTTCTTGTAATGTTTTTTTTTTGGTGTAAAAAGAGGCTACTGAACTTTTCATTTCCTGAGATCACAATCTCGAATATGAGATGTCAAATTTCGCACATTTTGATCAATAATCTTGTTGACTAATGTCGCAAGTGTTGGCCAACTGATGGCCCAATAGAAATATATATTACAGAATAAACCTTTTCTCTCTCTCTCTCTCTAGTGGAAGTTTTTTTTTTCTTCTTCTAGTGGGTTCCTCAGGGCAAAAATGGGCCACACACATATATTATGGATTTGTGTTTTTGACACATGAAACAAGTTAGATTCTATAATAAATTATTGAGGTTATTTCAGTCTTTTTCAGGAGCTTTTTTTAAGCTTTAAGGCGACATGTTGCAAATAAAATTCTTTTAGGTTTTTACAGCCACAAGATGTGATTTTATTAGATTTTAATTTAAAAAATTAGAGTTTAATAGAAAAAAGTATAAAAGTAATTTCTCGATGATATTTTTCAAAATAAACGTTTATGTTATGGTATTTTGAAACTAGCCTACTTGTATTTAATTTTGTTAAAAATTTTGTTGTAAATGTGAAATTTGATATTTTAAAAATTCCCAAAAAATGTTCATTTTTAAAGACACTTTTTTGTAAAATTGTTTCATTTAGATTTTTAACTTTTGAGCAAATTATTTTTTTTAGAAATTATGCGTTTTATGCAAATAAAAAATATATACCAAAACATAATATGGTAGAAAATTGTTCATATTAAGCAAATAAAAATATACTGTAAAAAGCACAATTAATTAATTAATTAAATAACTGATGAACTCAAAATAATATAAATTTAAAAAATTTGAAATTTTATACTTTTTATACTTTATACTTGAATTTTCCTGAGGACTTTTCAGGACTTCTTAAGGCAATCTTATTTTTGTAACAAAATTAAGTGAATTTAAGCAATTTTAAGCAAATTTAGAAAAAATTAACGATTAGTGCATTTAATTTAATTAGTATTGCGTCAAACGGTACTACGATATCCTGCATGATATCTAAAGCCAAAAGAATTATGCTTTTTTTCAATAAATGCAACTTGTTTAGAGACTAGAATTCAAAATACAACTAGTTTAATTACAGGGTTATACATTATAGCCTCAAAACAGTCTAGTTGATTGATAAACGCATAATTATTTTGGCCTTAATATCAAATCTTGTGCATTTTAAGCAAACGTTAATCCTTAAAAGGCTAGTTTATTAAGAAAGTGTGACCACTAGGTTAGTAGCTAAATAAATTCTATTTAATTAGGGGGTGTCTCTTTTATCATATAAATTGGGGGTTTGTCCTTGAGACCAGTTTCAATGAATAATAAGAAATATAAATAAATATATAATCTTGAGGTCTCTTAAAATTGAAGGCTAAAAATAGAGATGACGTTTTCGTTGACTTTTGTATGAAAATATAGGAGGAGGGGGAGGAGCTTCAATGGCTTTTCTTGTTGTTGTTTTCTTTGCGTGACCATTGCATTTCTTTAATGGATCATAGTAGTTTTGCTTCAATTGCACCCTTAAAAGTCATCTCATTTTTTATTGATTCCGTTTTTTTTTTTCTTTTTCGTTCATCGTTTTATTTTTATTGTTTTCTTTTCCCATTTTTTCAGTCTTTTAAGGCTTATTTCTCAATAAATCTTTTCTTAAGTTGTTTTAAAGGTTGTATTTCTAAATGAATTGGATTGAGATGATGGGAGTCGGGAAGAGGGTTGAAGGGGGAGGTTGAGTTGAAACTTTTGTTTTTGTTTTCTGTAAAACGATTTTTATTCAGAAGATTTGTCATTTAAAAAGTGACGATTCTAGTTTTTAGTCTTGTGTTAAAAGATATCAACTATGAAAATACTTTCTTAAGTGATTGAGCTATTATACCCTTTCTAGTTTCTAAAACACACTTTCAAGTTTCTCTTTCAATTTACACCTGAAAGATTACACCCGTTTACACTCTTTAAAACCAACTTAACTGTGATTAAATCATTTAAATCATTTACAAAATAAAAATCAAAGTTTGTAAATGTAGTTTAAAAGTGATTCATATGTTTACATTATTTTTTGCATCCACGTTTGGTACAAAAATATAATATAAAGTTTATTTTTAAAGATATATTGAACATAATAAAGGCTATTTGAAGCTGTTTTTGACCTCCATTGCTCTAAAGAGCAATGGAGGTATATAGGATCATGCAAGAAAAGGGGAAAAAAAGGATGTCTGTGTGTCTGTGTGTGTGTATGTATGTGTGTGTGTGTGTCCGGAACCGATTTAGTTCCTCGAACAACTCAAGAACGGAATGAGATAAAGACATGCAGTATTTTTTATTTGATTCCGTGGGTCAATATGAAGCTCCTGACAAAAAATTAGAAAATTTTACCCAAGGGTTATTTTTTTATGAATTTTTTAGAAACAAATTTTGAGTTTTTGGTCATAATTTTTAGTGGGTCGAACAACTCGAAAACGGGGCCACCTACAATAAAATGTCATCAGACTTAAAATGATGTAAACATTCTGACGATGAAACTGGAAAAAAATTGGAATTTTAGAGCGATTCGATATATAAAATTTCGATTTTTTAAAAACGTAATTTTTTTTTCAAAAAATCGAGATTCTTCCTCTTTCCAGTTGTAGCATTTGAAAGGGGGGACTTTTCTATTATTTAGGAGGGGTGTTCCTTTTTATGTTCTGTTATTATTTTTGTATATTAGAATACATGTGACGTATTTTCATTTTAAACCCGTATTATTACAAATGAATGACGCATGCGCATCACATGTAACTATGTCATGTACATGAGTACATACATGTGTGATTATCTATATACATATGCGCGCCAGTGTGTACATGTGCGTACACATGCGCACACGTGTGTACATGTGCGTACACATGCGCACACGTGTGTACATGTGCATACACATGCGCACACGTGTGTACATGTGCGTACACATGCGCACACGTGTGTACATGTGCGTACACATGCGCACACGTGTGTACATGTGCGTACACATGCGCACACGTGTGTACATGTGCGTACACATGCGCACAATGAAAAAAAGTTGGTTATTTGATATATGAAAGCATATATTAAAGCAATGGAGGTCTATAGGGTTCCTTGAATCCCTTGTTTACATAAAAGTTGTTCCAATTTGAGATTTGTTATTTTAGTATTTATTATTTTGAGATTTATTTCGGGCGAAAAGTTGAGCATTTTTGCGTTTGAAGTTGTTAAATGGCCAAAATAACTAATTATTAATTAATTATTAATTAGTTTGCGTGTTTAGATTAAAACCCACATAAAAGCTGGATTTGGAATTTGTTCTTTTTTTAGGGGGTGGTGGTGATGGGAGGAAATAGACACTTTTATATTAAATATGGACAGTGATTTTTTTTATTCTAATTAGCAAAATGATTCAATATTTATGAAGTAAAATTCTCTTTGTTTATTTCACATTGTTTGAACTAATTGAAGTTCTATTAATAATTGAATGGACTCAATGTAATTAATTATGAATTCTATGGGATTAATTAATTGTTCTTTCTAGAATGATGTTATTAGAATTAATGAGAATCACGATTCATTTATAATGAAACTAATTTTAATTTTGATTGGACTTTTTGCCATTTTTGTTTGTTTAGTAAAATCATAAGACATTCCTTTTTCATTGTCTGTTTTCTGCGTTTTCAGAAGAATAAATTGTGTTAGAAACTAGAACGGGTAGCTGAGTCACTTTTCATGTTAATATCTTTCAAAATTAACCTTTTTAGAGACAAAAGCTAAAAAAAAGTCATAGGTCAACATGATACACTTAAAAATAACTTAAGTGATTGAGGTACCCTTCTAGTTTTTAAAACACTTTCACATTTCTCTTCATTTTGCACCGGAATTATAAAATACTGAAGAGTTCGGATGGGTGTTTAGATTTTTAAACTACCGTCAAAAACGACGGTTAGATTTTTTTTAATGATATATTTTTAATTGACATTTAGGGGGGAGGAGAAGAAGAAGAAGTTTTATTTTCATTTTATTGATTTTCTAAAATAGAATCTTCTGAAATGAGAAAAAATTCTAAAAATGGGGTCATAACGTGTTTTAGATTTTCAAAATGATTTGGGTTCTAGAAATAAATGAAAAATCTTAATCAAATTGACATTTGAGATGTTTTTTCTTTTGTTTCTTGTTTCGTAAAAAAAAATATTGTCATAACTTTTATTGTTAACGAGTTAGAAAAGAAAAAAATGAAGTCTGAATTCAGTTTAAAGTTGAAGTCATTTTCAAAACTGACATAAAAAGCTTATTTTGAAAGATATTAACTAGGCGCTTGAGGCTACGTCTTCTAGTTTTTAAAACACTTTCCACTTTCTAGTTTTTCTTCATTTTTTTTTTCAGAACTGAAAAGACATAATAAATAATGAGATATATCCACCTTTAAGGTTAGCCTATTTTGTATTTTCTATATTTTCAGATATTTTGTTCAACTCTGATTCTTGTCCCCATTTCTTTCTAAACGAAATTAAAGAATTGGGAGCTCATTTTTCTAAGGTAGCTATTGATTTTTGTTGTCGCAAATTGGAAATTGACACAAATATTTCCAAATTGAGTTTACTCCTCATCACTCACTCTATATCAAAAGGTTAACAAATTCAATTTAGAACCACATTTTTGAATGCAATTCAATTGATTACATATAAACCACACAAGAAAATTGAATAAAGTTGAAATTTTTTTTTCCATAATTTCCATATTTTCTTAGTGATTTTTTTAATGTAAGAAATTTTCTTTTGTATTATTTGTTGTTTCTGTTTTTGTCTTTAAATTTGTTTTTTTTAGCTCTTAAAAGGTCTGTCTATAACCTAGATTATTTTCTGATCGATCAATATTTGAATATTAAGCATTTTTTTAGAGAAATGCTTGATGTTGACCAAATTTGGTCGATACAATTTCATACATGAAATGTATATTTTTACTTTCTTGCAAAACTGATGTAAGTAGTCAGCCAAGGCTATAAGTCATTGAGGTCCATAAATATGAGATTTTTTTCTGCTTTTCATCGTGTCTCTCAATATACAATTTTATTATGCATTTTTTTTTCGTTTTTTATGCCGTTTTTAGATCTTTTAGTCGACTTTTCACTTCGTTTTCTCTCTTCGTTTTTTTTACTGGTCAAGTGATTTGTATTTCTAATTCAAACTGAATAAATGTCATTCAGGAATAAATGGGTTTTAGCTCTTGTCAAGTCGCGCAAACACACACACATTTACAGTGACACAGTCGTCCATGCGGATACAGACGAACACACAATGTGACCTACAAAACACAGATACGCACAAAGTGACACGTACAACACACAAACACACACAAAGTGACACACAGTCGTACATAGAAACAGTGACACATATACCAGAGACACATAAAAGTGTGTCCGCCCATGCATACATACAGTAGACACTACCAAAGTGACACATAAAACACAGACACACAGTGACACAGACGTTCATGCATACAAATAGACGTTCAAAGGGACACAGTGGTACACACATACTGAAACACAGTGACACATAACACGCATACAGTTGCACCTAATATACAATGACACACGTTAGGTTAGGTTAGGTTAGACACACAGACACACGTATAGGACACAGATACACGCAGTGACAATACTACATACAAACAGCGACACACTGACACATAAAACACAGACACGCATACAGTTAAACAATAATAAAACAAACACGCAGTGAGTGACACTAATATAAACATACATACAGACACACAGGTGACACATAGATATACACTATGAGACACAGACACACATAATAATCACATTAGAATTGTATTCGTACAAGAATAGCAACAATGACACTCACCCTTTATGTTATAAAGGTGGGCTCAAAAGTTGAAACCCACCTGGTTATATGGTTCAATTTCCCTTTTTTGTTTCCTTGAAGATCAATTTCATTGTTTTGTCATCTCTTTTGTTTTTTGATCTTTTTCTCTTCTTCTTCTTCTTCCATGTGTGGAGTTACATCATTTAGTTTGTCTCGCAAAGTATCTCAATTTATAAATGCAATATTTTTTTCTTCTTTTTGTAAATTATTAATGATTAGCGGAAAAATTCACTTTTTTTTGTTGAAGTTGTTAAGAGAGAGAGAGAGAGAGAGAGAGAGAGAGAGAGAGAGAGAGAGAGAGAGAGAGAGAAATTCCACATACATGTGTTTCTATATGATTTATTTTTTTCCATCCACTTGTGGTCCATCCGTTTTGAAGATATTAGGAAAAATGAATGATTTTCAGAACAGAATTTTGGATGAAGACTTTTCTCTTGTCTTTTTTTTTTTTCGTGTGGAGTGTGGATATTCTAGTATTTTAGCTCGTTGTTCATTGGATGGATTTTTAGTTGGCTGCTGCTGCTGCTGTGTCGTTTCATTGCTTGAACTTTATAGAGAGATATGGTAATAATGCTGAGAAATAAGGTTGGTATATGGGGTGTGTTTTTTTTTGTGTCTTTTGGAAGAGGAAATATTGTCAAGAGTGTTCTCCTCTCTCTCTCTCTCTCCTCAATTTCTTGCATCTAGGACACAAAAAGAGATTGAGTATTGCCTAGAAACGACGACGACATACAATCTCCTCCGCCTGGTTCAATGTGTGGCTATGTTGTTCTTCCTATAGAGATAGAGAGAGAGAGAGAGAGATCTGTATTTTATCTCTCTTATTTCTAACTACCTTTTCTATATATACAGAAATATCTATAACATTACCAGCTTAGTTTTTCTTGTATTCTTGCTGATTGGTCGATAAAACTTGGTGGGGGGTTTATTCAGGTTACCTTTAGAACTTGAATACAGTCTATGTATGAATGTGTAGTTGTGTGCGAGAAAACGCTTTAAAAAACCATTTTGTTCCATTTAAATGTGTTATTTTATATTTTCTTAAGTTCTTCTTTAATGGACTGATGAAAAACACATTAAATTTGTCGAGGGTTTTTTTTACATTAAAACTAAATAAAAATTCTATATTACAGATATAAAAATGACGTTTGGAAATATTCAATTCATTTAAATATTGGGTTGTAAACTAAGTCGTTGCAGTTTTTTTTTGCACATTTTTCATTTTAAATAAAAATTAAACAAAAAACTTAACTTAACATTCATGCATAAAAGCATTAATTTTACAGGTTTTAGTTGGAGTTGTTGCGTTTTTTTTTGCATAATTTTTATTTCAAATTAAAATTAAATTATCAAATTAAAAAAAATATACTGCGATTAAAAATTTAAAATGAATGCTTTTTTTCTCAAATAAGAAAAGAGAAATCACAAAAAAAAACATTCATTTTAAATTTTTAATTGCACTTTAATGTTTTAAATTTTTATATAAAATAAAAATTGTGCAAAAAAAAAACCGCACTGACTTAGTTTACAACCTAATTTTAAAAAATGAAATTGACGCATTTTTTGCATTTGTAATTTGAAGCCCCCGAAGGAAGGTAATCACTGCAAGCCATCCCTGTTATGCAATAAAACAAATTTAATTCAAAATTGTGTATTTTTTTGCAATTACGACCCCTTGATGACTGGAATCACCACATGCATCTGTGCTACTTACAATACAAAAAAAATATTTTAATAATGGATTTTGTGTTTTTCAATTTTATTTGTAATTATGACAGGGCTCCTAATGAACTGAACTATAGAAACATATGTGTTATGCAAGAAAAGTTGACAGATGTTTTTGGCACTCTTTATTTATATGTTCATTTATATATATGTGCACAGAATTCAACATTTTAATTTGTTAAGAGGCTAATCCCACATGACTTCATTTTTACATTTACATTTATTATATTCACACATAATGAAAATGAAAACAGGAATTTGTTTGTTTTTTAGATTTTAGAAAGAAGAATTGAAGTTGTGTATCTTTGTTCAATTCCAGTTAAAAATTGTTTTTTCTTAGAAATTCATAGAATTGGAAACGTTTTCTGGAAAAAAATATCTGCAATGTTTGTTTAAAGGTTGACATTTTTTCCCATTAGGTTGGTTTTAAAATGTAAACGCCTCTTAAACTCTTATTTTTTAGGTGAAAAATTAAGAGAAAGTTCAATGGGTTTTAGAAACTAGAAGAGTAGCTTAATCACTTAAAGGTATTTTAGAAGTCACGGATAACTTCGAAAATTACAAAGATTGAAGAATTTTAAAAAATAAACAAAATTTATAAAAGTCAATTTTGTAGTTTTGTCTTTTTTTTTTAAAAAAAAAAACCGGTCAAAAATTTAAAAATGGTTCCAAAAAGTCTCAAAAAAAGAATCATGAGGACTCAGTGGGCCCCAGAAATTCCAAAAAGCTTCTAAAAAAAATTCATCAATTTTTAAAATTGCAATACCCTAAGCGTTTTTATACTATACAGTATATTACATGTATAAATAATATATAAATTCAAAAGAAACTAGAATAGTACTTATCATATGCTAAATATATTTTCATGACACAATATCTTTAATAGTTAACAAATTACACAAATATAGATAAAAGAATAAAGAAAATATAGATAATATATAAATTCGAAATTTGTTAAAAACTAGAATAGTACTTATAATGTATAAGCTAAAAATATATTAATGAATGAATATTTTTCATAATTATCAATTATTTTTCAAGAAAATGAACAACATGAAAAATATTTTAGTGCATTCTAGTTTCCAACAACGTTTGATATTGTTATATTGTTGTTATAATCTGCTAACAAAACAATATCCGAATTTCTATAAACATAAACAAAAGATAAACTTTGAAAGAAAATGAATAAACTTTTTAGTTTCAATGGTTTATAAAATCTCATTTTTGTGAGTGTTATTAATAAGGATGGGACAATGATAGAGAATATTGATTTTCTGAGCATCTACTTGGCTTAAACCTTTTCTCTGTCCCAAGGTGGCATCTCTTTTGATGGGAATTATTGTGGGAATACTTCGATTGAGTGCGAAACTGTACGCCGAATAATGCATCACGGATCCATAGTCGTAATCTAGGCCAAAAGTTTGGCTGTCATTCAGTTCTCTCTTCTGAAAGTTGTATTTGTACTCTAGAAGAACAATTAAATGAAATTAATATATTAAGAAGGGAAGAGTTTGAGTTTTTATTTGGGAACCTTCTTCAATGTTGGACCAATTGATGATGACGTAATCGTCTCTATCGAAACGACTTTGTTCGTGCCATATTCCCAGGGCATGCATCAGTTCATGGACCACAATTCCCTTGTGGACACATCCTGGGTTTTGTAGGGAGATAGGCTGTGCCCCTCCATACCGACCCACGAATGACCAACACCTGACCATTTAATGCAGGGTTCACTAGTTAATTTACTTGACTACAGTCTCGTATATTGGACAAGGTTTCAAAGTTTGTTAATAACTAGAATAGTAATAGAGTTTTAAAAAAAATGGGACCATTTTTCAATATTTATAATTACAGTATTAATTTATTAATTATAAAAAAATTAATATTAAATAAATAATTATAAATAGAGTTTAACATTTAAATATTTAGCTATTTTTCTACCCATTCAATGCTAAGATGACCAGAAAGTCGGAATGATATATTGTGACTGGAACAAATCGGATACATGTCAAAGTGGCAAATTCCTCAAATGCGGAATAAATCACATCCAGATCACTTTCATCTAAAATTAAAAATATATAAATTATTAACCCATAAATATAGCTATATTCAATTACTTTTAATTAAAATTCATATTTTTTTAACTGAATTTTGCTTGGTCAATCATATAGGGTATTGTTGTGTTGAGCCACTTTTTTGAAGGGTCAAGAATCACATTCTTATCCTAGAAATGATCATTAAAAATATTAATAATTAATAATTATTCGATTCAAACTTACCTGAAAGGAATTCTGATCGACTCCTGCAATGTCGCCTTCGAAAAGTCCTGTCAAATGTAAGAAATTGCGGTTTAGAAACAACTGATTTTCGAACTCTTAATTATTCTAGCTTTAAAATGAGCAAAATTGTGAGAAAATAGAAAGTGTTTTAGAAACTAGATGGGTAGCTCAATCACATAAGAGATTTTTTCATGTTGATTTTTTTTTTCAAATTTATAGATAAAAAAATTAAAAACATCGTCTGCATAAAGTTGGGTCATTTTCAAAACTCATTTAAAAAGCTTATTTTGAAAAATATCAACATGAAAATATCCTTAATATATCCTTTCTAGTTTCTAAAACACTTTCTAGTTTAGGCCCCGTTTACACTCGAAAAACCACATTATAAATATGTTTGTTTTATTATTATTAATTATTATTATTTGCCTTCTTCTTCTTCATAAGGATTAGGTCCAGATCCATATAATCCATAAGGCACTGACGAGAAATCTTAAATAAAAATATTTAAATTATATACATATTTTTTTTAAAAAAAAAATTTGCATATTTCTTATATAAATGAAGTGACCATCGTTTAAAGGAGGTTCAATGTCCTTTTGTGAAATTGTTTTTGCTGATAAAATAGACACAAAGTGGATGGAATAGACAAAAAGCGAAAAGATGACAAAACATCGACTAAATATTAAAAAAAATTATTTTAATTGAATTCGGAATTAAAATTTCAATTAATATTGACACTTACAGGATTACTGCTCTCCATATTTTCCAATTGGATGTTTTATTTTCCTACAATGCCAATTATTTAGTCATTTTTTAAAAAAAAAAAAGTACATACAATCAATGCTTACTTTCATGTTTAATATTTAATTCTGTATTATTTTTTTAGATTTTTTTTTCAATGAAATTGTGGTCATGTCCTCAATTGCCACTTGATGAAGAATTTACCTGAACCTAGGCTATAAGGTGGGTTTTGTGTTTATATATATTTAATAGAGGTGGGTGGGTGGGTGGGTGGTGACTTTTTTCGGTTCTTTGTTGGGTCAGATTGGCTCAAATTACTTCAGCTGGTCATCTCTTCAAAAGAAGAAAAAAAAAGCTTTAGTTCTCCGCATTGTGTGTGTGTGTGACACAATTGGCGATCTATGTTCCAAATTAAAAACAATATCATAATACGGGATTTACATATTATTTATTTAAATATTCTCTCTGTATAATATGACTGAATCCAAGGGGAGTCCTTTCCCTTGGGTCACAGTCCAGTTTATTTTGGAGTCAAATATCGAATTGAGAATAATTTAATAATGAAAAAAAAAATAAAAAGTGATCTAATTACGTTATTAATGTATGCATTAACAGACAATTTAACATTTTTACATGATGTTTTCACTATGAACTTATAATTTTAACCATAGTCATCTATAATACAAACCTATATGTGTCGAGTTTAAGCGAGTTTCAGTCAGTTTAAGTGAATTTAAGCTAGTTTACGCCAGTTTAAGTGAGTTTCAGCCAGTTTTAGGAGTAATATACGTGTTTATGTGTCAGGATAATTGTATTTTTCATATCTTTAAAAATTAAACAGTTAAAAAAGATCAATAAAAAAGTATAAATGGTCAAATTTTAAATAATTAAAAAATGACAGTTTTAGCTTTTCATTTTAAAAACACAAGTTTATTTAAATAGTGTCTAAAATATTTTAGTTTTTTCATATTTACATATTCTTGAAAATATAATTGAGAAAATGTCCAAAACGGGCTTCCATAGAAACCGTTCTAAACGGGCTTCTGTAACAAATGACGTCAGTATCGATTTGTTAAGACACATCGATTTGTAACTGGTATTGGTAAATAATCGATATGTGATATTGCATCGATCTTATTGAGATCTGATCTATTTCCGGTTCCTTTCTTTTGTCTTTTGTTGCGGATTTTCGTTTGTGTTTCGTCGTTTTTTCGCTTTGAAATAATTTAATAAGAATGAAAATGGTTTCTTCAAGAGGTAGTAATGATGGTGGAACCTATAAAGACAAGGAGAAGCCGGCTCAAATCAGAAATAGTAACATGACGGCCGCAAAAGGTGACTTTATTAATCGTTCAAGAAGGAAGAGGTGGGGGGGGGGGGGGGGGAGAGATGGTCCTCATTCGCACCTGGACACGTGTTTGCTTAGAAATTAGCTAAATGTACCCTTTCCCAACACGATAAGAACACAAAATCCACATTTTCGTCTCAAAAATGCATTCTAGTGTGCGAAAAACGCCCGTTTTTACACTGGTTTTGTTCATTTTTCGTTAAAAAAGTACAGCTGTTTCTGGGAGGAACGCTTTTTCATCTCTTAGTGTGGCACGAAAGCTTCTTTCCTACCCCTATTAGCACTGTAATTATTTCTTGTTTTCTTGTTTAAGAAGAACTTGCGTGTGGTTTAGAAAGTAGAAGAATAAATCCCTTTTGATTTTGATATTGATATCTTTCAAAATGAACTTTTAATGGCACTTTTAACTGTCAAAATTACTACTTATTGGTGCCTTTTTGACTGTAAAATGAAAATGAACACATTAAATTTGTCATGAAAAGTTTATTTTAAAAATATCAACATGAAAATACTCTGTAAAAGTGTCATTTACTCTTCTAGTTTCTAAAATACTTCCAATTTCTTTTTAATGTTGCTTTTCTCATCGAGAATAACCGAGAAAACCGATTTATTGATTCATAGTTGAAAATTATATGTAACTCTTATTTTAAACGTCTTTAAAACTATTTTTCTTTGGTTTCTATACGTTTAGCCGTTGCTGATGCCGTGAGAACGAGTTTGGGACCGAGAGGAATGGATAAAATGGTAATGAAATGAAGTTAATTCCTCTTCCAAAAACACAAAGAATGAACATCAACTAAATATATTGAACCGGAAAGATGCAGAAAAATAGTTTTAGCACATTTTTTGTGTTTTTCATTCTGCATTCTTCAAATTTCTTCTATTTCTAGGGCTAAGGAATTAAAAATTCGCACAAAACGTAACTTAATTTGGTTTCTTTTGGCAGATCCAAGCTTCAAACGGTGACGTTACGATCACAAACGATGGAGCCACCATTCTGAAGCAGATGCAGGTGATGCATCCGGCTGCTAAAATGGTAAACTTTGAACCTTTAGCGATTTCTTCTAGATACATTTTAATTGAAATTGTGGGTTTCTTTTTCGCCTTTAGTTGGTCGAACTGTCGAAAGCTCAGGATATCGAAGCCGGAGACGGAACAACGACCGTCGTGGTTGTAGCCGGAAGTCTTCTGGATGCATCTCAGCGTCTTCTATCGAAAGGCAACGAATTCTACTCGTTCATGGTTCGTTCTTTGGACGTTAAGTAACGTTTTTCTTTTTGTTTACTATAGGAATCCATCCGACGACGATCTCTGAAGCGTTTCAGAAGGCCTCGTCTAAAGCCGTTGAAGTTCTCACCAAGATGTCTTATCCGGTCGATCTTAATGATCGTGATTCTCTTCTGAAGAGCGCTGCTACGTCTCTCAACTCTAAGGTGGTGTCGCAGCATTCGAGCCAGTTGTCTCCGATTGCGGTCGATGCCGTGCTCAAGGTCATCGATCCTTTGAAGGACACGAATGTTGATCTTCGTGATATCAAGATCGTTCAGATGCTTGGGTAAAAACCGATAGCAGTTCTTTGTGGTTTTTCATGCCTTTTCGCACGTTTCCTGTGGTTTTCCGCACTTGTCCACGTGTTTTTTTGTACTTTGTGTTGTTTGGGGCATTTGCTGTCGTTTTCTTGTATTTTCTGCGTGTTTTTGCACATTTTCGTGTAATTTTTGCGCGTTTCCTTATATGTTTTCTACTTTTCTTCATATGTGAATGGCGTTTTCTGCTGTTCTGTGTGTTTCCCCATTTATTTCAATGTTGTCGCACGTGTTATTTTGCAATACCGCGCGTTTCTGTGTTTTAATCTGACTCAAAGGTTTTGTTTTGTTGTTTCAAAAGGGGTACGATTGAAGATACTGAGTTGATTGAGGGACTTGTGTTCATGCAGAAATCTGCTGGAAAGGGAGGACCTTCACGTATCGAGAAAGCGAAGATCGGCCTCATTCAGTTCTGTCTTTCTCCACCGAAAACTGATGTAAGATCAAAACGCTCATAAATATACCTTCACTTGATACCGAAACTGATTTTGGGATTTTGATGGGGGAATTCGTTTCTTTGTTTTTCAGATGGAGAGCAACGTGATCGTTTCCGACTATTCGCAGATGGATCGTGTGTTGCGAGAAGAGAGAACTTACATTCTTAATCTGGTGAAACAGATCAAGAAAGCTGGTTGTAACGTTCTTCTCATTCAGAAATCGATTCTTAGGTACTTTTATCTCAGATAAAAAAAAAACGTTTAAAATTGTAAACTTTGATTGTTGGCTTTTTCAGAGATGCCGTTAACGATCTCGCGCTTCATTTCTTGGCCAAGATGAAGATTATGGTCATTAAGGACGTCGAACGTGAAGACATCGAGTTCGTTTGCAAGGTTTGATTAATCGACGACGGGATCGTAAGTTTTTAATCTGAAATTGATCGTTTTTTAGGGTGTCGGTTGCCGGCCTGTTGCAAGTGTCGATCATTTCGTTCCCGAAGCGCTCGGATCGGCTGAAATGGTCGAAGAGATCACTTCGGGCAACAAGAAATACGTCAAAGTGAGGAATTACTTTGTTTTTGATCGTGGATCAGTCGATTTTTTTTGTAAAAAATGTGTTTCTAATCGAATTTTAAGATAACGGGAGTGAGCAATCCCGGTAAAACGGTGACTGTTCTCGTCAGAGGTTCAAACAAACTGGTTCTCGAGGAAGCCGATCGTTCGATTCACGATGCTCTTTGCGTCATCCGATGTCTCGTCAAGAACAGAGCTTTGATTGCGGGCGGAGGAGCTCCCGAGACCGAAGTGGCCGTTCAATTGGCTCAATGGTCGCATTCGTTGACCGGAATGGAAGCTTATTGCGTTCGTGCCTTTGCCGACGCTCTCGAGATCATTCCCTCGACACTTGCCGAGAATGCAGGTCTCAATCCGATCGTTACCGTGACCGAGTTAAGAAACGCTCACGTTAGAGGAGAATTTTCTGCCGGAATCAACGTTCGAAAGGTTTTTACTCGTATTCGGCGATTTGATTAACATTTTAGTCATTCGAATTTTGTTCTCTTTGTCCCCATTTTTAAAGGGAGCGATTACAAACATTTTGGAGGAAAACGTGGTTCAACCTCTCTTGGTATCGACCAGCGTCATTCAGCTTGCGTCCGAGACTGTTCGTAGCATTTTGAAGATCGACGACATCGTGAATGTGATTCACTAGAAGAAGAAGGAGATCGAAGAAGCAAGTATAACAAGTATAACAAATCTACTTTTTCTTCTCTTTTTCGCTATCTTTATTTGCTGCAAACGAATCGAACGCGAGAGTTCACACAAATCTGAAAGAAAAGCTTTAGCTGTTTTGGTATTTGGAGGGTTTTTTTGTTTTGCATCTTTACAAAGTTTCTCTTATAATAAATTACAATTAACTCAATCTCAAAACGAATGAAATATCGAAATGATTACAATTTATTATTCATAAACCACGATATTAAATACTAAGGTAACAAAATGGGAGTTTTCTCGATTGAATTACCGGTTACAAAAGGTGATAATTGCTAACAGATGGCGCTACCAATACTTAATAATGGAATTATTTTCCAACTTTTACTGTGATGGTTACAGTGTCGTATTTCAGCAGCTACGATCTGGAATGCATACTTTAATGTTGTTTGCCGAACAGGTAATTGAAGTTTTAATTTCACTGTTTTGACTAATCGTGTTATTTAATGTGTTTCCCATCATATAATCGCGAGCACATAATGAAAATAGACATACGAGACCAAAACAATGTAAACATCACATCACGATGACATGTTCTTTACATTACATGTACATATATTATGTATAAGTCATAACTATATTGGACCTGAACTTAAGGGGGCGGGGAATAGCACTGATTATAAATGTTGTTCCTAGATGGCGTTGTTGTGTGTCTGTGGCCATGCCCATAGTTGTACTTCACAAGAGGTAAATCTACCGAATCAAGTAGAGCTTCTTAAAAGTATCTTTTAAATAAAATTTAAAGTGTTCACGAAAGTAGATGAACAAATTAACGGCGTCGTTACGTTTTTGTGACAATCTTATTTTGATATAATTCTTTATAACAATTTCACATCGCCCGATTTCTATTTTCGACATTTTAAAAATTGTCATAAGATAATCATTTTAAAACAAGGTTGTCACAAAAAGGTAATAACATTATTAATTTATGTATCTAGTTCTAAAAACTCTTTAAATTTCATTTAAGAAATGTTTTTAAAAAGCTACACACTTTTTTATTGATAAATTTGCTCTCCTTGGAATGCTGTTTTTCTGTACAACTGTATGGGCGTGCTCACACGTTGGCTCATAGTAATGGTAAAGCCT